>JACGCM010001595.1:0-461406 GCA_014058105.1 Kingdonia uniflora | reverse complement strand
AATCAATGTGCTGTTAGTATGTTCCTTTAGTCTGGTTATGATGCATACTCATACTTGTCAGAATTCATGAATAAGGTTAAACTAGTATATTGGTGATAGGTTCATGATAGTAATATTAATAATTGCACAGAGGTATAAGGATAATATAGGTGTTGGTATCAGATTAACTTTTGAGTAATTATGGTTGTTATTAGGTTTTCTAATTAATGTTCGTCATAAGGTGCAGTAAATGCTTCAAACGGGATTACTTCTAATCAAATGTGCTGTTAAGCATGTTCCTTAGGTTCTGGTAGGCGGCAAGTGACTCTTATCACTTTCCTAGTCATGAATTAAGGTTAACTATTGCTTATTGGTGATAGGTTCATGTATAGTAACAAAATTTAGTATTGCACAGAGGTATAAGGAGTAATATCTTTTGACATGATTTCATAGGTGAGGTTGTTATAATATGATTTCTAGCCATGCCAATCCTGGGACTACAAATTCTTTATCATAGACATGAATCAGCTCTATTTATGGTGTTTATCTATGTTTTAATCCTTGCGTAATTTAGGATAACTCAAGTGGAGATTACTTGATTATTTTTTTTTTTTTTTTTTTTTTTTTTTTTTTTTTTGTTTTTTTTTTTTTTTTTTTTTTTTTTTTTTTTTTTTTTTTTTTTTTTTTTTTTTTTTTTTTTTTTTTTGTTGTTTTTTTTTGTTTTTTTTTTTTTTTTTTTTTTTTTTTTTTTTTTTTTTTTTTTTTTTTTTTTTTTTTTTTTTTTGTTGTTCCATATGTGGGGAACTATACAATAGTGGACTTTGAGCCAAATGAAATGAGGCTATTTTAAAGTAGAGTGGGCATTGTGCGGTGTGGAATTCTCCCTAAAGGGGCAGCCTGGTATCTACTATAGTTCCTTTAAAATTTTTTAACCCAGTTGAATTGAGCTTAACTTGTTCAATTTTTTAAATTTTTAAATGAGATAGCAGTAAGGGAAACCACAATAGGGAGTTGAAGCTCTAGGAAAATTAAATTTGGTATTGGCCCCCATGATATGGAATTTATGAGGGAACTTCAGTAAGTCTCTCAAAAATTTAATCGTGATTTAAACACCTAATAGTTGGACTTAGGTTGGATAAAAATGTAGTTATTGGAGTTATGTTGTGATGGCAATACATGTGACAATGTATGGTCAAAAGATATGACATGGTAATTTACTTGGGGGTATTATAGGATTCAAATGTAGAAATATTATTGATAATTTATCGTAGCTAAATATGGGGTTTGTTGGAATATTAGAAGGATGAATAATTGACCTCAGATTAGTTCATCGAAATATGAGAAGGCAGAGTCATGTTGTGATGGAGATTAGCTTGTGGGTTATGTCATAAGTTGGTTGACGTTTGGAATGTGTTACACCAGGGATGTGGCGGGCACCGCGGAACCAAAACAACCGATTAGGTTCGATTAGCGATGAACAAACTTAAAGAAATAAAAAAAGCAAACGTGGAGAAACACATAGTACCGTGGTTCAGCAAATTGGTTACGCTGAACACAAAATAGAGATAAAGTTTTATTCATGAATCGGGGTTACAATCACGCACAAACAAAATTTGAGGTCTCTCAAGTATTTTTTTCTGAAAGATTTCCACCAAAAAGATCGAAAACTTAAAAGGGTGGGCTACCAAAATACCTTAAGTTTCATATATAATTGGGGAAAACTTATTGACACAACACGGATTCTTGAGGCAAAAACCAACGTCTTCATTAGTACTTCAGATTGAGTTTACGATGTCATTGAACAGACTCCAAAGGGGTCTACAACAAATAAAAGATTTTGAAGAAAAGGTAATTCTACCCTTTATTCGGAATAGATATTATGCTAGTCAAATCCAGACTTTTTGAAGCCTCATAAGTCTTCCACCTCGGTGAAAATTTCTGTAAATCGAGCCAAACTTTACCAGCCAACCAAATCGACCCCTATCTTTCAAAAAAGAATCTCACAATGGACCAATCAAACTGCACCAAATAATTGTGCCTTGTATTACGGATCAATTTCACTCGTAGTTCCCCAAACATCCCCATAGGGGCCAAATAAACTCAGGGAAGAATTTGAACCCAAAGTCGAAGTAAATAATTGAATTATATCTAGAAATAACTTTCGTAAACAGATCAGCTAGGTTAGCATTCGTGTGAATCTTTTTCAATGAATTTACTTCTTCAAGTACCTGCTTTGACAAAATCAGCATGCCATGAAATGGAACTTTGTACGTTGTGATGATTGATGATGACTTGATCTTTCGCTGAGAAAAAATACTTTAACTATCACAAAACACATCAAGATGCCCCATCTTAATGCCTAAATCATGCAAGAGACGCTTCATCCAAATAGACTCTTTAATCACTTTAGTAACTGCTATATACTCTGCTTTAGTTGTAGATAAGGCCACCGTTGACTATAGCGTAGATCTCCAACTAAATAATCCTCCACCTAATGTAAAAACATACCCTGTAGTAGACTGCAATTTATCAAAATCACCAATATAGTCAGAATCAATATAACCCACACAAAACAGATAAATCAAATCCTACTTACAAAATTCCAAACCAATATCCATAATAACCTTGATATACTGTAGAGTCCATTTCATAACTCGCCAATGATATCTTCCCGAATCATGCATATATCTGTTAACCATCCCAACTACCTGTAAAATATCTGGCTGAGTGCATACCATTAATTACATCATGACTCATTTAATCATGTAATCATGTTCCTTATCGGCCTTTGAAGACATAATAGCTTTAAACTTAAATTAAGGAGTAAGCGACATACTTACAGGTTTTGTGTTCCCATCAATACCAAATCTCTGAAGTACCTTCCACATGTACTTCATCTGAGAGAGATACACCGCTCCCTTCTCTCTATCTTTATAAATCGTCATACCAATATTCTTCTTTGCATTTCCTAGATCCTTCATTTCAAATTCTTTACTCATTTGTGTCTTCAACTTGTCAATCTTTCTTTTTTGCTTACACGTAATAAGCATATCATTCACATGCAAAAGCAAATAAATAAAGGACCTATCACGTAGCTTACGCATGTAGACATAGTGGTCATAATAACTCTGTGTGTTCATCAGCCTAATCATAAACTGATCAAACCTTTTGTACCATTATCTTGGAGACTGCTTCAAACTGTATAATAATCTTTTCAGTTTACATGCATAATCATAATTTCCAATAACTTTAAACTCACCCGACCGAGTCATATAAATCACTTTTTTCAAATATCTATATAAGAACGCCGTCTTAATATCGAGTTATTGTAACTCCAAATCAAATTGTGCCACAAAGACCAAAAGTATACGAATAGAAGAGTGTTTCACCACTGGTGAAAAAACTTCATTATAATCAATCCCCTCCCGTTGATTTGGCTACGAGTCTTGCCTTGAAGTGTATATCATCGTTTGGAGATCCATGTTTCTTTGTGTAGACCCACTTATAATCTATTGCCTTCTTTCCCTTAGGAAACTTCAAAAATTCCCTAGTTTTGTTTTTAAGAAGAGACTACATTACTTCCTTCATCTCTCCCTCCTATTAGATAGCTTCAAAACTGTAAATAATTCCATTATAAGTAGAAGGAATATCTTCTTTAACGGCCGATAGTGCATAGGATACCATGGCATTTGTCTTTAGAAGTACCATGTCCTTTGTAAGCACTCATGGCTTACTTGTATTCTTCTTTAGTTTATTAGTTATAATTGACTCCACAACCAAAATCTCCACATCAGTACTACAAAATACTCTACTTTCATCTATGTCTTCATCATCTAGAATATGAACTAATGGCTCACAACCTGTTGTCACACCGATAGATAATACCTCCTTTGGTACAAAAATATCAGGATCATAAAAAAATGCATCAATCTTTACCAGCTGTAAAATCTCGCTTGCCATCTTCTCCTCGTGCTCTGAGACATGTAATTTCATTATAGAAGTCTCATCAAAAGTAACATCCATAATTTGAATAACCTTCCATTCTTTCGTATCCCATAACTTGTAACCTTTCATTGCATTCTTCTTACCTTAAAAAATGGCTTTACTTGCTCGAGGATCCAAGTTACCATCTTTTACATGATAGTATGCCAGACACCCAAAAATATGAATACATAATCTGTAGCAGGTTCTCCAAACCAAGATTTTATTGGTGTTTTACATTTAATTGTAGCTGAGGCCACCTATTAACGTGGTACCATACATATGTCAAAGCCTCAGAACACGCTTTGCCCAACCCAGAATTAGACAACATACACCGTATCTTCTCTAGTAAAGTATGATTTATGTGCTCCGCAACCTCAATTTGTTGCAGTGTCTCCCTAATAGCGAGGTGTTGAATAATTCCCTCATCCTAACATATTTGCAAGAATGGAACACTTGGATACTCCCCACCATTATCTGAATGAAGCAATTTGATATTTCTGCCAGTTAGAGTTTTTATCAACTTCTTCCACCTCATGAATTTTTATAGGACTTCATTCTTCCTCCTCATGGTATATACCCACACACGCCTGGAAAAATCATCAACAAATGACACAAAATAATGTTAACCTCCACGTGATGTATTCTTGGAGGGTTTGAGTAAACATAATCAAGGATTCCACGAGAAAGATAGATAGCCGTGCCAAACTTCACCCATGTCTGCTTGCCAAGAATACAATGCTCACAGAAATCCAACTTGCACACCTTAACACCATTTAATATCCCTTGATTTGCAAGAACTCACAAGGACTTCTCACCCGTATGGGCCAAAAACATATGCCATAGTCTAATAGTATCTCTAGAAGTAGTTTTCGCACTTCTCATAGTAGCAACAACCCCAAAAATAGTCGTATCATCTAAATAAAATAAGTTGTTACTTATTCTTTAAAACTTTAAAGCCACCATTGCCTCCTTAAGAACCTTCTTAATACGATTTTTAGATACAACCTTGTAGCCTTTCGCTTCAAATACACCAGTAAAGATAATATTCTTCTTCATATTCAGAATATACCACACCTCCTCAATTTCTTTAACCAAACAAATATTCAACTTAAGACAAATAGTACCTAACCCCATTATATGACAAGAATAATCATTTCCCAACAACACAGCTCCATCTTCTAGCCTTTTGAAACAATAAAAATAACCCATTTCGTGACAAATATGATAAGTAGCACGCGAATCTATAATCTATTCTTTGGAATCCACAATATATGTACTTGATGATATATATAAAGAAAATTTAGAATCATTACCTTCATTTTCCTCACGTTCTTGAGGAACATTTACTGAAGAGCCAGCATTCCCACATTTATTCTTCTTTAGAAGCATACGACATTCATTCTTCCAATATCTCATCTCGCGATAAAATGTACATTGTTCTTTACCCGAATTGTTGTGATTAACACTGCGACCTCTCGACTTTGATTCAGAGTTATTACCGCTGGAGTTCCTCTTGTAGGTTGACTTCCCTCTTGCTATCAACACCTCGAATGTCAACATGTCGAACTCATATTTATCCTTCTTTCTGTACTCATGTTTCACTACTACCGTAGTCATATCCGAATATTTTAAAGAACTTTTCCCTTTGGTAATCGTTATTATGAAGTGTTTGTACTCTTCAGGACGCGAGTTCAAGAACAATAACACTTTTTCCTCATCACCAACAACCTCTTCTAGTTTTTCTAAGTTGGCAAGTAACTTGGTAAAATTGTTCAAATGCTCTGACATAGAAATCTATTGTCTCATTCTGAGGCGGTAAAGCTTCATCTTCAAATAAAGTCGACTTTGGATTCTCTACACAAAATAATTCTCCTCAAGAATCCTCCAAATCTCTATCATCGAGGTTTTATTCATCATAAGGTACTTTATGGCTTGAGCTAGGCATGACCTAATTTGACTACATGCCTGTTTGTTCATCTTCATCCAAACACACTTGTCTACCTCCTCGGAGTTGTATTCCAACACCTCGTCCAAATCTTGCTAACTAAGTGCATCAATAACTTTACATCACCACATTCCAAAGTTATTTATGTCATTAAATTTTACCACTTCAATTTTGGCATTATTAAATATAACCGTTGTGTTATTCCATTTAGGCGCTGTTGAAGACCTTGGTTCATCTTCTACCATTATTCTCCCAATTTTCATATATTAATTAATTTAAAAACAAAGCAAAATCGAGACAAGACGCTACCTCAAATTTTAAGAACCACCGAGGATACAACCTCGCTTTGATACCAATTTTTGGGGCACACCGCGGAAACCAAATATTGATTTGATCTGATTAACAATGAATAAACTAAAGAAATAAACACAATCAAATGAAAACACACATTTACCATGGTTCTGTAAATTGCCTATGTCTGCACAAAATAGATTGAAATTTTTATTAAATGATCTGAGGTTAAAACCACTCACGAACCAATTTGAGTATTTTCCCTCAGGAGCAGAACACTTTGATCCTCTATAGGAGATAGTCTTATCTACCATGTGTAAAAAATTTCCATAGTTATTACGTTAGTATAAGAACTTCAAGAGTCATTAATGATGTCCTTTTGGAGTAAGGTAGCCTTGTGTTGTGTATTAATCACGGTGAAAGAAGTACTCTAATATTTGGGTTGATTAATAGAGATTGTGGATCGTTTCGACATTGGGGATTCTTTTATTCTATAGCAACTTACTTAATTCTTTTGGTTTATCCTTTGTGTCATGCTTTCTAAACTATGGATTCCCCATGATTTAGTTGTACTTGACTTAGATTCTCTTTCATGTTTAAAACTTCCTTTCGATATTGTCATACTTGTTAGGTGATAGATAGATCATTAGATGTTGGAGCTTTACTTCTTTCTATAGAATCCACACTTGCTAATCAAGTAATATTAGATATAACATATTGCTGTAAGAGCGCTAGGTCATTTGATGTAGTCCCAGCTACTAAATAGGCAGGGACAGATAGATCATTTAATTCTTTATGGATTCAAACCCTTTCATTTTCAATCCGTTGAGTATTTTAGAGTTAATGTACATAGTAGGGCTATGATGCCAAGGTCCATTGGTTTGATTCCCTAAAAAAATTTGGCTGTTGCTAGTTAGTATCACAGGGTTGTACACCCTTAAATTATTCCCCAGTTACATATCGACCTTGTTATCTGTGTGAATACTCCCTGTGAGCATAGATTCCTAAAAGTAAAAATAAATCATGTTAAACCTGTAGGTTAAAAGTCCTTGAACACCTCTTTGTTGCTAAATTCTTTGAACACCCTGCTCAGGTGCGTTATCCGCTAATTCCTGGTTCAATAAAAAGGAATCCGCCAATTCCTAGCTTAAGAATAAGGAATTCACTACTGTTAAATGCATAAGGGCACTAGAGTTTAGGCCCCCTATGTAATTGACTTTCTATTTGTCTATCATTTTTTATGTACCTCTTAGATCATAGTAATTAGATTTAAGTTGAGATCATTATACATATCTTGCTAGGATTCTAGTTTTACTTAGACTATTATCCTCAGAACTCATAGCTTGGTTGATATTCCCCTATAATTCAATTGGGTTCTTCATGTCTCATTTCGATGATTATCTTGGAGTGTTATGCTTTATGACCGTAGATATTTGTACTTTTTAGGCGCTGCTTGCTGACGCGTTGTGTATATATATTTTTCAGGTGAATTATTGCAGTAGTAATCTTAGTGCGTTGGAGCAAGCTGAACTTGATAGTTATGGATTTCTAGATCCCAATGCAGTAATCATTTCTATCTCCTTTAGATTTTTTTCCATTGCATAAGTTGATAGTGTTGTAGATGTATTTACGATTTATTTTAAATTGTAGTATGTCTTTTGGGGTTTATCTTCGGGATGCCTGACGCTAGACCTCATAATTTGTGTCCTTAGTAGATTATTAAGAAGAATATTATGGGGGTGTGACAATGAACCACTATTTTTAAGGTCAAGCATTTAGTGGTTACACTTTTTCGTGATGGTTAAGAATGTCTTACAAAATTATCGACTCAACCATGGCTGGGCTTGAGTGAATTATAATTTTTCAGTGTTTCCTCTATCTAAATCTTCAAATCATGTCTATGGTTAGTAGTACATGTTTGCATTTAAAGATATCAAACATCAAATTGAAGCTATAGTTAAGCCTTTGATATGATGCCCTAACTTATTAATCACAAATTACTAAGAGGAAACGAATTAGAATCTTATAATATCAACTATTGCTCATCGAAGAAGGGGTATCATCGCAGCCTTAGTTAGGGGATTAACTGCTCATCTCAGATTTTATTGTATTAACAACTAATGAAGACATTAATAACATAATAAACTTAAGAGAAGAAGATTACTAACAGCAATAACTAATTACTTTCTTTAATATTCCTTTAAAAACTAGATAAAAATTATAATGGGTGAGGGCTACTTTTACAAGAGAGGAAACCCAAATCTTTTAGAATATTACACATATCTAGAATATTTCAATATAATCTTATTGCAATCAATTACTACGATATTTGAGAATATCTTCATATCCCTTCCTTATTGAGTATTGAAATCATCTAACCATAGAAATTCTTGAATATATCTTTATTGTACAATATCTTCTCAAAATATTTCTTGGATCTTGAATGCAATCTCACTTTATATTATACTCAAAATATATTTGTGTAAATATTTATTGCCTCTTTTATATCTCTTACTAAATAACTGCTGGATATACTTTTATCAGACTTTAATTGCTCTGTTTAAAATGTCTGTCTCCATTGGCTACAATAAAACAAATGAGCATAAATACACAAAATTAAATATAATGGACAATTAAAATACATGTTCGGGCATATTAAAAATGTTATAATTTTATGCTCATCAAGAATCATCATGTCATTGACATTTTTAATTTGCCCAAAATAAATAGAATAATTATGTATAAGAAATTTAGAGGATAAAGGATAAGAAGAAAAGATAATAAATAGGAAAAGAAAGGAAAATATGAAACTTTAAGGTATAATGAGTGGTGGAATATGAGACCCTCAAATTCTTAAAATTCTAACAAACCACTCATCCCTTCAGTATCCTATCCTTAGCCTACATTAATTACAACCTTTTAAAAGACCTTTCTGATCCTGAGTCTAGTGTTGTAAATTTAGTGGGGATGAGAGAGATATGGAGTCTATGGTAAATAACTCGGCATTTTTACCAACATTTGAATTCCTTTGTATGAGATCTTCAAGTCAAACGTACGTTGCATCTTGAAATATGAATCTTCATTGTAATTACTCATGCATGGTCATACTTTCATAGAAAGAATACCTAATAAAATCTAAGTATTTTTTGAGTGTCAAAAACCACTCTAGAGAGGTGCCTAATAAGTTGAAAACAAGGTGTCTATTTGACTAAGCACACACACACACACACCGAGTAAAGTTCCTTATTGATATTTTGTAACACAAAGGCAATGTTATAATCTATCATGCAAATTTTATGTTAATCACTTATTTGTCATGCATTCTATAGGGTTGAAGGCTTCACAATGTTTTTTTTGGTCTTCTAGGCTTCTATCAGGGGTTGTACAATCTTTTACTGTATTTTGGATTTTTTGGTCTTCCATGTTTGTACATAAATGACTCAACCTCATTATCTCACTCTGTTAGGATAGAAATCTCTCGTTCTTTAATAGATAGAATCAAACTCATTTTATCTCTCTCTCTCTCTCTTTCTCTCTGTTCTAACGAAGATCACTCTTGTTAGAACCGAGAAACTCAGTCTAAATTTTCTCTGTGTGTGTTTGAATTGAGATCACTCATATTTAAACAGAGATACTCAATCCCAATTTTCTACCTTTTTATTCAAATAGAGATCACTCATGTTCGAACAAAGACCTTTCATGTTCGAACAACGATCGATAGTTCTGTTTATTTACTCCCTTTTCCCAAAATAAATCCTACATCCTGGTCTCCCTCTCTCTTCAATTTTTTTCTCCCCTCATCCAATACCTAAATTTGTTTAATTACAAAAAAGTTAAAGAGGGTTAAATTTCATGATTTTTCCCTACAAATGATTCATTCTTGGGTTCCCAAATTAGTCAAATTCTCAAGTTTTCTCTTCAGTATCATCAAGGTGAGATCGATAACATTCTTTTGCTCATCAATTTCAGGGGTTTACGATATTTATTTCATAGTACTCTTTTAATAATTATGATATTGGGCTATATAAGGGCTTAAGCTCTTAAAAAACATACTTATGAGGAGTCCTAGAATGGAATTCCTCCATGACCTCCAATGAGAATTTTTAAGATGGGAATGTAAAAATCGATGGGATTATAGATTTGGGTTAGACTAGGATGAATCCTCAAGCTTCTAAAGGTACTTAAAAAGTGTTAGAACCTTTCTAGGTTATGTGTGGGCAAGATCTCTCAACCTCTTTCCGGTGGTTCCCTTTCCCTATTTATAGAAGATAGGAAAGGTGACGTCACCATAGAAAGGTTAAATTACAAGTGTATCCTTATTTACGACTACTTTGTACTAAACTTGCCTCTGTCAAAATTGTCTATCGAATTGTTTTCTAAATTGTCTGCCTTCGACCATAAGCTGAGCTGGACTGAAACGTGGTCAAATCTTTATTGAACTCGAATGTAGGCTTATTGTGGTCTCAGGTAGATTTGCAAGTACGGCAAATTTTGAGTCACTCGGTAGTCTTCGAGTATCTAGTTGGTCTTTGAAGGTTACGAGTAGGGTACTGCATTTTCCCCATCTCAGCTAGGGCCTTTAAAATTATTGCAAATGGCTCACGCTGAGAAAAAAACTATTTGCGTTAGAATTTGTATGTTTGACCTATGTGAATGCGCTAGTTTTTAAGATCATTAATGGCTGATTTTGCTGATTAGGATTCATTAATGATCTCTTAATCTCTCTAAAAAAAGGTGGTTTAGGGTAAAACCATAGTTTCCTTAACTCATATTCATTTCCTTCTCCAAAATGTTCTTGCCTTTGTAAAGGTAGGATGAAGATGAATTACAAGAGACAGTTAGAAAAAACTGAAGAACTTGTGGTGGCCAAATTTGCAAAAACTACCAGGAATTTTTTTGGATGAAGGGATATGGGGGCCCTACTACCCGACCCTATTGATTTAAACAAAGAGGAGTTGATAGGCTGGGTACGGGAGGAAATTGAGTCATTCAATTTCTGGTGGAAGATATTCTCACATTATCTCCGTACCATGGCTGAACGCTCGGCCGCATTGAGGGCACTGGCGTGGCGAATGGTGGAGGAAAAGGGTGGTAGGAGTGGTAGTTGTAGTGGTTCAAGGTATTGGAAGAACTGCCCTGGCTATAGTTGATGCAACATGGGTTCTTCTTCCTTCTCTGTTCTTTTTGTTTTTTTTGTTTTGTTGATGTATATTTACTTTTCTTCCCCCTTACATGTAATGATAAAGTTTATGAATGATTCTTTTTCAATTTTCTTGATGTCGAATATAATTGGTAGTTTGTGTTATGTGAATAGTCAAAGAAAAAATGGTATAGGCGATTTCTATGGCAAGTCTGCTCATACGTCAAAGGCTTTTAAAAATCCCTCAAGTATAGGCCAAAATGTAGCCAAACGATGTGACTAGAAATAAGATAGATGGAAAGTGAGGGCGAAGGTAAAACTGAAAGAGAAATCCAGAGATATGTTTTTAACAGGTAAAATTAGTTGGGGTGCTTCAAGGAAAATAGTTGCAGTGAAAGTTAAAATGATCACGATTGTTTGGATTCGAAATTGAATATGATCAATTGTTATTGTTGGTATACTTGTTTATGGGGCCTCTTTGGCATTTAAAGGGGTCAGCTATAACAATCTGGTAGTTGCAGGTTGCAGTGCAAACATGTAGGACCATGCTTGTCTTGAGGAATGCGCTTTGTAGGAAGTGGTTACTTTATGTCTAAGTATGGGGTGATTGGTTTTTCCACGTGGCAGGCTCCTGTGAGCCCACCTGGTGAGTTCTAAAGATGATGTTTGGGGTTTACCATAGATGATTCATTTGAGACATAGTGAAGAAAGGTTATGCTGATGAAATAAGTAATGGTGATTGTTTATGCATATTTTCAAGAGTTCGAGGGGAAAATTGAGCACGAGGCTAGGAGATGTAGGTCATTAAAGCATTTAAAGAGGCAGGAAAATTTTTGTAAGAAACAATTAGCTAGAATTATTGAGGAAAGTTGGAAAGGTTTTTTTTTTAGGAGGGAGAGCCAACCATTCCACACACTAGTTCATCTCACTAGTGCATATGTCGATGGGGATCTCTATGAGAATAAAAAAATTTAAAAAAAAAGTCGAAACCCTTCAAATAGGTATAGGGTATGCCTCCGCACCATTTTTCTCGGACGATGCCAGTCTCATTCAAACGACTAGTTGGAGAGGTGATAGAGTAGGGTTAGTGGGTGAAATGATGATAGTTTCAGAAACTGCTATGGTTTAATAATAATTTATTTAAGAGGAGAGAGTTATTCAAACAGCCTTGCCTTTATCTGAAGAGAAGAGGTAAAATCTTGAAGCTTTGGATTTAGCTTATCTAATAAACTCTATTGCTTATTGTTTGTTTGGTCGGAGATCATCAGGATGTAGTTATTTTAGGTTTGCCACTTTCTTTTTATTTGGATTTATTCTATTTCTATGTAATTCCTTTATATCAGATATTTATGGCAGAGAAAGCTTGGTGATGCGGGGTCCTTAGGGGAGATGGTTGTGATTTGGTGTGGGAAATGATGGCTGAGATAATTCAAAGATTAGCTTCGAGGTGATAGGCTGGCTGGACGGGTAGAATAGGTGGTAATTTAGCCCTATGTGATACCTTTGAGGCCAGATTTGGGCATGTGTGATGGGTAATACCGAGTCAGTCACCAATAGTTAGTACAATCGAGAATTTAATCTCGAATATATCAGGCTAACTTACTCCTTCTGTTGTAGGGTATTAATGTGTACCCATAAATCTTTGAGGATGAGGCTAGTGGATGAGGTCGACAATATACTAAATGATAAGAGAATTTTTGGTCATGGGGATGAGAGTAGTAGTAATGTCAAAGAATTTCATATTGCAAATGACATTCCTCTTGCGATTATGGAGCCCAATGTTAATTTGGAAAGGCGATGCCGAAGAAGGGGGCAGGTTATTGGGAAGAGTGATTGGAAGGAGGAAGAGGTAGAGATCAATCCTGCTATGGATGAAGGAGAGGATTAAGAGAAGGATGATTAGGGAGCTGGGGAAGATTGGAGTAGTCAGGAGGATGAAGAAACGGAGAACGATGGCTTCAGTTTTGCAGACGCTACCCATCCTGAACGAAAGAGACTTGGTTTGGTTTTGGATGAAAAAAATAACCTTTTTTGGGAAGTGGATCTTTTTTATTCCCTATGGGTTAAAGTAGTCCTTCGAGGATGAGCCATAAGATAGGATTATGGCATTTTGATGCCAGATTTGGTTGGGCAGAGAGCTTCCCCATAGGCATCTTGTGAATGAAGTGCTGAATTTTTAGGATATTATGCCTTGCCTAATGAATGGCAACTCGGGGTTTTAAATAGTGAATTATAATGGTAGGCCTCTTGTAGAATACAAGAACATCATGGCCTCCTTTTTGAAGAAGGGTAATCCGAAGGTGTGGTCTTCCACATGCAATGTCATCCAGAGAAGCTTTGGTTGTTCAGCTTGTGTTTGATTGGGTGGGGTAGGATAAGGATCTAGTAGTGGTGAAGGGGCACTACAAGTACCTCGAGGGTGAAGAGTACCTTTCAATAAAAAATAGGGTGTTTAATCCATGAAAGTATTATTTGATTACCTTGTGATTTATTTACCTATGACTATTGTCTTATCTTGAATATGTGTGCTCTGCAGGACCTCGAAGTGGAGTATTAGACAGCACTCGGCACTACCTAGATGATCTGATCGACGAGAACGATGATCGAATAAATAAAATCTTCTAAAGGTTGAAGTTGTTGCAAAGGAGAAGGAAGAAGACTGACACTCTTCTCAAAGGTCCTTCGAGTTCGGTGGGTCCCTCAAAGAAAAGAAAAACAACTGCCCCCCATCCCCCCCTGAAGAATCTTCGGATGACATAGATTATAATACTTTGATGAGGCCGAGGACAACTATTGTCCCAAGAGCTCAGTATGGGAATATCGGTGCAGGTACTTCGCCCACCATAGGTATGCAGGCCGCGAAAAACCCCAGAGTTGACTCAGGCAACTCAGAGGGGGAAAGGTAAGAATGTTAGGGAGGGGCGACCAAATAGAGGAAGTGGAAACTTTGTTTAAAGCCAGGAGGCTTTCAACTGAATAGGAAGATACTGCCCAAGCTACTTCAGAGTCTATGGTAAATTTGTGTGCGTCCAATCTAAATGAGGTTGGGCGCCGTGTTGAAATTACAATGGGACAGGTAAAACTTTGTTATGCCATCTTTTAAATTTATCGTCGAGGCTTCTACCCTCAATAATATCACTGAACTCTTGATGGTTTGTTGTTCTATGTTCAAGCTTGGTTGATTTCTTTCAAGAAGGCCGAGATGGGGTCTAGCCAAAGGTTGAAGGACACGATTGAGGGTAAGGAGTTCTCGAAGGGGACCATAATATTGCTAAATAGCCGGGTAGCCCAAGTAAAGTACCAACAATTTTAGTCGCGAGCTGATTCGGCATGAGAAAATCCTGCGGTGGTCAAGCGCTATAACACAAAGGTGGAGGAGCTTGAGGAAAATTTGAAGGACAATAATGTGAGGTTTTAGGCAGACTTTGATTGTGAATGCCTCGTGACAACTTTCCTTAAGCATTTTATCGATGACTAGGGCTATGAACCAGACACCTTTGAGCGTTATCCTTTTGACGATCTTCTGAGTCTTGGGGAAGATGGTCCGATTTGGGCTGAAAGGGTGGAGCAGAGTATTTTAGTGGAGGATGATAATGCTGCTTCGGATGCTTGTTTCATCCCGAGTACTGCTGCTACTGAGGCCAATAAGGATGATCAAAGTAATCCCCTTGTGTAATAAATTATTATTTTTGTGAGGATGAGCTGCATTCTCCTTCTTTTCTGCTTTGGTTTGTAAGTATGGAGACTGGCTTCTTCAAGTTTTGTTTGTATTTTGACTTTATTCGATCACTTTTGTTGTCTATTTTTGTCTGAGAGTGAACTGATTGAAGTGTGGTGGTGTTTTCTTCTGAACTGTTCAGATATGATAAGTTAAGTAGATTCTGGACAAACATCGAGGTCATTGCCAACTACCTGTTGGGTCGATGGACGATTTGATACTTAGGTTTGACCGGATCAAGAAGCTCAGGAAACTTTGAGGCCGCCTCCGGGTATTTCTATCGTCGAGTTTGAACTTAGACTAAACCAGACGTTGTCAACTCTGAGGTCGCCCCCAAGTGTTTAATCATTCAGCTATTCATGCCACTTGGGTTTGCCAAAATTTGGAACCTAAATAAACTTTGAGGTTGCCCCCAAGTATCAGTCGGGTCGAAGGGTTGACTTGATTCTTAGGTATAACCGACTTAAGAAGTTCATGAAATTTCTAGGTCACCTTAGGATATTTCAATCATCGGGTTTAAACTTCGAAGAAACCAGACGTGGTTAGCTCCGAGGTTACCCCAGGTGTTAATATTTTAACTTTTCATGCTACTTGGGTTTGCCTAAATCAACCTTGGAAACCTTTGAGGTTGCCCAAAATTATCAGTCGGGTCAAAGGGTTGACTTAATAATTAGGCTTGACTGACTCAAGAAGTTCATGATGATTGATTATTATAGGTGAAAAGTTAAAAGGATAGTAGCAGAACAATAAAAAAAATGGTTATTTTATTGATTCACAAGTGTCTAAGGCCGCTTCCTGCTATAGAAGACTAATTGCATCATGTTCAAGGGGTTTGGAAAAGGTTGTTCATCTTCGGTCATGAGATAGTTGAAGCCATTATCAATTTTATCATATACGATATGTGGTCCTTCCCAGGATTCTGCCAGTTTTCCAGTATTTTTAGGTTATGAGGAGGGGGTGATTCTGCGAAGGTCCATGTCACCGATTACAAAATTACGAAGACGAACCCTTTTGTTGTATGAATTCTGTAGTGAGTTGGGGTATCGGCCAAGGTTTTCTAGGGCTCTATCTCAGTTCTAATCAATTAATAGCATGTTACAGGCGAGTTGAAACTCATTTTCGTCGTCGGGGAGTTTTGGGCCTCTTATAGTGATTTCGAACTGAGTTGGTAGGACTGCATCAGTTTCGTATGCGAGTTGAAAAGGGGTACAACCCATTATTTTTCTTGGCGCTGCGTAATAAGCCCATATGACATGTTATAGTTCTTGTATCCATCGTCCCTTCTTTTCATCGGCACGCTTCCTCAGGCCTTTAACTATGGCTTTGTCGATAAGTTTGACCTGGTCATTACCTTGTGGGTAGTAAGGCGTAGATGGAGAAAGGATGATATTGTACTTTTTTCAAGAATGCTATGACCATGTTCCCTACGAACTGTGGTCCATTGTCTCATTGGATCATGTGAGGGCATCCGAATCATATAATTGTGTTATCCCATAGGAATTTAATTACTTCTTCTCTTATTCTACATAACGGTACTGCTTTGACCCATTTGGTAAAGTAGTCCATGGCGATAGGGACGTGTTCACCCTTACTTGAAGCTTTTGGGAATGATCCCACCATATTAATGGCCATCGTTTGATATGCAACAAAACTTGGCTATACTATAGATCTTATGTGGGGCCTTTGATGTCATGGCAATATCACTGGCACTTATTACAGTACTTTTTGTTGCAAATATTTTAGTATAATATATCCAAAAGTAAAGATACAGCCAAATATGTTGCACACAAGTATATGCCACTAGGGCATATGCATATGGGCCTCTTTACGATAAAAAAATACAGAAGGAAAGAAACTAGTAATTCGTTCGAACGAGTCCAGTTTCGTTTGAACGATAGGAGCAAAAATCATTCATACGGCCTCCAATATCGTTCGAAAGAAAAGATGAAATTTTTTTAAATTGTCGTCTGATTTGACTAGTTGATAAAAACTGGATTTGAGGTTATCGTACACTTCGTTAGAGCGACTTCCATGTGTTTCGAACGACCTGTAGAAAATTGCCTTTGAATTGTCATCTGAATCGACAAGCTGATACTTTAGTCATTTCGTTTCAACGACCTCAATGTCATTTGAATGACTTTACTGAAGCGTCAATGTTTATTTTTCCAGATTCTATTGTACTCCATACAATGATCTTCGATTTGCTGTAGGTATTCTGGTTTGCCATCATTCCATTCTTTCATAGGATGGTGTCTGAGGCTCTTCTTGCAAGTTGATTTGCCAAGTAATTGCATTCCCTCCACGCATGGCTGAACCGAATATGTAGAATTTGGCGAGTGATAAGATCCCAAGCAGTTTTATGTGCACAAGAAATTTTATCGTGAGTAAAGGCTTTAATGGCCGTAGCTGAATTAGATACCACCTACAAGTAATGCTACCCTTTTGTACCAGCTCTCTAAATTCCTGATATGATTGCCGTGATCCCAGCAATATAGTTCGTTACATGACCAATGGCTTTGCTATCGGCGTAATATGATCGTAAGAGAAGCAATTGGTTGCTCTCTGCAAGAAAGTGACAACAAATTGACAATGTAAAAGAGCATGTTTTTCTGTTTCCGCAGAGTTATTGCATTGGTGGAAAACTGAGACTATTGAAATTCCTTTCATCATGATAGTGACGTCCATTGGAAGATGATAATTCAGCAAACGCCATGCGAAGCATCCCAGTCTTGGGTGAATTGTGTTACTCCAAACGCATTTCCACCACCATGTCGTATCTTCTCGTTTACACAGAGTTTCAAAGGCGTTCTTGGTTGAGAATGCCCCCCATATGTCTGGCTTCCAGATCATAGTATCATAGGTATTGGGGTTACACTGGATTTGCTGAACATCTATTCCAAGTGCCAAAAGGAGTAAAATTTCATTAGGGAAGTAACATCCATGTTGGTTTATAAAGTTGTTAAGCCTAGCTTTACAGTATTTCAATATATGTTTGGGCGGCTCAATATATTCCATGCGAAGGTTGTAGCCCACGTGTCTCTCCAGATATCTATTTTCATACCATCGCCAATGAGCCAACAAATGTAAGCTTTCGAGAGGGCAGCTCCAGTTTGGATACCAGACCAAATAGTAGAGGGTTTGTAGTATCTAAAATTCCATATTAACCTCACATCTAATAACACCATTGGTACTTAACCTTTGGTTCTTCCATAATGAAAGGAGGGAGAGATGCTCATGATACCATATTAACCTTACATCAAATAAGAGCATTCAAAAATATCAATGCTTACTTGAGCAAATGACAACACTACAATAAGCTAATAACATCATAAGTCGTCATTGTTTGATCATTAATTTTAAATGCAAACAAAATAAAACATCCGAAAACCATATCAAAATAGTTGTGATATATTAAAACCAAAAGCATGATTCATTAAAAATCTAAAGATGACCCAAACAGAGTAAATTAATAGCAATCTAGATTCTGCCAGCATTTTAATTAATGGGATTGTAAACAGCTACACCTCTCAGCAGACCCTCAATAACACTCAAGCAAAAATGCCATAATCGTAATAGTTTGCCTGACTATGGCAGACTCCAATTATCATCTTCCACATACAATTGAGATGAATAGAGTTTCATACCTCATTACAATGTGCAATATTATAAGGTACCATTCGAGATAAGGTTAGAAACACCTTTTCATAAGCAATTTGCTTCTCAAGTTTGGCATTTGCGCACTTGGCCAAATCATGCATGGAATCGTAGAACACTATCTTGGCTTTGGCCATCGATATAGGGTTACGGATCCCTATATAAACCGACTTTCTTTAAAAAAAAAATTAAGCACAATCCAGTGAATGTCACGTACGAAGGTTAAATTAGAAGATAATGGCCTTATTCCAAAGCCCGATGAATGCCCTCACTAACTCATGATCCCCTGGCAGACACTCTAGGAGGTTTTTAACCTGCTTATTAGGATCTAAGGAGAGAAACGCATCCATGCTTATGTAATTCTTGACAATTTCATCTTCTAGACGCTCTATCTATTGGGTATAGTATGTTTTAACCAAATCAAAATTGGAGCCAACACCTTTAATCTCATTATAGTCTTTCAGTAGGGATGATTATAAATTTATAACTTGTGGGAGGAACAGAAAAATAGAAAAAATAAGTGTTATTACAAAGATAACAAAAATAGTATATGTAGATGATAAATATTTGAAATATCGATACTATAACCTGTGGGAGGAAATGAAAAAATAGAAAGAATAAATGCTATTTCAAAGATGACAAAACAGTATATGTAGATGATAAATATTAGAAATCTGGGTACATACACTGTCATCAACCCATTGGTTGTGTTCGAGAGTTCCAAAACTGTCAAGATTTAGGAAATTGCCACTACTAAACCTTACTTCTATGTATTTATTGTATTGTTTATCATCTTCATAAGGACTTCGCCTTCCTCCTCTCCACATCTTTCCCCATATATCTGTCACCATACCAACTTCTTCAATATGATTATTCTCCCTTGATATATAGAAGGGATTCCTCAATACTAGTACCACCTTACGCACTTTTTCATCAATAGACATGGATTGCTCAACTTTATCTTCTTTAATTTCACCATCTTCATTACTCATATCTCCTTCTAGACAACATAAGGAAATGATGAAATTGCTACATTTATATGTTATATAGCTTATAGATGTAAAGTACTTCGAGAAAAGGTACCTCGTCTACTTCTGCTTCTTTGCTATCTTCTTCCACTGACTTTTCTATATTTTCTTCTTCAGAATCCTTCGCCTCCTCCTCAGAGTCATCTAAATCTGGTTCAATGGTCACCACATTGCCCTATTTTTTATAATCCTGATTCCACTTTCTTCACTTTTCCCATCACCACATTGCCCATATCTTTTGATCTTGATTCCACTTTCTTCAATTTATCCTCCCCCACATTATCACACTTCCTCCTCTTCGGCTTATTGGTGTTTGGGATCTTAGCAGATCTTCCTCTAGTGTATCAAAGTATTGGAACCTTAGCAGTTCCAAATTGTATTTTCTTTGTTGAAGACTGCCTTTTGTTACCACTCTTTTGCATAAGTAGCATCTTAGAATAACAAATAGAATAGTATATATGAGAAAGCTACAAGAAGAAAATTAGAAGCTAACAGGATAAATGATAATAGAAATTCATCTATAAATAATCAACAATTCGAATTAAGAAACCCTAAAAAGATGAATTGTATGAATAACACACAAATTGGTTGGGAAAAATCCTTTTTAGAGATTTAATAGCTCAAATAAATCGATTATAATTAAATTCCTCTCAAGCCCTAAGTCTCTCTCTCAGAACTTTAATTGATTTAACATCCTCTGATCTTACCTAGCCTTGCCCCTTTAAAAGGGTTACAAGTTCCAAGTTACAAAATAGGATAATTATGCCCTTAAATGTCTAAACAATAGGCTGAATCGCACCTCCGTTCGAACAGAATAAGTCTCTGTTCGAATAGAAAAAGTGTATTCGAGCAGATATTAAGTGTATTCGAATAAAACTACTCAGACGCTTATGTATTCGAATTGATTTTAAAGTCTGATCGAATAGACCTTAAGTCCTTCGAATGACTCCAAATCTCGTTCGAACGACTTGGTTAAAAACTGCCAAAAATTACCCAGATCCTCCTGGATCATGGCCCCCCCCTTTAGGAGCCTTGAGCTCCTGCTCAAGCTAGAACTGGAGATGTTGGAATGTGACTGTACCCATTTCCCTGGTGTACCACTTCGACTTGCTAGGTAGTTGACCTTTCTTCCTAACTCGAAACGACTAAATACTACCCCGTCATGTAGCATGAACTTTCCTCTTTAGAATACTATCCTCCTATAATGGATCTTCTCTTTCAATCTAAAAGTTGTCAACTAATGGTAGGCGAGGGTCGATTGTAGATCTTTATCTAAAAGAGACGGCTCAGGCAGCTTCAAATCTTAAAGAGTCTGCTCAACCCGAAATTACGGGTGACCCAAGAAATATGAGCCTATCTAATTCAATACAAATGGTCCTCACCCGTAGCATCACATAGAAAAGTGCCCCACCAGAACAAACCATCATGCAATTCATACACACGTGTCATGCCATGCGGCAACTTCTGGCAAACCACACTACGCCCTTGATGATCATCATAACCTGCAATACACTCTGACAGAACAATAGGCTGTATCTGTATAGCTGCTAACATACCAAAAAATAGTTGGTAATGGGGGTCAAGATAATATGCCATCCAATTTGTTGTCCACTCCCTTCTTATACGCGATAAGCTAGGGGAATTATTGTAGATACGACATCCACTTCATTTGGTGAGCTTGCTGTAGCTTGCACTGTGCAGTTAAATACTGGAATTGTATGTGATCAGAATATACCACAACCTCCATTTGCAACTTCCCCATTACGGTTTGTTACTTACGAGATATGGTCATTGTAAACATCACTTTAGCCAACGTACCCTCTTAAACCGATCGTACCAATAACATAAACTTTCCGCTCGCATTAACCAACCGCTTCAACTGAGTCGCCGTTACTAAATTATTCGTGTTGACATACTCCTTACAAGCATAGATATGTAACTCTTTCCCCTCCTTCACAAGATAATATCTACGAGCTCTATGGTAATGAATCACATCTTTATTCTAATGATAAGGGCTACCCAAGATGATCTGACACATATCCTAAAAAAACCACCTCATACGTCACCTTGACAATAAACCTTTCAGTGATCGTAAACTTGAATGTACACTGCTTTGTGATCATCAAATCTGCATCTTTCTTAATCCACCCAAAACCATGCAGCTTAGGATGATCTGTAGTAGTCAAACCCATCTTCAACCCCAACGCCTCCAAAACTAAATTTTTCTAACTACCCGGATCGACAATGGCCTTGACTAAGCTCTACTTCACCAAAATACTGGCATGAAAAAGAACTTCCCGACTCTCCTTCTTGGTAGCCATAGTCTATTAAAACATAAGTCTAAGCTTAGGATTCAGTTTATCTAAATCTGGGAGGTCAGCAACCGCTGCAGCTAATGCATATCTCTCATTCTTGCTCTTCTCCTTCTTCGACCTAATATCTGAGTGAAGTTTCCAACATTTATTAGAAATATGCCCACTCACCTTACAATGACTAAAATAATTCTCCTTGGATGAAGATCCCTCTCCTTTGGACTCTCCCTTAGGCTCATTTTTATAACTAGAGTTGTGCCCCGACTTGTTATTGTCGTCTTCTTTTTCACTCTTCAAGTACTTGCCTTTAATAGTAATTGCCGTCATGGTAACATCTTCGATAGTGGCCACAGTAAAGAGCTTCAACTCTCTTCTAATGGACTCCGACAACCCCCCATATACTTCATGAACACTTCATACATGTCCACATCGGTATCCAAAGCCAAAGGTTAGTTATGAAATGTCGTAGTGTACTCTTGTACTGATTGCTCAGACTTTTGGCATAAATTCTGCCATATGGGCCATCTCTCTTGGTCATACACAATCAGATAAAATTACTTTTATACTAATACCTTAAAATCATTCAAACTCAAGCTTCCTACTTCGTGAAATTTTTGATAGGATTTCTACCATGTGAGTGCATGACTTACAAATTTTAATGTAGAAAAACAAATTTTTTGATCATTAGAGCATTCATAAACGGTAAAATATATCACTAGCCTATCTAACCAATTATCCAACTTCTCGGCATCGATTGAACCGTCGAATACCAGAATTTTAATTTAAAAATTGAGACGTAGATTATGCATAGGATTTGGTGACTTACCAATACCCGATCGCTCCTTGATGGATTCGGTATCACTGGAATCACTATTTATCTCCTCAGTACCCTCGTCTCTATCCTCCTCAACAGCTCCTTTCTTCTTCGAGTGTACTCACAGTTTTACCAAAGAGGAAGCTTATGCGAGGTTCGTGAGACGTAATTACTCTACCAACTCTCCTACAATAGTAGTTAGGTTAAAAACTTTATTTTCCAAAGTTGTGAGTCGATCTTCAGAATCGCCCATCTCTAAATTTACCTTCTTCTTCGAGTTATGTTTCAGATAAATCTTCAATGGACTCACTAGTTTCTCCTTCGTTTGCTTGAGACTGTCACGTATAGAGACCATAATCCATAATCACAACTGAGAATCGTTACTGAAAAACTGATACCACTTAATCTATAATACGTATTTAAAAACCCTACAAAGATGAATTGTACGAAGAACACACAAATTGGTTGGGAAAAGTAACTTTTAGGGTTTCAATTACTTAAATAAATCGATTACAATCAAATTCTTCTCACGTCCTAAGTCTCTTTCATAGAACTTTGATTGATATAACATATTCTGATCTTGCCTAGCCTTACCCCTTTAAAAGGGTTAGATTTTCCTAGTTATAAAATAGGATAATTATGCCCTTAAATGCCTAAACCATAGGCTGAATCACGCCTCTATTCGAACATAACAAATCTCTGTTCGAACACAAAAATTGTATTCAAACAGACATTAAGTGTATTCGAATAAAACTACTCAGACACCTGTTTATTCGAATAGGCTTAAAAGTTTGTCCGAATAGACCTTAAGTCATTCGAACAACTCCAAATCTTGTTCGAACGACTTGGTCAAAAACTACAAAAAATGACCAAGATCCTCCTACATCAATATATATGGCATACAATGATTAACTATAATGATTCACCTTTCCATTATTGAAATTAACCTCACAATACATGATGTCTATGGCTTCATTAACAACTGGTATAATAATATCATCGTCCTTAAGGGTCAACGGGAAAGAAACTAAGCTCGCAATTAAGAGTAGCCACAATATTATCATCGCTGGGGATCTCGTTAATCATCTGCGCCCTGTGCAACAGAAACAAGTGCCTCTTGTCATGTATCTTTCACAGACCCAAGCCTGGTATGATTAGAAAGGGCCATAACTTCATGTACCCACGCACATCCTTTAAGATTATATACAGATTTGTACTTCAATGGATCCTTCTCTTAAAGTTCTAAACTCTGAAGAAGACAATCGCAAACAGCACGTCCCCAGGGAAAGCTCTCAAATACTTTAATATCAGTGGCTAAATCAGCATACTTGATACTGACATTGTTAGAAAGAAGAAAATTCTTAAGAACATAAAATCGATTCAACCACTTTAAGTCATCTTCAAATACGAATAACAAAAGGCTACATAATACATGACAAAAGGTATTTGAATAACCATGTGTAAACAATGTTGGAAATTAATACTATTGCTTTGACATATAATTGGATATGAAAAATATATTATACTAACCGCTTATCCTCCTCTCTGGAAAATCACTTGTTCTTGAGTAGAATCATCCCTTGGATTGGCTGTAGACCTCAATGGGATGGTTTTCTGTGTTGTAGCCTCCAAGAGGGACTTCCTCTCTATTTAACGGGATGTGGTTAGAGTGGTCTTCCCATTATATCCTCAAGCCCTAATAAAGAGTAATATTTGGTCTCACAAACCTTAACTTGGTGTAATAATTGGACATAACCATTATATCCTAGAAAAATATGTTATAGCTTGATTCACGGTTTTATGAAAAGCGGATGGCCATCCTTTATTATTAAAACTACACATGATAATTTGTCCAAGGCAATGTTACATCAAACTTGCCTAACACTCTACAACTAAAGATGGCTAGCAGAGTTCACGGAATTTTTTTTGTCAGGCCTTTATGTACATGCATAATTCATATCGTGGACATTGCACTAGCAACCTCAATAGCTTTTATGTATAATTTCTTTACTGGTAGAGTCTAGTGTGTGAATGGAAAATATATACCTTAATGATGTGCTGGTACATTTTTATTAGTGTACTTCAACATGTTTTTACAAGACAGATGTCATTTCAATACTAAAATAAACTGATATCTGAAGACCGTCACATTTACTGAAATGAAGGCCAAAGGATGTGGAGACTACCCATATAAGGCCCAAGCAAACTTCAGAAACATTTAAGTATTCTTTATAGGCACTTAATACTTAGACAACCTTCATGTGATAAAATCACTGGTATCTAAAACTTTATTGCAATTGCATAATTGAACTTAATATGCGCACATATAATAACGGATCCAAATAAAATAGTAACTAAATAATCAAAATCAAAACTAAATGTTGACAAAATGATAACCGAGAACAACTCCCACTGGGATAAACAAATCTTAATACAGTAGCAGTGAATAAAATAAAATAATAACTACTCCATGTAAAATAGCGATCCTCAAAGAGACTCTAGCAATCATATATGCGTAACATATCCCCTGAAGGCTGGTATTAGAAGTCCCGTAGTAAGCAGATCAACAATCATCTCCAGTGTCGGCAAATAAGGAATCTCAATAATCTATTTCTATACTTTATTAATGACGGCGTGATACTTAATGCCAATATACATATTATTCATAGTCATGTTATCATTCTTAACATATTTGTCGACTGCCTTATTATCGTAAATTACTTGCAACGGCCTAGAAATTGAATCAACAACCTTCAGCTTATAAATAAATTACTTGAGCCATACAGCCTATCATGAAGCCTAAAAATAAGCCACATACTCAACTTCTATGGTCGAGGAAGCTACAAGAGACTATTTGAAACTTCTCCATGAGATAACGCCATGAGCAAGCATAAAAATATAACCTGAAGTATAATTCTAGTCATCTTTGTCCCCTACAAAATATGAGTTAGAGCAGCCCATAACCATGAGTTCATTCGAAACCAATCTGTAATCTTTAATCCTCTTATAATAGTGAAGAACCATCTTTGTTGCCTTCTAGTGAATAATAGAATGGTTTTATTGGTACCTTCCCAACATCCCAACAACAAAGTTGATATCGGGTCTCATGCATATCATGCCATACAATAGGGCTACCAATAACTAAAGCATACTCCTTAGCAATGTCTGAAGAAAATGTCTCGTACAGCATCGTCTTCCTGAAGATATCTACCTTGACAATAGGGACTTCTCCTACTTTAGAATCATGCATTCCATACTTCTTCAAGACTTTATCGATATACGCACTCGGAAATATGCCAAGTATCCCTCTGGTCATGTCTCACTCAATCTTGATGCCAAGAACATAACTGGCATCTCCCATATCCTTCATATCAAAATACTGAGATAAGAAGGCTTTTGTCCCCTGAAGAAATTGGACATCACTGGTACCGAGTAAAATATCATTGACGTATAAAGCCATTAATATAAAACTTCTCCAACTCTATTTTACATATATACAATGATCAATTTTCTACTCGACAAAACCATGGTTCGAAACCAACTCATAAAACTGTAGGTACCACTGCCTAGACGCCTGCTTGAGACCATAGATAGAGTGATTAAGCCTGCAAAATAGTCAGACCTTCCCTTCAGTCTCAAAACCTTTGGTTTAGTGCATATAAATTTTCTCATTTAGACGCCAATTAAGAAAAGTTGTCTTGACATCCATCGGATGGAGCTCCAAGTCAAAATGCGTCTTAAGAGAAAAAATAATCCGTAATGAATCCTTCTTCAAAAATAGTAAAAAAGTCTCATCAAAGTCTGTTCTTGGATGCTGCATGAAACCTTTCACAAAAAGTTTTTCTTCGAAGCGCTCAACCTTCCCTTCTAAATCACATTCAGTCTTAAAGATCCATTTGCATTCAACTGCCTTAGATCCTTTAGGTAAAGGTATTAACTTCCACAAAGAGTTGTGAGACATAGAATTCATCTGTTCCGTCATGGAATTATACCACTGATTTGCATAAAAGGAGCTCATTGTCGTACTAAAATATACTACATTCTTAAAATAAAATAAATCTTCTTCAACTGAATAAAGATGGTAATCTGAAGAAATGGTGAATGCCTCTCTCTCGAGGATCTTTGAGTAGAAGCAAGAGGCTGGACAGGTGGTAGAATGACAGAAAGCTGTAAAGTTACGGGTGGAGAGAGAACTGGTACTACAACGGGGTCCAAAACTGGGCCTAGAATAATAAATGGGCCTAGAACTGTACTCATCATAGTGTCAATATCAAATAAATGCGAAAGCCTTTGCAGGAGGGTTTTGCAAAATATTTCTCATAACAACCGACTGAAGCAATCCGTTGTGAAGATAATCTTGCTATGCATGGGATTCTGTAGTGAAGATAATCTCATTATGCATAGGATTAATGTCTCCATTGGTCAACCATCTAAAGTAATCAAGGAACAGTCAGGTCAAGAACAAAGGATTGTATGTCATTGGGGCTTTATGAAAATGGCAGAAGGAAATGAGAGGAACAAAATCGTAGCTACAGGAGAAGATTATCCAAGCTTGCCAAGATTCCAGCAATCCACGGAAGATCAGGTTATGGAAAAATCTTCTCCCCATGGTAAAATCCCTATATCTACCTTGAATACGAGAAAACCCAGTCATTCTTTTGCAGATATGGTACGAGGAGGAACAGATACCCCAGGTGAAGTTACATCACTTCTGGATGTGGGGATGTGGGGCGATACGCCATTTGTCCCTATCTCTGTAAGAGAGATTGCTACTGGGGTATCCCGATTCCTGTTCAGCTTGATCGGGCGCCTGGATCTCCAAAAGGTTAAATTGTAGGCTATTCAGGAATATGCTCGAATACACTGGAAACTTTCTGGGCAGTGCAAGCTAATACCATTAGGGAAAGGCTTCTTCATCATCAAACTCGATAATAAAAGTGATAAGATCCACATATAGGGTCAAGGACCTTGGATGGTATAGAAGATGCCCATGCGTTTGATGCCATGGAGTCCACTTTTCTCAACGGATAATTACCAGAACACGAATGCTTTAATTTGGTATAAATTTCTGGGATTACTGAGTGAACTATGGAGTCAGAAGATAGTTATGTCCTTGGGAAAGATATTAGCTACACCAATCCATCTGGATAGGTCAACAATTAATCATGACTACGGGTACCATGCTAGTGTTTTTGTGGATATTGACATGTCAAAGCCAATTCCTAATAATGATTTTATCGACGTTGAGGCTTAACTAATTAACCAAGAGATTCTCCTTTATCGGGTTAAAAAATTCTACAATCATTGTAAGAATATGGGACATAGCATTGCGGAGTGCAAGGTAATACTTAGAGCTGCTCGTGGTGGGCAGAAACAAGTGACAAAGCCAGGAAAAAAAGCAGGGACTCAAAGAGCATTGGAAATAGAAAGGTGGCTCCTAGTGAGGAAGGGGTACAAAGCAAGCCGGAGATGGGGAAAAGCTTACATGGACCATCGAATGCACATACTTACTTTCATGATAATTCGGCTGCAGATAGTGAGAGACCTCTTAAAGGTCATAATTAAAAAGCCACAGAACAGGGAGACTAGTCTGCCCCTAAAGCAAGATGAGGTTGAAGTGTCTCACCAAAGATTAATTCCAGGGCCCAATTTGGGTCAATCGGCTCAACGAACAAATATCATGGTCTTAGTGATGGGGAACATGATACCAGTGTGCCAACGGTTGTTTGAAATGATGTGGACCAGAGAGAATAATGGGATACAAATATCCACAATAGTGAGGGTACCCCATAAAGTCAAAATATAAAAAGAGATAACTCGGGAGAACAAAATAATCCAATTGAGAAGGTGAGGAAACTTTTGAATCTGGAGAGCTGGGCAGAATAAGAAGGGGCCGAGTTTACACTATGGACCCTAGAGTTACACCTTCTAATGCAGGTTTTCAATGAGAGTATTTTTTTGGAATGCAAGTGGTCTAGGTAATAATAAGACCATGACTTATATCAGGAATCAAATCTTGGTGTTGTATCCTAATATTATTGGGTTTGCAGAACCAAAAATTTTTGCTAGAGGATTTCGCATCTCAGGATACATAATATGATTATCATCAATGAGGTTGTGGTTCAGAAAGGAAACATTTGGATTTTATTGAAGGAAGGTCTCCAAAACCCGAGTGTGGTTCTGAATAGCAGTATGTACATCACAATCCTCTTTATGGATTGCCTCTTTACTTTCGTTCATGCGGATTGTCTGCGCATATATAGAGCTGACCTTTGGAGTTAGCTCGTACAGATTTCAAGTACTAATAGTCTACTATGGCTCTGTATTGGGAACTTCAACACAGTACTTAGAATATCATAAAAGAAGGTAAGAAAACCACCTTGTAGAAGAGCAGTGGTTGAATTATCAGACTTTTTGGATGCAGCTTGCCTTACAGAAAGTGTAAAGTCAAGTATCACTTTTACCTGATGCGATGGTCAAATAGGGGTGATGAGAATATTGAATGTCCTGGATAGAAGTCTCATTAATGATAGCTGGAATGACAAATTCTGTAACTGGTAGGTAATGGTGTTTCCCCAAACTAAGTCTGATGACTCTCTTCTCTTTGGGGAGTGTAATGATATAGCTAAGCCGAGTAACATACCTTTCTGTTATTTGCAATCTTAGAATAAGGTGAATGGGTTTAGAGAAATGGTTGAGAATTGCTGGAAGCAGCCTCTCTTTGCTGCCCCTTTATTCAACATCATAATAAAATTACGGAGACTGAAAGTGGAGATTAAAATCTCGAAATAGCAGGCCCTTGATAATACTATCCATAATAAGAAGGAACTAGAGCGTAAGATACTGCAACTTCAGATCAGGTAAGAGGATGATGAAATAGATAATATCTTGTATACGCAGATGCTTATCAAAATAAAGGAGCTAGAACAAATTGAGGAGAAGGAGGAGGAAGATTGAAGTCAGCGATCGCGGGAAAAATGGCTGCTTGCTGGGGATCGAAGCACTGCATATTTTGGTCAGGAAATTCTAACACCTTATGCAACAGCTTATGAAAGCCTGCCAACAAGCCTCCGGGCAGGTGGTTAGTGTTGAGAAAAGCAAGATTTTTCTTGGCCATATTCCTAATCATAGAAGATGATAAGTGATCGACATGTTTGGGTTTAGGGAGGGAGCGTTCCCGAAGACATAGCTTGGCATCCCACTGGTGCAAGGAAGAATATCCAAAAGCAATATTAACCCCTTGATGGATAAAATTTGGAAGAGTGCGAATAGTTGGAATGGGCGAATGCTATGATTTCAAGGAAGAGTAGTCCTTGCCAAATTGATTCATAATAGCATCCCCATTTACAATATGGCCATATATTAATGGCCTCAATCCATAATTAAAGAAGGAGATTCCATCATTCATAACTTTATCTGGACTGGGGATCTTATAAAGAGGAAGAAAATTACTCTGCAATGGGAAAAGTTGTGTAAACTATTCTATGATGGTTGTCTGGGTATACAGAGTTTGAGAGAAGTGAATAACATTATGCTATACAAACTGAATTGGATTTTCACTCAAAGAGAAGAGCCTTAGGCTCAACTCTTATATACGAAATTCCATACTACCAGTGGCGAAAGAATTTAGTGCCATAAACGCTCTTCTGTCTGGTCGGGTATTAAACATGCGGATGGCATTACCAAACCTTTTAAAGGATGGATTTTCATAAAGGAAGATTGACTTTTGGAGAGAATCTTGCGCATCAGACATCCCTTTCCGAGAACATATTGATCTCCCTCACCACCTATGGAAGAAGTGCACAGCTAGGGTTAGTGATTTCATAAATGCTAATGGATGGAACTTCTCCTCTGATATCTCTCTGACCTTCTTGTCTATGGGAATTGCAACCCGAGTATGGAGGATATTCAGATCTAGAAACCAGATGTTCATGGTGATTTCTCAGTTAAAAATGTATTCGAATGTACCAGGAAACGACTAAACACAGCTTGGTGGTGGATATATATACATGGAAAAAGTGTTTTCATCCGAGTCTAAGCGGGTTTGCGTGGAGATTAATGAACAAAATCCTCCCCACTGATGAGAAATTCCAATGAAAGGGAATACAGATAGCCTCAGTGTACGTTCACTGTAGAAACAATGCTAAAATAGAAGACCACATATTCTTCGAATGTCCCCCGGCCAAAGTTATGTGGGTTTGGGCTTCAAATGCTTTCCAGCTCGCTACTATTTTAGGTACAGATGGATGGAAAATTACTTTGGAGAAATGCAAGATGCATAGCTCCTACCTTAATGACTTAAGGATTATTATGGCCTTCGCAATCTTTCGATGGCTTTGGAAATCGAGAAATAAAATCAGATTCGATGAAAGGCTTATTAGAGAGATACAAAATAAGGTTCTGGGAGACATTTCCAATAACGCCAAATTGTCTTTAAATAGCATAAACAACACAAACTTCAAACTACAGGTGGTAAAAGAGCTTTCGGTCAACAATAAAATGGGGAACGCTCCATCCATTCGTAGCTGTGGATGGACTCTGCCGAACATCGGAGTGATTAAGCTACGTTGTGATGGCTCAGCTTTGGGTAACCCTGGACCATTCGGGAATGGAGTTGTATATAGAGACTGGAAGGGTATAATTTTGGGAACACTTAGTAAAACAGTGGGTTCTACCAATAACTGCCTCCCAGAAGTTCAAGCTATCGTAGATGGGGTGGACAAAGCAATACATAGAGGATGGAAAAATTTGAGGATAGTATAAGACTCCTTGGTCACTATCAAAGCTTTTCTTTCAAGTAAGATACCCTAGAAGTTTCAAAGCAAGTGGAGGAACCTACTTATATCCATACAAGCAATCCGCTTTAGCTCAATATGGAAAGAAGTAAATTTCTCGGCATACACCACAGCTAAGAGAAGATCTAGAGCTGACTTACCTTTTGAGGAATGGGTCGAGGGCAGACCGGATTTTCAGACACGAATTGAGGACCCTCATTCCGAATACTTCCGGTTTCGTTGGTCAAGACAACTCTTGGATTTGAATTTTTATTCGAATTGACCCCTTACTATTCGAATACACTCTTGACTGAGTGTTTTTTATTCGAATAGAACTTTTCTAATCCGAATACACTTTTAGCTGAGTGTTTTTATTCAAATAAACCTGTTCCTATTCAAATATACTTTAGACTGAGTGATTTTATTTGAATAGAATTCTTTTTGCTCGAATAGATTTATGCCTGGGCAATTTTATTTGAATAAAATTCTTTATGTACGAATAGATTTATGCCTGGACAGTTTTATTGGAATAGATTAATAATATATTCAAATACCACATTATTCGAATAGATTATTCATCTATTCAAACATAGGCATGACCAACTCTTCTTTTGAGTGTTTGAGGGAAAATGTGTCCATGGGTTGTAATTATCTTGTAATCTTTGATTGAGCATATACGTGGAAGCATAGCAATACTAATAAGAATAGTAGTTCGAATCCAAGTTTCTCAACCCTCCTCTATGAAATAGGCCTGAGTACACTCAACAATCTCTATGGGTCGAGAAGGACAATAAACCTGAATCCTGTCAATCACTCCAGGAAACTATTGAAGAAACAACTAACATTCCTCGAATCTAACTTTCTGATATTTAGGTTAAACAATTTTTCCTCTGCAAGATAGCCCCAAACACGCAAGTGATTAAGGCTAGGATTTCTCTCAGTCCATGAAAGATAAAGATTAACTGGAACTGAACGAGAAGGAACTCAATTCCGAATATAGACTGAATAACGTAACTACTCTCCCCATAAATTCCCAGGTGAGTCAGTATGACATAACATACTGTGAACCATGTTCTGATAAGTTTGATTTTTATGTTCACAAGCACCATTTTGTATTGATGATCCAAGGGTAGTGTACTGGGCTACAATACCCTAATCCTTTAAATACATATAAAATTATCCTAACTCTTGACCGTCTTGATCGATCTTTCCATATTACTTGCCTCCTTGATCTGACTGGACAACCTTGATCTTCCAATCTATCTATTTCTTAACCTCTAACTGGAAAGTCTTGAATACATCAAGTGATTCGGACTTCTGATGGATAAGAAAAATGTAGGTATAACGAGATAAATCATCAATAAAGGTAAAATATCGATGACCACCGTGGGATAGAATAGGAAAAGGTCCACATATATCTGTATAAATTAGCTGTAAAATATTTGTGCTACCAGTAGGTTTAAATTTCCTTATCTTGGTCAATTATCCATGAATCCAATCGACACGAGTCTGAAAATCAGAGAAGTCTAAAACCTCAAGAAACCCATCTCGAACCATGATCTCTAACCTCTTTCAAGAAATATACCCTAGTCGTTTATGCCATAATATCAAAGATTGCTCAGAAACTCTTGAATGTTTAGAAGTAGAAGAAATACTAGCCTCAACACTTAAATATAATAGAAAAGTTTTAAATGAATTATTAAGAGATAGATGATATAACCCATCAAATAGTATACAAAACAAATAATAGAATCATGATGAATAATGTCAAAACCACCATGTCTAAAATTGGAAAAATAAGTAAAAGATTGCAACCGAGAAACTAAAACTAGAGATTGACTCATCGATAGAACATAAAAGGTATCTGCCAAATCTAAACTAACACCTGCGTTTAAAACCAAGCGGAAAAATACCAATAAACTCAATGAGAAGGCTTCTAGCATCTTCTGAGAAAACCTGCCCCTCAGACCTTGCCGGCCGCCTACTCGATATGGGAACAGTTTCCCCAGAATCTAACAACTAAGAGTTGGTGGGAATATCAACCAAATTGGATTAAAAGCAAACATAAATAGAACTAATACATACTTTTTTTGCCAGCCAATTTTTGTAAGAATAGCAGTCCTACTTCACATGACCTTTCTTCTAACATAAGAAACACTCTATAGTTGATGAAGTAGTTGCTGACGGTGTCGTATTCTGCTTCCCATTCCTATTCCCTGAATGTGAACTTTGCCCAAGATCAGACTTAAAAATTTTCTTCTTCGCAGAACCTTAATTTTTAAAATTCTTTATCCCTTGATAATTAATGGACAACCTTTTCATGGAAGTAGTCAGATGAACCGATTCTATTTTACCTTTATTCTGTCGTTCTTCCTTAGAGTCCAATACTACAATCAACTCATTCATTTTCCAAGTCTTCTCCTTATTCAGGCAGTGAACCTGGAACATCTCAAAATATTTTAGAAGAGACCAACCTGCTAAATTAACCATTAACGTATCATCAATAGTGAGACAGAGTTCTTTCAAGGTTAGAACTAACATGGATATCTTAAAAATGTGTGAGCGCATATTTCTACTACCGTCATACTTCAGCAATAGAAGCTGAGAAAAGTTATTTTACTGCCTTCCCTTGACAGAACCCTCAAACTATTTCTTAATGACATCTAACAGTTCATTTGCGATACCTTTCTCAGCGATACCGCCCAACCTAATAGGATCTATGGAAGAATAAATAATGAGATTTTCCATTTTATTTGTTTTAACCCATTTAGCATGGGCCACTTTCTCAGCATTAGAAGTGGTATTTGTGAGATCTACGGGTTTGGTTTCAGTGAGAATAAAATCAAAATCAAGGTAACCTAGGGCAATTAGGATTTTGAGCTTCTAATTGAAGTAGTCAGAGTCCATCAAGGTCTCAGTATTAGTCTGGTGGTTCTAGATTATAGGGTCCATAGCTGCATGAACCAAAGGCTTATATTAGGATGTGTATAAATTTAAAAAATGTATGCATGTTTAACTTAATCCGTAAAAGATCTATTATTTGATGTCTTTAATCTCGATCCTACCTGGGGTTAGGATGGTCGAGATAGAGTGCATATTATATTTAAGGTATTAATTTTTCACTCTACAGGTACAATGGTATATCATTGAATCCCTCCTTTGGGTGGTGATTTGATATACATTGTACCCTTGTTTGTGACCACTCACACTCAAGACTAGATTGGCCACTTACATTTTGACTTGAGACACTTCTTCACCTTTACACCAAAAGTTATCTGCATCTCCCTATGCCGTGTAGCATATCTTGACCAACTAATTAATTAAAAGTCTCTTAGCCTCCTTTGGGTGGTCTAATTATTTCATGTTTAATTTGTGCAAAATAGTTTTAATGAAACTTTTCAAAAGAGTATCAAAATTAGGAGAAACGTTCAATTCCATGGACAAAACTTCTTTGGGTGTATATACCTACTTTATATCCCACCTTCCTAACAACTACTTAATCTCACTTAAACCCCATTAGAGATCCTTGGACATTGAAAAAATTCCTATATTATTAATGATTTAGTGCTTAAATTACTTACTACTGATTTATTGTAATTCTTTAAGAGAGTCGCCTCAGAATGGATAATACTTGAAATATACAGCATAATCAAGTTATTAAGGACCTCACAGCTTTAAAATAGTGCGGTAACCGATTACTAATTCAAGCTTAAAAATGATGAGGTTAGCAACTCGAAAACATTGGGCTACTCCCAAAGATAATTGCCTCAACAATGTTTGTATTAGGCAAAATGATAGTTACAGTGCCTAGACAACGCAGGAAATTTGTTTTAAGGAGTAAGGTTTTGTAACATGATGGGCAAGAAGCATAGCTTGCAACTTGCTCCCCTTTCTTTCTAAATTGTTGTACCCTGTCCACATAAGAAACTACAAAATACAACAGTAGAGAAAGAAAAAACAAAATTAATTGCTTGAATTAGAAACCATTTTGGCATATCTATGGATCAATACTCCCAATTGAGTACGCTCAACATGATCTCTTTCTTTTATAGTCGAAGATGATTTATCACCCAAGAAGGATTTTCCCTAATTTCAAACTCAGACTTAATCAAAATTAGATTTCCCCAATCTTCTATATACTAAACCAACAACCACCTTCAGTCCTCAAAACCCAAAGGTGTTTTCCATCCCAATAGTCGGATACCATTTCCTGAACCCAACCTAGTTTAACAAACTTCTCTAGAAACCACAGAACCAAGTTACCTAATATTCTAGGTCTATCATTCCCAATAATTGTTACCATTGACGGCTTATCGTTGAGGATATCAAGGATAGTTTGAGCGTCTTCGATGTTTAAGATTCGAGGAAAAATTAAAAAACTATTTCGCAATCTATAAGAACCCTCTTCTATGCAAGATGGAAGGGGATGATTTAGGTATGACTTGTTGTTCAATTGGAGAGAGAAAAATAAAATCCTCTGGTTTAGGGAGTGATTTGATATAGAGAGAGACTAGATAAATAGTAAGAGAGGCCCGGTAAACAAAACAAAAAAAAAGACTTAATGATGTGCTATTGTGTTTTCGCTTTGCTTTAGGAATATTATAGGCAACATCGGGAACATAAACAACATTAAAGTGCTAAAAACAAAACCATTAAAGTACAAGAAATAACTTCTGACATCAATTTTGTTGTTTTCCTCTTCATTGTCAATCAATTAGTCATAAAATATGTATCCTAGCGACAAATGCCAATTGTTGGAAATTAATACTATTGCTATATATGATTAATAAATGGATATGTTAAACATATTATACTAACCTATTCTCTTGCTTTAGCAAATTCTCTTGTTATTGAGTGGAGTATTCCCTTAGATTAGTTGCAGACCTTAAATTAATGGCTTTCTGTATTGTAGCCTCCAAGAGGGACTTCCCCTCTATTTAATCTAATAAGGCTTGAGTCGTTTTCCCGACCATTTTACCCTCAGGCCCTAATAAAGAGTAATACTAGATCCCACCAACCTTAACTTGGTTTAACAATTGGACACAACCACTAATATTTATACGACCTATTAACATGTGTACTCGTGAATCAGAAGATAAAACATTGAGTAGTGCCGGTATAGATGGAAAATTTAGCAAACAATTGATAAAATGTAAAAGCCTAACATGACAAAATAGTTCTTGACAAATGTCAATAAAGAAACAAAATGACTAAGTTAGAGTCAGCAAGTGATATCATGTTTCCAACAAAAAATAACTACTTTGCAAAAAATAGAAGACAAATGTTACATTTAGTCATGCAGGACTTCGCATACCCTTGGCATTCTACAATGTCATCCATGTTGATGGTTTATTTTTTATCAAAATACTTTTTCTGAACTCTGAAATGTTATGGCTATCTTGAAAATACATATATGGGTGATAGTATCTCATACTTAGACCAAGAATAAGATAAACAATCAATAACCTAAACTTGCAGACTCTGTCTCAGAATCTGAAGTTCATACCACCAAAATGCTTATCAATGATGTTGCGAATTACACCATCTAGTATAGGATCAGAGATATATCCATCAAGGTGAAGTAACTACCTTACATTAGTAATTTTTCAGAGACCACTAACTTAGTGAAGAAGTAGGACAAATGTTTGACAGAGCAAAAGTTCTCATTGTCATTTTCTAATATTTTGGATGACATCTGATTACAATGAAGGAGATAGTTTTAATGATTTTGTGCGAGAGAGATTGAAATTTGAATAACAGAGGAACCATCTCAACTGCTTCAATATAAAGTAGTGGGGAGAGTGCGGAGAGTGCAGAAATTTGCGCAGAGGAAACTATTTCATTTAATTGTGAGTCTTCAGTTTCAACTGATTCTTGTATATCTCAAAAACAAAATCAACATATCAGATGACATGATGCTAAGTTTTTAATCAAGGTGTAGTACATGATCAAAACTAGTGACTGTTGTATTCGCTGACATACACAGGCTTTGTTAGACTGGATTAGTAGGTAAATTATAAGCATTTTGAGGGGTATAAAAGGTCATTTTCAATGCAAAATAATTTTCGGTGTCCTAAGGCAATCTTGTGTATTTTGACATTAAAAAGGGACTTTCATGGTAAATTTCCGACTTTAACTGGGCTAGTATATAGCCCTATAACTAGTGTTTTCAAACTACTCTTACTGTATGGCACTTATGTTAGGTTACGGCTTAAAACAAACAAAGTCGTTCGAACGAGTCGTAAAGTTGTTTGAATGAAAAAGCGTTCCATTGAAGTCATTCGAACGAGACTGTATGTCGTTCAAACGAAAACCACATAGTTTGTCTTGTAAGTTCTCTTTGAAGGGGATATATTCAAAGGCGATGGTTTGTCTCGTGATGCGCACTTTGTTGATGACCAAATAGAGGATCTATAAATATAGAGTGTGAGTTTAAAGCCTCTATACAGTGTGTGAGTTAAAAAATATCTGTAGGGGAAACATGAAATCAAGAAGAGATGTAGCCTCTATGATTGACCTTGTAAAGAGGTGGTCTTAACAAGGAAGAAGGTAGAGGGTGTTCTCTTGGGATTTGGTGCTGAGAGGGGAAGTACCTATTAGTTGCTAAGATGATAAATTAATGAAGAAAGAAGATTGAAAGGTTTCAAGAAGAAGGTATGCAGCATGGTCTTTGTTGAGGTAATATTTAGATTCTTGATGGATCTCTTATTTTTTCTTCTCTTGTAAATCTATGCGAGGGTATTATGAGATTAGATAATTCCATGTTTGTTGGAATCTCTTGAGTGCTTGTAATTGAACTTGGATACATATTAAATTTCTAGCCTAAATCAGAACCTCTGGTAAATATTATGCATTCTGTGCATGTTCATTATGTTTATAATATCTTGGTTAATTATTTGTATATCATGAGGATAACGGATAAAACCAAAATTACGTACAGGCGATGTATTCCGCTTTGTTCACCCCAACAATTAGTATGAGAGTGAGGTTAAGACTTTGGGATTATAGTTCTTAAAGATTCTTGCGTTTGAGAGTTAAGTCGGATCTTTAATTTTTTTAAGATGGATTTGTTTTCGGTTATTTTGGCTATATGATTTTCTCATGGGGTAGAGTTTGTACAAAAGCATGTCAATATGGTTTATGTTGTGAGAAAGGCTTGAACATGGTACTTTTCTTAAGGTGGACCAGTTCTAGCAAAAGCTTCAAAAGTTTGGTAAGGGGGATAGTTTTTCTCTTTGAACGATGTTCATTAAATTTTGTAATCGTGGCGGTACCTCAAGTTATTAACCATGGTTTATTACCAAATTGGTGGGTCACAATTTTATGAATAATGGTTGCAAGTTATGGTTCATGTGATGATAAAGTGTGTCGATGTACGGAGATTCTGGGTTTGCGACACAGAGTCAAATTTCGTAGGTTTGCTCGACATGGTCGGGTTAGTGTGTAGTGCTTAATTTTTTCTTTTTATATTAAACATACACTGGTTCTGATTTTGTTTGTATAGGCAAAATTGAGTTATTTCATTGGTATAGATGAAATTACTATTTCAGAGACTCTTTTCTGTGATGAAGTTCAGAGGTGGACTTGATGGTGCTTATGGAGCTGTGTTCAAAGGGGAAGTTGGAGCGGTATAGTTTCATGGCTGCAGGTAGAGCAAGCTTGGATGTATTGTTTATCACGGATGAAAAAGTTGTTAATGGATATTCATCAGTTTTGACGAAGGTATCTTGTTTGGGATACGAAAATGTTTTGATCGTGGGTAGCGGATACGAGGTAAGCAAGTTCAGAGGTTCTGCTGATGGGTTGATCACGCTATGGATAGTCAATGATGACAAGAATTAAAGTTTTTCACTTAGGTGGAGATTTATAGGTTACGGCTCAAAATCGATGAAGTCGTTCGAACGAGTCATTAAGTCGTTCGAATGAAAAAACTTTCTGTTGAAGTCGTTCGAGCAAGACTGCATGTCGTCCGAACGAAAACTGCATTCTTTGTTTTGTAAGTTCATTTGAATGAGATATATTCCAAGGCGATGGTTTGTCTCGTGATGCGTACTTCTCTGATAACATAATAGAGAGTTTATAAATATAGTGTGAGTTCAAAGCCTCTATACAGTGTATGAGTTAAAAAGCCTCTGTGTGAGAAACTTAAAATCTAGAAGAGACTTAGCCGATATCCCTCTCATGGGATATATAGAAATGCCGAGACAGTTGTGGAAAAACTGCAAAACAAGGCTTAGCAACTTTATCAACTCACAAGGCTAGAACTTCCTTATTAACATACTACTCCACCTTTTGGCACTAGGAATCAATTTACAGCAAATCCAGTACAATCCTAATAACTAGGACACTATGAAATGGAAACAAGATTTACAAGGCACGTTCTCAACCATGCGTTAAAGAGAACCTACAACATGGTGGGGGCGATATGTTTGGAATCACGCAATTCACCCTTGACTGGGAGGCTTTGTATGGCATCTACTTAATCATCTACTTCCTATAGATAACACCATAATGAAAAATGGTATCTCTCTAGTTTAGATTTGTTACTAATGTCACAACTATAGTAGCCTACTCGCAGCCTTCCTGCACCAGTCGAATACTCGAAGGCTACATCGAAGCCTACCTAGAAACTCGAAGCATGGAAAGACAATAGCTAAACCCATGAAGCCTTCCGAGACTACCGTAGTCAAAGATAGACATCGAAGTTAACTACCGTAGTCATAGACAGATAGTTAGTATCAGAACTCTGCAACAACACTAGTGAGACTTCTACCATGGTAATACATGGTCAAATGTAGACAACTGTGACAGCTAGCTCACTAGACAAAACAGTAAAACACGCCGCCTGACAGCTACAGTGTCAGAACCGGCCCCATAGACAGACGATCCGTACTCAGTCCCTGAACCAAAGAGGCCTTGACCACAGCGATACATGGTTGAAGGTAGACAGCTCTGACAGCTAGCTTACCAAACAAAATAGTGAAATAACCGTCCGACAGCTACAGTATCTGAACCGGCTTCACGTGTAGGACTGTTGTCTTAAAAGATATACATGCAATCGGACCTCCCATGGTGACTCATCACCTTTAGTTATCTCTTATAAATAGGAGAGAGGTGACACTATGAAGGGGTTGGAAAAACTCTCCAAAATCCCCTTGAAGATGACCTTCGAATACCCTACAACTTTTCTATTCGAACATTTATCTAACTCAATATATATACCATACATCATTTAAAATCCTAACTAGAGGTCATGGAGTAACCCATTCTAGGACTCCCCGCAAGTGTGTAGTCGCATTAATATCATTTATTATTGTTTATATAATTGCAAACCCCTAGTCAATGATTAACCCTTGGTGTAAGAGCAAGTTTCCCCTCATATGAAACTTGGCCCCTACAACAACGCCATGGAAACAGAGAAGCATACTCTTTTGCATTGTCTATTTGTTAAAAGTACTACCGAGATTAAGCATGATTATGGTATTTCTGAGTACGAGGTGGATTTGCCGAGTGACCTCTATGATTCAAGCGAGATAATCTACCCTGATATGCAAAATTTGCATGAAGATGAGGCTATCATTGATCATTAACAACTGTTTGCCGGCCTAAGGTTCCCCCTCGATACCCTGATGAAGAAGTCTTAAACATATTTTGTCGAGCACCTAGATAGATGAACGGTAACTTTTATCAGTTTATCATTCGAATAAATACAACTAGTGAGATTCTACCCAAAGTGGAGCACATATCTGCGGATGACATTAAGATGCACTATATTTTCTGTTACTGCCCACGGAATACTGGGAATAGAAAATCCAAGTTTAAAGATAGCGACTCCACTGCTATGGATGACTCGATCATTACTGAGAGTAATGAGTCGGAGGAAGGCGAAACAAGGTCCAGCTAAAAGAAAATGGGGAATAAGAAGAAGCAGCCTCGCCCTCTTGAATACGGTTATTGGTACTATCTTGGCAAAAGTAGTGTAGTGCAAGGTGGTCCAGATATGCAGGATCATATTGGTGTCAAGTTTTTAGAGTTGCCGTCCAATGGTAAATCTTTGTGTAGGTGCTCTATCTTAGTAGATGGCCATTGAGATCATAAGAGTCATGGGGACCTGGCAGTGAATTATAACTGCTTCAATCTTAGGATACCTCCATAGTACTTACAGTGGAAATGGGTGGTGCTGAAAACGAATATAATTAGGGCACTTAAGAATAATCCAGATAATTTTAGGAACATAAATCTTTAGAAAACACGCAAGTAAAAAAAAAAAGGTGGATCGAGGGCCCACAACTATTGGGTCAGATGCTAACTCAGGGGCGATTTAAGAGTGGCCTCATTTGTGAGCATTGTGGAGGATTTGATTGAAGAAGAGATGACAAACTGGAATGTCTATTGTGAGGATGAATACCAGGCATGGAAGTGGGTTGCGCCAGCCTGCCCCACGCGCCTCTTCTGTGTGCCGAGACGATAAGCTAGTCAAGCTGCTATCTAACCAGGTGGTTGTTACTACGAACAAGCGTGGTTCATTTAGGAGGCCTCGCGTAGATGGCAAGGGTTGCTGGATCCGAAAGTCCCCAGATTACTAGGTTTTTTCTTGGATATTGCTATTCTTGGGAATGCTGAGATGACCCAAGGTATTAAGATGTCGTTGGCCATCCCACTGTACCATAACCGTCGCGCTGATCACTCGAAGTTGTATCTAAAGGAGGTATATACCATTCTGTACATAATAACTATTTTTACTCACCATTGTGTACTTAATAACTATTTTGAAAGTTATTGTCAGCTATTCTTAGAACTTATTTTCCAAAGATTATTACTTATGCCGAACATGTTATTTTGTCTCAAACCTCTATGAAGAGTAAAAGCCTTTCTGATGAGGTAAAGATCGTTGAGCTTGAGAATTTCTTCAAAGTCGTTGAATCTTCTGCTTCCAAGTAGAAAAAGTTGGTCAAACCTGCGGAGGATGCTGAGAATAAGACTTAGCAATAAGCTTTTATTCAGAAGATGAAATTTAACAAATTACACTATCTTGATCAGTGGCTCAGATTTAGAAGCTGAAAGAGTTGTTGGATTTTCCATCTATACCGGTACTACTCATCTTGTTCTCGAGCACACATGTTAATAGGTCGTATAGGTATAATTGGTTGTGCCCAATTGTTATACCAAGTTAAGGTAGGTGAGACCAAGTGTTACTCTTTATTAGGGTTTGAGGGTATAATGGGAAGACCACTCTAACCATATCCAGTTAAATAGAGAGGAAGTCCCTCTTAGAGCCTATAATATAGAAAACCATCCCATTGTGGTCTACAGCCAATCCCTTTTACATATTCTCTTTTACATATTCAATTATTGATCATACCTAATTGTATAATATTCCAACAATTGGTGTCAGAGCTAGCATATATATTACTATGGCTAAATAATTGCTCTCAAAAGCTGTTTTCTATAATTTAATGGTTTTGTTTGAATACATTATTGTTCTTTCCTATTCATCATTTACGAGTACATCAATTTTTGAGTTCTGTTAACCGAGTCTCTCTGTCTCTCCCTATCAATCAACCTCATTGGCTTCATCCACTACATCTTTTTTTCCAACATAATACATTATTACAATTTGTTGTTCTGAATCCTCCATCTGTAAAATAGAATATACATACAGCGAATGGTAAAATTAAATAAACAAACGGCAGGGTAGGATGCAATAAATATGATAGATAGCTCAAAACAAATGATAGATAAATACCTCTTGAAGCTCAAAACAAATGATAGATAAATGCCTCTTGAACTTCCTCTTCTTCAGCAACATGAGGTTGCTCTTGTTGAATTGATTTAGCTTCAGGTTCATCATCTTCCACTGACCCCTTCTTCCAATTCACATACAACAAATGAAATTGGCTAAGATTTCAGAACAAATAAAAGTTCTGGATAATATAGTGATAAAGACATCCGAACAAATGCCCAAAAATTATGAACAAATGACAGAATTCTAAACAAATGACAAAGTACACAAAATAAATGCCAATTTCTGAAAAACAAATATTAAATAAAAAACAACAAATGATAAGAAGTCATAAACGGATGATACTTCTTAACGATGACCACCATATTCAGAAGATATGGCTTCGAAATTCACTTCCCTTACAACTTCAACTTCATCTTCTACCTCCAATCCCTCAACACGGGTAACTTGTTGAATCAAATTTTTTGTAGTTGATTGAATTTTATCAGATTCAAGATTTGGTAATGCCACCCATCTTTTCCTTGGGGTTTTATTGCCCAAGCCCTTCTTGGGCATTAAGGGTTTCAAAAAGATGAGTAGGACGAAATCCAATAGTTCATTAATAAAAGCATTTTTCTTCGTGCCTTCAACATTTTTTTTTCAGGGGTACATCAACTTCTTCTGCCTTCTTATTCTTTTTGTTGGCATTGGTCTTGTGTTTCTTTCTATATTATTTTACCTTCTCCCTTTTTCCCTTACCTTTTATCTTCTCTTCAATCTTTTGATTTTTTTGTTGGAGCTCTCTTTGCCAGGTTCTTGGCTCAGCCTTCTTCCTTTTCCCATCTTCTTTCTTATTACCTTCTTCTCGCTTGCGTTTTACAATTTTCTTAGGTGTAGAGTACTGGTACTACCCTAGAAGTAGAGTAGTACCATCTCTAAGTGGTTGAGTACTGTCTCTAATTGTCGACATCAAAATTTTCTCTAACATTTTTCCATAATTCTGTAACATTTTACCGTCCTCCTCCAACAGGGAGCATACCTTAACCACTATAATACCGATATCAGTGGCAGAAGAACTGCTGCCGATTGCAGGTACACCGATTATTGGTGGCTCGATTGCATACGCAATGCCGATTCCTGGAGTAGGTGCATCGATGTCATTTCTCTAAAATATTCAAACTATAGATAAATAATAATTTAAGAATGAAAGGAAAAAAATCTAACAATGATAATAGGCATAAAACAAATGATAAAAAGGGACTTATTAATGATAGGGGAAATGACATAATGAAATCAAACAAATGATTAGAAGAAGATACCAAATGCCATACGAAACATAAATTAAATGACAAGGAAGCAATAAAATAAATTATTCATAGAAAGAAAGAAAGATTACCATGGCCTCTAGCATAAGTTCTTGCTAAATGTCAGTCTCAGACAACTTCATAGCTATTACCAGCAATTTGGGGTTAGCAAAAATATTTTTAAACGTCACAAGTTGGTGGATCTTAAAGGATATCATCATCCATCCCTGTAGCTTAGAAAACAAATATTTAGATTCCTTAATTCCTGGAAACATCAGGCCAGGAATAGAGAAGAAAGTCCATATCATCATCACCCAGGTACATCTGTGCTGTGATAAAGCTTTATCCAAAATTTTTTTTTTTGCCGATCGATAATCAGAAAACTCCACAATTTCACTCCACAAGAAATTATAGACTTGCTAGCCCCAGGAGAATCTATTAAATCAATCTAGATCATCTACCAGATTAACATACTTTACCTCAACGTTTCTCCCCTTGCTCCGGAGGAGAAAGGATAGTAGAATTTTTAACATATTTAATCAAAGAATATCGTCTACAAATTAAAATCACACACGACAAAGAATAAGAATGGGTAAAAAATGCCAAATAATACACAATACAATGATAAGAACCTTAAAAAATAATGACTCAAAAATGGAAAATAAAATGAAGAATAATGATAAAGCAGGCCAAACAAATGCCAAATTATAATCTTACCATGATGGCTTTCCAATTTTGCCTGTTTTAAAGCCCCATCAATTTCTTTCAACCCATACATATTCTACTTCATGGGGAATTGCCTCATTCTAAAATTCGGTATATACTCAGGATCAACAAATAAGAAATCATCTGAAATAGGAGAGATACGTAGCCCCAAAATTAGGCAAAAAGGAATGGGTTTTATATGAATTATCGTCCCCCCAGATTGAAACTTCATATCACCGATTAACGATCGAATATATCCACAAAGTCTGCATTATCTAATATGGCTAATGGTTAAAAGCATATGCATGAAATAGTGACAGTGTATATCCACAAAGTCTAAATTATCTGGTGACAGAGTCTGTATAATTCAATATAACTAATGGTTAAAAGTGTGATAAATTGGGCTGCAACAAATGACAACAAATGCATGAAACAGTGACAGTGTATACCTTACACGTCTCTAAATGTAACGACATGTGTACATCGGGGAATTAAATTTGGACACGTGGCATGATAATATATTTTAAAATTATTTAAACTTTATCTTAAATTATTTATGAAGTGACATTTGTACTTGTGGAGCCCGCACCCTTAATTGTGGCCTTACTTGTGGAGCCCACAGCCTACAAACCTACTATAATATTCACGCATTTGATATTTTTCTAAACAAATGGCAAAGTTATAATAATATAAATGGCAAAGAAGACTAAACAAATGGGAAAGTCGGTATTAATAATGAAAACAAGTTATTACCAAATGACATAGGTGTTTGGAAGAATGCCAGAGTTTAACTGAACAAATAATATAGTTTGGTTGGCAACAGTCATGTAGACAATTTTCCATCGTTTGTTCTATAAGTAGAGTAGAGTAGAGTACCATCTACAGGAGTAGAGTGCCATCATTTCTACTATGCCCAAGGAATAGAGTACCAGTCTTTAATCAAACACTTAGTAGGCAGTAGTCACATAGCCGGTTTGTGACACATAATCAGGATAGTTTTTGTGGTCGAGTAAAAAGAAGAAACTGTTCGTTGAATCAGGATCGCTTTTGGCGCAAAAAACCCGATGAACTCCTGTAAACCATACATGATACCTAACCATAAACAAGATGGGAAACATTAACATAATTGGTGACTGAGTCTGCCTTCTTAAAAATAGAAAATTAGGAATAAGGCGGGACAAACTTTCCTAAAACAAATACAAAGTAATGCATGAGATGGTGACAGTGTCTGCCACACGTACATCGAGGAATTAAATTTGGATACGTGGCATGATAATATATTTTTAAATAATTTTAATATTTTTATTATTATTTCGGAAGTGACATTCGCAATTGTGGAGCCCACGGGCCTACAAAAAATAGGTAACATTTTATTGAACAAATGACATTGTCATGGGGATACAAATGACAGCCATTTATGAAAAAATGTGAAACTTACGGGAATATAAATGTTATCATCAAAGTGATTAAGAGCCCATTAGCTAACATAGCTATACGTCTGTCAGGCTTCCGTTGGGATTATAAAAAGGAATATTTTCATCACTAGAGACAATTATTTCTACATTTTTAACATATTTGAAAGAGGCATCTGAGATTACTCAAGCTCTGGTGAATTGCTCACTCGAGCTCCAATAGAGGGTTCGTTCATCTAGCAGGGGGTTCTTCACCTTCTTAGTTTTAAAAATAATCATCATTTATCTCTCTCTCTCTCTTTAAGCTCGATCTGGTAACCCGGCGGTCCATCGTTAATTCTACTTCCTCTGCTCTTACCTTGATTCAAACTTATTGCTGTTAAATTTGGATGTCGAGTGTAATGGATATGGAGGGGATTGGCGATGTGATTTCATTTCATACGGAGTTGCAGCTCGCTCAGGTATCGCTTTGTGCGCTGAAATCAAATATTTATATTTCCGAAGAGTTGTTTCGTAATGGTTGTAGTTGACAAACTAAGCTCTTTAACCAAACAGTCCCTGAACAATTCTTAATAAAACTATGGTCGAGCGTAGATCGAGGAATAACAGGTCTCTCACTCACTCAAATTGTCGCATTAGATCTCTGTTGTGAGGATCATTGGATGTTGTCGTTGTGTCGATATTTGTTGATTATGATCCTAAGTTAATTGTCACGGCAGATACTTCTGCTTCAGATTCGAACTTGAGCTATTCATACCCACAAATTCAAGCTAGCTTTTTGAATCGAGCTTGAGCTTCGATCGACCTCAACGCTCTTGCGCTACGCTTCCATGTTGGATTAATTATGAGAATCGTGTTAGACTTTGCTAATTCTAGTTACGATTTAATTGTTGCGGCAGCTACTTGCAATTCCAGAATCTTTGAAATAGTTTTACCTTGAATGTGATACTTCATGAGGCGGTATAGGGGTTGTTCTTATGCAAATTGATGGTCATAATTTGCCTTTTTTTTAATTTACACTGATCATCAAAACCCCATTTTTCTTTTTTCTTCAGTAGAAGGTGAATGGGATCACAGTAACGACAGAGATGTACTACAAGAAGTGCACAGAGCTTATGAAACTAGCCATGGAATTCTACAGAGCTTACTGTGCTCTAACTGAAAGATATGATCATACTACAATGCGCGTTTTTTTACAGGCCCATCGACACTTGATATTTTATACTTTGACACCGATGAATTATTTTACAAAAAACATACTTGGGACAAGCTCAACCTCATCTTTTCCGGAACATCAAGTGCATTATTAAGGTGCACAAGGTCGAGGTACACAAGGTTATTACAATTTATTATCAATTTCATATCCAATTGTATTCAAGATCATACTCGGGGGTGAACTCGATATCAACTTCAGACACAATGCTCGACACAGAAGCTACTACTTGCTTGCTTCAACATACAATGAATCATACATGGGGGAGAGCTCGGCCAGCATATTACAGGTCGACAATTGGTTTGCTCAATTTGTAATCTAATACATTATAGGTCAGTTATTGGTTCATCCCAATTCGACCAACCTATCTAAAACATCATAGGTCGGTTATTGGTTCGTCCAATTCAGCCAAACAGATTACATATTATAGGTTACATATCACAGTTTGTATTCTACAATCTCTATCATTTTGTACGTCGTTCTAACACCAATGAAATACTTGTGTTTGGGCAACCTATATCAGAGTTCACTTCAATTATCTCATAAAGTACTCTTCTACTATCTCTATCATTTTTGTACATCAATCTTATACCAATGAAATACTTGTGTTTAGTTGTCCTACATCACAGTACTTTTCTACTATCTCATACAAGTACATATATACACAGAATTGTTGTTTTAGCCAATTTGATCTTCAATTTTATTACAGATCGTTTGGTACTTTGGCCAATCAGATCTTCTATTATAGATTGTTTATAATTTTTGCCAATCTGATCTTCTAATATATTACTGATCATTTGTCACGTCAGCCATATCTATCTTCTAAATACATTATAGATCATTTATTGCTTCAGCCAATTCGATCTTCTATTCCCTTAGAAATCATTTGCTGCTTCGGCCAATCAGATCTTATATTACAGAACAGATCGCTTATTATTTCATACAATTCGATCTTCTAATACATTATAAGGTGATAATTGGTTCGTCGAATTCGACCAAACAGATTACATATTACAGGTCCACAATTGGTTTATTCAATGCAACCAACACATCTACTATATTACAACAGATAACATGTCAATAATAGGTTTATCCAAATTGGCCAACAAATTACAAGTCAAGACAGAAACGTCAGGTAACAGATATTGAATGAACTTCTCAACCAACACCACTCACCCATGATGCTTCTCGTACTATTGGCTGAGAGGGGGCGGAGGTAAGGGCCTATTCCGAATCTCGAGCTTAAATCTCTCTATTCGACCATCACACATTTACTCGACCTCGCCAAAATACACGTGGCACATTTATAGCACATTATGGAGCAGTTAAAAAGAAAATGAGTTACTCAAGACGTTACACAATTATTATGACGACTCATCAAAACCATATATTATAACATTCATAATTAACGCAGATAATTGTCATAAAATGGTCATATTATAAGAACTATAAATTGGACCATAGAACTACAGAGAATAGAGAGAATTTTCTTATCAAGAAAGTCTCTACATAACTATTAATATTTCCCTTTGTAATATCTAGCAATCCTCAATATAATCCATCCTTTTCTAAATCCTCAAGGGAGGTCGTAGTTTTTAACTGATTCATAGGTTCTCCAAGTTAATTCCCTTGCTGGGGATTGCTTATCCTTTTACTAAACATTCTATTCATCTTTAGCGAAAGGCATTATATTCGGTATAATGAAAATTGGCTATTACATTTGGCGCCGTCTGTGGGAACCTCGAACAATTAGCCAGTGCTCAAAAACTGAACCGACTGGACAAGATGCCGAGCCTAAACACTTTAGGTTATTGTTTCTATGTTTATCTTTCTCTCCTTCAGTATTTTATTTGAGAACGTAAAAGCAGGGCAAAAAAAATTCTCTCTCACTCTTCAACAACAATGCTATGAAACCAAAACATCACTTCTTCGCAAATAATAACCCTAAGATCAAGTACTAGACCATTGTGGATTAGAGAGCTATTATCAGGTGAATAAATCGTCAGTCCTTTTCTCAAATTAGAATCTTAACCTCTTCCTATAATAAAAAGATTTATCAATAAAGTGATTAAAAGCCCATTAGCTGACATAGCTATACGTCTGTCAGGCTTCCATTGGGATTATAACAGGAAAATATTCATCACTGGGGACAATTATTTCTACATTTTTACACATATTTGAAAGAAGCGTCCGAGCTTACGCGAGCTTAGGAGAATTGCTCACCCGAGCTCTAGTAGAGGGTTCGTTCATCCAGCAGAGGGCCCCTCACCTTCTAAGTTTCAGAAATCATCATCATCACTCTCCCTCTCTCTCTGAGCTCGATTTGGTAACACGGCGGTCCATCGCTGATTCTACTCCCTTTACTCTCTCCTTGATTCAGACTTATTGCTGTTGAATTTAGATGTCGGGTGTAATGGATATGGAGGGGATTGGCGATATGATTTCATTTTATTCGGAGTTGCAGCTCGCTGGGGTATCGCTTTGTGCGCTTAAATCGGACACTTATATTACCGAAGAGCTATTTCATAATGGCTGTAGTTGACGAACTAAACTCTTTAACCAAGTAGTCCCTGATCAATTCTAAATAAAATTATAGTCAGGTGTAGATCGAGGAATGAAAGGTCTCTCATCACTCAAATCATCACATTCGATCTCTGTTGTTACGATCATTGGATGTTGTTGTTGTGTCGCTCTTTGCTGATTATGATCCAAGGCTAATTATCGCGGCAGATTCTTTTCCTTCCGATTCGAGCTCGAGCTATTCATACCCACAAATTTGGGATAGCATTTTAAATCAAGCTTAAGGTTTGATCGACCTCAACGCTCTTGCGCTACGCTTCTATGTTGGACCAATTCTGAGAATTGTGTTAGACTTTGCTGATTTTAGTCACGATTTAATTGTTGCGATTGCTACTTGCAATTTCAGGATCTTCAAAAGAGTTTAACCTCGAATGTGATGATTTAGGAGGCAGCATAGGGGTTATTCTTATACAAGTTGATGTCCATCATTTGGTTTTTTTTTTTTTTTTTTTTTTTTTTTTCTGATTTACAGAGGTCATCAAAACCCTGTTTTACTTTATTCAACTGTACAAAAAGTACCCAAAGCTTATGAAACTAGTACTGAGTCATCATGATTGTGAGGAAGTCAGAGGGAGATTTAGGTAGGAGAGATGAAAGTATATTAAAATATAGGGCATGAGGTAATGGCGGGAAGGCTTTTTCACCAAAAAGGTACGAAACGTCTGACATTAATTATGGAAGGGACGCCTCTATTCCAAAACCATGGGAAGCTCATACAAAGCCCAATAACTGCCAGCAGTTAGAGAAAGAAAATATAAATAATGTTTCATCTTCCTCATTCAAACGTTTATCAACTTCTGAAAAATTGAAGAATAGTGGGAGAGAAAAGTTAAAAAATAGCGGCGATTCACGTAAGATATTAGACGAGAATGATCAATAATCAAGGCGAAACAAAGTCACGACGATGGTTGTATAGCAACGTTGTGAAGAAAGGATTTAGCACTGCATCAGATTCGTTTTTAGACGTTGATGGCTAGTAGATGTTTTGTGATATTGTGAATTTGTGGTTTTGAAAGTTTTTTTTTTGTGTCTTTCAAATTTCGAAAAATTGTTATTTATAGTAATTTTGGTAAAATTTTGTTTTAATTTATCCATGAAAAAGAGATACGATACAATATGGTATGCGTATATGTATGATGGATGTGTAAAAGATAATGATAGAATACCTGAACATGTATGTAGGTCGAGCGTGAGGAATATCTATGTAGAATCAAACCTCATCCTTGTACTTGTAGTTGAGATGGAAACTTCACCTGTGATGGAGGCATTGACCTCTGGTCATTCGTTTGAATCTGATAATATAAAATCTGATAGGTAGGATAAAGTAGGAGTTGTCAATTCCAAAATTTCTCTAGACAATTTGTATCATACCCTACAAACTCTGATATTTTTAGAGAGTTTTGTAAATCCATAGACATTATTGGGGGGATATAGGGCAATGTCATAGAACATACTGGTAGGCAGTTTTGAGGTTGTATTGTAGAGTATGGGGAGGTGTATTTCTTTTTGTTGCCTAATTTAGAGAAGGAGAAATCGGATAAGGGGCTATAAGAATCGATCTCTTTAGATTATTTTGATGGAAATGTTCAGGGTAATCTGGAAGAGGTCTTTCTGTGTTACATGTCTCAGTTGGAGTATGGGTTAAGTTTACCCCTTAGAAATTTTGCAAAAAGGATAATGAATATCATAGGAGCTTTTCCTGCTCAGTTGAACAGGAACATGTGGGAGGTGATCAATGTCTGCGAGAGTTTAAATAGGTTGTGGGAGTAGAATAAAGTGGTGAAGAGAATATCTCATGAAGATGTTTGGCAGTTTTATGGTGAGAAAAATTATTCTGCAACTGGAGGGTCATATTTTTGGTCAATCTCATCTCAGACGCTTTTCTTCGATCTGAATATTGTAGGTCGATTGTAGAATGATAATTTGATAATGTGATATGGGTGAAAGGTGAAGATGAAGGTGAAGAACCCATGGAACTTCTGTATTGGACTGTGAAGCAAATTAAGTAATATTGTATAATATCAAACTGTTGATCTTGAATGTTATTCCATTGATGATAATGTGCTGCGTTTGTTTTATAGGTCCTCAGTCGAAGGTGAATTAGAAGGAGTCCATGTTAGATACTGTTACTCGAAAAGGGGTTGAGCTCGAGGCAGTTCACAGGGACCTTGGCATTAATATAAATAAATGAGCTAATAGCAGGTCTGAGATGGTTCAAAAGTCTCAAGCAAAGAGACTAATTTCAGCTGCTAGAGTCGACAAGAAAAGGGACTGATAGAGAGAAGCGAATAGTTTTGCCAAAGGCCTCTGCGATAGATTTTGTAGATATTCCGAAATCTACTACATCGAGCAAGCTAGCTCAGACATTTTAGAAGAAGAGGGTTGCGAAGTGTGGCTCGGCCTCTGGAACCACGGGGAGTGGTGCGGTCGAGGGGGAGGTGAAAAAGAGGATGGTAGATCCTTCTTCGAAATTGATTGGGGCGAAGGTCATGGAGAATTGAGCTATTGTGGAAGACGAGCTCAGAGCTATTGAGGATAGGGCGATGCTTGCAGCTCGCAAGGGTATTGAGGAGATGAACAAAGTGGTAAGTTTTGATGATATTTATATTTCTGAATTTGTACTGTGATTCGAGCTGAAAATATGCTCGATTTGTTTTTTTGTAGGCTGCTCGCTTGGTGAAGTGGATCTGCCTCAGGATTGAGGAGGAAAAATCTGAGCTCAAGAATGGGAAAGGTATAGCTCGAGAAGAAGGTGGCTCGATTAAAGTTTGACTTAATTTGGGAGGGGAAGCGACTGGATTTTGTGAAAGCTGCACAGGAGGTACAGATTAGTGAGCTGACAGATAAAACACAAAAGAACCTAGATGATGTGGTAGTCCAACGCGATAGACTTGGGTGTCAACTCCTCAAAGCGGGGTACTATAAAGTTGAAGTTACAACTATTATGGAGGATACCTACGTTGAAGAAGAGGACGAGGTGGAAGATGATGCGGCTGGAGTTGTAGGCGGGATAGATGGTGTCTCTCCCTAAACTGAGCGAGTAAACCAAGAGGATGATAATGAAAATCCAAAGAATGAGAATGAGAAGGAAAAGTAAAATTATTGACTTTATGGCTGTGTAATTTGTGAGGTTTGAGAACTGAAATTGTATGGGATATTTTTTTATTGGATAAACTTCTACAGGCTAAGAGGTGTTTGTAAAAATTATTTGTAGGAACTTAAGGATATGCGCCTCAAAATTGAGGAGTTAGAGAATGATCTCGCTAAGGAGAAAGATGCCTCAACATCCTTGTTGTCTTCACAAGTGGAGCTACATGTTAGAGAAGAGCAAGGGATTTTTGACTTGTATGCTACATTACTTTAGAGCTTCAAAGTAAAAATTTAAGTATAGAACTAAACCAAAAACATGTTAACAGCTTAGGGGCAAGGGTATTCAACTGTATATTGATAATACCAAAGTGTTGAAAAAGTAAGAGCATAGAGAATGTGTACCTTGAAACTTGAAGTACATGTTAATGTCGTTGAACTGTGATCATATTTTGACCCTATGTTTAGAAGCAGTTTCACAATTGTAGATGTCAAAAAATAGAATTTTATTAGAAATAAGATTCTTGCATCATGATTGAATGTATTTGTTTAGTGTTCTTGAATCGAACTAGATGTACTGTACCTGTGATGTAGGTCAGACTGGAGTCAGCTCGCTTAAGTGAACAAGAGACACTCTAATATAACCAATGTGTTTGGGAGGATCAACACGTCAAAGTTCATTTTAGGTTTGTCTAGGCAAAGAAATCTATTAAAGATCTGACTCAGAAGATCAAGGAAAAAGATGCTAAAATTAATAAGCTGCAGAAAAATCTTGAGGAGGCGTGGGAGGAGACTAAGAAGCTCAAAAGCCAGAATAATGCGTTGATGGTGAAGAGTAAGAAGGCTAACATGGCTCGATACTGTATCCAGTCATTAGAAATAACAGAGAGAGAAAGTTATGAGGTTCTATGGCTAGTCTGAAGGGCCAAATGAATAAAAAAATAAATGAGCATGAGCAGGTTGGAGCTGACCTAATGAGCTCCAAAAGAAAACTGGAGCGACTAAGTGTAAAATGATTGAGAAGGATACCGAGTTGAAGAAAGCCCGAAATGACCTATCCAAATATGAAACAGCGGTTGACAGTAGAGTAAAGCTTTACCTGTTAAAGATATAGATTTCCGGCTAGTGCAAAGAAGATAAAATAAATATAATGAGAGGGTGGCTCAACTGATGGCAGATTTTGCTACAACCAATTTGCGCGTCACGAAGGCCGATGCTGGAGAGCACTTAAGAAAGAATAAAGGTGATGTCGGGGTCTCCATTATTAAAGGGGATGTGGTTATCCTATCTGCTTGAATTAGAGAGCTAGAGGTAGATGTAGCTCACACTCAAGCTCACGTACAAAGAGAAAATGAGCGCTTAAGGGAGTGCCAAGGTATGTTGGATGCTGTTCAAAATATGGAGCGGGAGTTAGAGCGGATGACTAGGGGTAAGGATCAATTGATAAGGAAGAAAGATGAATTACTAAAGAAGTCTCCTATTGGGGGAAGTATAGATAAAGATAGAGAGCTTGAGGATCTTCGTGCTTAGATATAAGAACTGAGGACGATGAACCAGGCTAAGTCAGATAATGCATCGAAGAAGGTGATGGAGCAGAATAATCCTATGTCCCGCGTAGATAGTCACATTAAATGGCAAGATGCACGGTATAAAATGTTACAAGAGCGTCATCAAAAAGTTTGAGAGAACTTTTCTAAGACAGTTATGCTTGATTTAACACGCTCGGAGATGCTTTTGGCCGATATTTCTTATTTTGCAGAGGAAGTGAGCCGAATTGAGATAGAGAGGGATACCTTGCACGAATGTCTGTCAGGAAGATGATATATTTGTAGAACAGATATTGATCTAGGGAACTGTATGAACACCATGAAAACGGAGTTAGGTTCTCAACCTACTAAATTAGTAGAGCAAGACTGGATTGCTATAGCTACTCAAGCTCAAGATTAATGGTTAATCGTCCTCCTATTATAAGGGAGAGTATAGTTGACTTCCCATCAGTAGAGAAGAACCCTTAGAAGTTGCTTGTATATGTAAACTGTAAAAGTATCTGTCGCAGACATATTGAGAGATAAAAGCTAGTTTTACCTTTATTTTAGCTTATATCTGGTTGAGTCCTCTTATGAAAAATGAGTATTACCTTCGTTTTAATCCCAAAGTATGCATAGATGGGTGATTGAAAGTTAGTTTTACCTATGCTTTAATCTGTATAGACTTCGATGGAAAGCTAGTTTTACCTTTGCTTTAACCGGTATAGAGTTTGATTGAAAGCTAGTTTTACTTTTGTTTTAATCTGTGTAAGGTTTGATTGAAAGCTAATTTTACCTTTGCTTTAACCGGTTTAGAGTTCGATTGAAAGCTAGTTTTACCTTTACTTTAATTGGTATAGAGATCTATTGAAAGCTAGTTTTATCTTTACTTTAATCGGTTTAGAGTTTGATTAAAAGCTAGCTTTACCTTTGCTTTAAACGGTATAGAGTTCGATTGAAAGCAAGTTTTACCTTTATTTTAATCGCTATAGAGGTTGATTGAAAGCTAGTATTACCTTTGCTTTAATCTATATGATTTAGTAGAGTCTACCTAAGTAGAATGTAATGTGGGAAAATTTTTAGAAGTTTTCATTGAATTTAATATAATGTATACAGTATGGAGATTGAAATCACACTTTCGGAATGGAAAGAACGAGAATTTTAAGTGGATACATGAGGGACTTAACGATACTACCGCTTCAGTCATCTAGTCTTCCATGGATTTAGGATTTGAACTCCTTGATCCATCATTAAATAATATGATCCCAGACCAATTCGACCAATGATGAGGATTGGACCCTCCCAATTTTCTGCCAGCTTCTCGACATGTGCTTCTTTTATGTGTAGAGGGATTTCTTTGAGGATGAGATCATTAATTTGGAATGTACGACTTGAGACTCTTCTATTATACGAGCTTGCCAGCATATGGTGATAACGACCTAGGTTGGCAATAGTACGTTCCCTAGTTTTATCAATCCAATTCATATTGCAGGCCAATTCAAACTCATTTTCTTTGTCTGTAAGCTCATCATCTTTGACGAGATGGTGGTATTCTGTTAGAATGATGACTTTGGTGCCATAAGTGAGGAGTAGGGTACAACCGGTGGATTGACGTGGAGTGGTACGGTATGCCCATAAGACATGAGGAAGTTCTCGTATCCAACTTCCTTTTTTCTGTGATTGAAGCCATTATTTAAGTCTATCCACAATGGTTTTATTTATAATTTCGGCCAGGCCATTGCCTTGAGAGTAGTACGGATTAAATGGTGAGTGGACGATATTGTGCTTGTAGTAGAAGGCTATAACTTTTTCACCAATGAATTGAGGCCCATTATCGATTCGAATCAGGTGGGGGCAACAAAACCATGTGATGATGTATTCCCAAATTAAAAGGATGACCTCTTATTCTCAAGTCCAACAGAGTGGAACTGCTTTTACCCAATTCGTAAAATGATCTACTACTACGAGTAGGTAACGCTGATTACCTAGAGTATTAGGAATTTCTCCGACGAGATCGAGCACCCACTGCTTGAATGGCCAGAACACTTTACTTGCATGTAGCTCGAGTCCAGGGGAGCGAATCATGTGTCCATGTCATTGACTTGTGTCACATATGTGTGAGTACTCTTTTGTTTTCTTGCGCATCCCTGGCTATAATACTTTTTGTGAAATAACTCTGTTAGCGAGTAATCGACTTGCGGCATGGGAGATACAAGTTCCTTCATGTAAATCTCAGAGCATTCCGTCTGCTTTCTTCTTGGAGATGCACTTGAGGTAAGACTTCGTGACTGAACGGCGATATAAAAAACCAATTTGAACTACGTAATGCTTCAAGTTCTAGATCAACTATCGGCGCTCTTTTGGATCTGTTAGAAGGGGCCCTCTATATTTTTTATAGGGGCCAAGATAGGCAATAAAGGGCCCTCTATATTCCCGAAGTGGGTAGTTTATCCTCACTTTGACTGAATAAACATAGAAGTAGTACTTAAGTTTCTGTAAAGTGTAAACAAGAGTTAGAATGAGTATCTCAGTTTTAGAATACCTCAATTCTGCTAGAGTGAGGGTTTTACTGATGAAGTAGACTTTCTTTTCGATATTTCCTTCAAGTTAAAAGAGAACCAAGCTGATAAAAGTATTTGTAACTACCTGGTTGATGATTAGATCCTCATTATCTACTAAGGTACTCATGATGGGAGACTTTCCCAAATAGGTTTTGAGTTCCTAAAAAGCTACCTCGCATTTGGATGTCCATTGGAGCTCTGCATTGGGCTGAACTTTTACTCATTTGGTATAACCTCGGAGTAGTTGGAATAGCCAACAACAACGATTTAAAGATTTAGAAACGAATCGGTTGATAGTAGTAATCTTGCCGACAAGTTTATGTATGTCCTTCATTGTGTTTAAAGATGGCATGTTAAGGAGAACTCAAATTTGATCAAGATCAGCAGTAATCCCCTTCTTCCTGATAAGATGGCCGAGGAATTGGCATGAATGTACTTCGAATTGATACTTATCAGGATTGAGTCGCATCCTGCAAGATCACTGAATCTAGAATATTGTGGTGAGATCTGCGATGTGGTTGTTTGAGTTTATACTCTTGTACAAGAGATCATCAATATAGACTTCCACAATTTTCCCAAGATGTGCTTTGGACATAGTAGTCATCAAATGGTAATATGTCGTACCTGTATTTTTGAGTCCGAAGGGCATGACTTTGTAGCAGCAAAGTCCTTTTTTAGTGATGAAAGTGGTTTTTTCTCGATCTTCTTCAGAGAGAGGAATCTAATTACATCCTGAAGTAACATCCATCATAGATAGGAGTTTGTGACCTACTGTAGAATCAATTATTTGATGGATGATGGGAAGAGGGAAATTTTCCTTTAGAGTGTGTTTGCTTAGATCGGTGAAATCTGCATAAACTTGGACCTTTCCATTCTTCTTTGGGATAGCGACGATGTTGGATATCCAATCTAGAAACTTGGCTTCTCGAATGAATCCCACTTTGATCAATTTCTAGATTGCAATGTTGAATTCATTTCAAAGATGAGGTAAGAGTCGTCGTTATTCCTTTTTGACTACCGTGGCATTGACGTTGATGGCCAATTTGCGATATGCCTTGATCAGATCGAACCCAGGCATCTTATAAAAAGTCCACACAAAGGCGTCTTAATTCAGTCATAAGAATTGAATTAGAGCATCCTTATTATGCTGGACCAGCTTGGTACTGATGAAAGTACCTCTTCTAGGTCCATTAATGTTGATGTATTCTATAGGCACTTCTACGGAAGGATGATTAACAATGTGACCAGCTTTTAATAATTGCTATGCAGCGTATCTGTGGAAGACTGATTAACGATGTGACCAACTTTCAAAAATTGCTATGCAGCAAATCTATTTGAGGTATCTAGAATGGTAGAGACGGTATTCTTGCAAGCGCGAGAAGGCTTTTGACTGCCTTTAATTTCATAGATGACATCATTGTGTTTGAAGTAGAATGTTTGATGATAAGATGAAGTAATTGCTTCCATGTTGTGAATCCTACAGTGGCCCATAATCCTGAGATAACGAGATTTGGCATTGATGACGTAGAAGACGACGTCGATTGTGGCTGGTCCAGTGGTGATAGGTAAGATGATCTTGCCTACTCGCTCTTCTTTGGAACCATTGAAGTAACTGATATTGATGTCGCTAAGAATAACTTGATCGGCCAAACCCATCTGGTCGATTGTGATTTGAAAGAGAATCTCAATACCACTTTAAGTATCAATCATCATTGTATGCATGAGAGAAAATTCTTCATCTTGAGCATTATGACTAATGCATCATGACTAATATCATAACCTTTGAATAAAATTCCAAGCTGGTGATTGCTCGACTCAGATAAAAGCTTGGCCTCTTTATCTTGAGGTATCAGATCGCAATATTCTGATAGTCTTCCTCGCTTAAATCTTGTGATACATGCAGTACGGGAGGCTATCGATTGGTTCCAATGTTTGAGATGGACGGTATAGCCTATCCTTTTGATCACCCTGATCCTCCTTCGAATCAATGATTCATTTTGTAGGTGGAACTTTAGTGGTTTGGATGGATTTAGTAGATTTATGCCTTCCGGACATTATCCCTTCCAGGTCGACATACCCATTGACCTTGGTGATCATATCCTCCAATGTCACGAGATTATGGCGGAAGAAGTCCTCTTTGGCCTCTCAGTCGAGCAAGAACACGTTGGTGAAAGTAGTAACAACCTTTTGTTAATTGAAATTATTTACTTTTTGCGCAAGCTCCAAAAACTTCTTGGCAAATGCCTCGAGCTTCTCTCCGTGTGATTGTTTAAGACTTATTAGAAAATATAAATTTTCTTCCTTGTGTTTGTCTCGGTCATATGTCTTGATAAATTATTTTCGAAGCTGATAGAATGTGAGGATAAAATCTTAGGGTAGAGAGTGGAACAACCACAGAGGTTCACCTTATAGACTTGTAATGAACAAAATGTAGAGAATGTGGTTGAGATTAGAGTACAATCCTAATGAATCATGGTATTGTTAAATGTGATCCTTTGGATCGGTGCCCATGTATTTACGTATCTTTGAAGTGTGGAAACCATTTGGAACTTCCATATCAAATAACTCTTTTGCAATTGGACTACATCACAATTTATTAACGACGTCTTGATGGCTTAGAGTATGAGCTAATCAACTCCTTAATACATTGATCCATATGCTCTTGTGTGACGTATTGACGTATGGCCTGAGTGGCTTGGCGAGGTGGTTGAGGATTATGACTGTCGGTGCCCTCACTTAAGCGACCACATGCTAGAATTTGAGGCTGAGGTCATTGTTCTTCCTCTTGACATTTGGAATGTCGGAGACCTTTGTTAATATTAGATTGAACTTCTCCACCCAAATAAATAGAAGGTTAAGGATCGTACTAAACATTTTAAGAAATAGCCTTGCTGGTGGGTCCTCAAGGTCCCAATCTTTCCCGCATAGAAACCTGAGAGGCCTCTGGCATGTGATCACGATCTCTAGTTTGGGGAGCCTGTTGAGTATCCTGCAGAGCCTTTAACGCACTCTATATGGTAGTTATCTGGTTTACATGTCGTTTAAACATTGTCAAACGAGCTTGTTACTCGGCCTAAAGCTCCTTCCCTTGGAGCTCTCAGTCAAGAGTTAACTGACGTTTGAGCTTATTACGTTTCTCTATTTCAGCGTGGAGATTCGCCCATAACTCTGTAAGTTGTTCCGGCTCAACTGAAAGATCGAGCTGGATTGTTTTTATTAGTCGTCTCGAAGTGACCATGATTGGAGATTGATATTAAAGTGATAGTATACCTTAGGATATCATGGAAATGTCTTCTTTCCCACAGATAGCACTAAATGTAATAGCTTAATCCTGTTGCTCAAAATGGCCCAGAATTAGCTCTTACACCAATGCACCTATGACAAAAACTAATATAAAGCATGAAATGACACAGGTAATTTAGCGTGGAAACCCTTTGAATAGGTAAAAAATGATGACTTCGAGGTGAGGGTTTAATTAATAGTAACTTTAATTGCTTAAAGATGATATCTTATTACAAGTGATCTCTTAATCAAGATATACTTGATCTTGTATATAAGAAGTTATATTTTAGAATAAGGAGAACCTTATTTTTTACTTTGTCGATTTTCATGTATGCATCTTTGATCTTTGTCTCATATGTAACTTTTTTTTTATATAGACCTCGCCCGCAGCTCATTATCCTGCTAAATCATGTTCTCTAAATAATAGGGTAAGTAGTGGTTGACTGAATAATTGTTTAGTTCATGGGAGAGAAGTATCTTTGATTTGTTCATATTCTTATGCGTGCTCGATCCACGTTCTTCATCAGTTCACAGGATAGGTGGCATTATTGACTGTTCACGTCACGTGCAAAATGCGTAAGCTTGATATGGAGATAACTTGAATTGGGTTAGGTCGAAGGATAGGTCCTAACAGTAACCATGATGAAGAAATTTATATTAAGCAGCTATAAGGGTATTCAGTTAAAGGGAAAGAAGATCTTGTGTGTAGGCTCATGAAGAGCTTATATGGTTTGAAACAAGCGCCGAGACAGTGGTATTTAAAGTTCAAACAATTCATGTCTATAAATTATTATTCGAAGAGCAATGCGAAACACTATTATTTTATCAAAAATACAGGGAACTCACATATTATTTTAATTCTATAAGGAGATGATGTGTTGGTAGCAAGTGCTGACATGGGAGAGATTGTCAAGTTAAAGGAACAGTTATCCCGGGAGTTTTCTATGAATGACTTGGGTGCGGTAAAAAAGGTTCATGGTATGCATGTTACAAGGGACAGAAAATGACGAGAATTGAAATTATCTCAAGCTGAGTACATCGACAAAGTACTTAAGTGGTTTAAAATGGATGGTTCTAAATTTGTTAGTACACCATTGGGAGGTCACTTTAAATTGTCAAAGGATTATTTTCTGAAGAAGCATGATCGCGATGAGATGCGGAAGGTTCCTTATCAATCTGCAGTTTGTAGCCTAATAAATACTATAATTTGTACAAGACCAGATATTACCCCAGATATTACCCCATTATGTTATGGGGGTTCTCAGATATGCTTACAGGGTGTCGTTGATTCTGATATGGCGGATGGCATTGATAGGCAGAAGAGCACTACTGGTTTTGCATTTACATTGGGAAGCAGTACGGTTACATAGGTTTTTAAGCTACAAAAGATTGCAGATTTGTCTAGGACGGAGGGGGAATATGTTACAGCTACGAAAGCATATAAGGATATGGTTTGGCTTAAAGGGTTGATGAAAGAGCTTGGTAGAGAACAATTTTTTCCTAAGTTGTATAGTGATAGCCAAAGAGATTAGTTTGGCCAAAAGAAAAATATTTTTGAGTTCCATATCTCTCACCCGCATAAGAGTGGTCACTGAGATATTTGGCTCCAATAGTGGTCACTGAGTTCTATACCGCTATTGGAAAATATCAGTAAAAAGGCTAATAGCTAGATGGGAAGCATGATCTCACTTCAGGGAAGGATTATTTCTGCAAAGTCTGTCCGAACAGCATACCGATTCATAATATGGCAGTATACAAATGGCCTATTTCTCTTATCAAAGAGGGAGATAAAATCCTTAGAAACTACATATGGATTGGAGATCCAGCCAAAAGGAAAGGGGTGACGCTAAAATGGGAAAAGGTATGTAAACTGACTAAGGAAGGGGGGCTTGGTATATGCAGTCTGGTAGAAGTCAGCAAAGCTATGCTCTGCAAACTTCACTGGGATTTTAATCAAGGAATAGAGGAATGGGCGAAATTCTTTAATCCAAATTTAGCAGCAAGAGCGGGGATACTATTCAATATTATAAGCCGTCGACATTATGGAAGGGAATACAAACCGGAGCGACCATTTCGAAACAATATATATGATGGCTCATTGAAGATGGATAGAAAATTGATTTCTGGAGAGGCACCTGGGCAATAGATATCCCACTCATGGAGCATATTGATATGCCTTGACACTTAGGGAAAAAATTGAAAGCAAGGCTCAACGATTTTATTAACCCGTAAGGATGACCTTTCCCTAGCAACATATTGCTTCTACTACTGGCACTAGAAATAAACTTACAGAACATTCAATGCAACCCAAATTCCCATGATACTATGATCCGGAAACCTGATATCCATGGAGTTTTCTCTACCAAGATTGCATATGAAACACTGCGCAGTAAAGAAGATTAGGCATGGTGGTAGAAGTACGTCTGGACACAAGCTATCCACACTAGACTGAGAGGATTTGCTTGGCGCTTGCTGAACTATATACTCCCTATGGATGACGCCCTAATGAAGAGAGGCATCTCTATTGCGTTAGTCTGCCACCAATGCCATAACGCTTTAGAAACGGAGTCTCACACCTCGTTGTGGTGCCCTTCCACACTCTCTCTATGGCAGAAGGCTACGACATGTTTTGTGTATTCACCATTCGCCCCATCAGACAACTGGAGAACCATACTAGAGGGAGGTACTATTCCATACATTTCAAATCTTTGGGTGCCCATGGTATTTGTAACTTGCCGCAACATTTGGAGAGCTAGAAACAAATGGCAGTTTAATGGAGTCAAAGCCCCTATCCAGCAAACTATGCTACACATCCTGATTGAAGTTGCAGATGCCTCTCTCTCCTCTCCAAAAATATAATGAACAACGCCATTCAGGACCTCACGATCATCAAGGAGCTTCATGTTCAGTGCAAGCCAAGATTAGGCAATAGCATATAGAGCTATAAATGAGGGCCTCCTAATCAAGACGCGGTAAAAATCTATTGTGATGGATCGACTCTAGGCAATCCCGGTGAAGCAGGCATAGGCATCATCTACAGGAACATTAAATGGGAAGTCATGGGCACATGCAGTTAATCTATTGGGCAAGCTACAAACTTCATTACTAAGATTACTTTAATCATATCAGGAGTTCAGAAAGCGGTAACACAAGGGTGGGGAACAGTGTGGGTAGTATCTGACTCGGCTAATGTAATTAAAGCTTTCATCAAAGATAAAATACCATGGACACTTAAAACTGCATGGGAACTAATCATCCCACACCATCTGCAAATCTGATTCATCCTTGAATGGACAGAATACAACTTCTTGGCAGATCAAATTGCAAGGAGAGGATCAGACCCAAGCCAACTAGCAGAAGAATGGATAAATAGCATACCAGAGTACTTACAAAATATCGAAGACCAGGTCATAAACTACTTCAGAGTCAGGAAATCTCGCTGAGCTAGATGAATTTTTAGTACGAGTGGAAAGTCGTTCAAACGAAGTAGGAGGCCGTTCGAACAAATTGGGCCATTTTTAGCAAATTTTCGAGACAGACGACATGTCCGAAGGCAAATTTTAATTGCCTATTTTTATACGAATAAAATCCTTCTTTGCTCGAATACATTATAGACTGCCATTTTTTATTCGAATAATTTTTTTTTTTGGAATACATGTTAGGCTGTGCTGTTTTATTCGAATAGACAAATAATCTATTCGAATACATTTTTATTCGAATAGATTTCTTTTTGTCTATTCGAACACTGCGTGTTTCAGATTCTCTTTTTGTTTTTAAGGGTAGTTTTGTCCTTATTTTGTAATTACCTTATAATTATGATCCCGATTATATAAAATTCTAAACTTTTTGTAAGAAATTATAGTCAAAGAGCTATACATTAAGCGAAGAATTTGGTTTTTTACTCTATGACGAAGTATATTGATATTCGGTACTGTAATGGCTTAATTCTATAAGCTCAAAATGGCTTGGAATTAGCTCTTACACCAATGTACCAGTGACAATAATCTAATCGAAAATAATAAATGACACATGCGATTTTAGTCTGGAAAACCTCTAAATAGGTAAAAAAACCATGGCCTCGAGTAAAGGGTTTTTGTAATAGTAACTTTTATTGCTTCAGGCTGATATTTTATTACAAGTGATCTCTCGACTTAGAAATACTTTAATCTTGTGAATTAATATTTTGGATGCTTTTTAGAATCTAGAAAATATAGTTTTCTTGGTGATTTCTAGTGTAAATGTCTAGTTTTTTGTCTCTTCTGGAGCCTATCTTTATATAGGCCTTCTCCGAAGATCTTCATCGTGCTGAAGTACGTTCTACGAATAATGTGGTTAATGGCGGTTGACTGAGTAAATACTGAGTTCGAAAAAGACAAGTCTCTTTAACTTGTTCAGGTTCTTTTTGTTTGAGGTCGACCTAAGTCCTTCATAAATTCATGGAGTAGGTGGCAATATTCATTGGAAAAGTCATGTGGAGAATCCGTGAGTCTGATATGGAAGTAGTTCAAACTGGAGACAATTCGATTTAGGAATGATCGAGGGGTAGGCCCTTATAATCACCCCCTCGTAACCGAAGTCACAAGTGGCTTTGGTTAAGAAAGAATTTATTGGTTTTCGGGTATTCGGTTTGGAAATTTGATTAGTGAATAAAGTAATGATGGTGTTTGACTACATAAAAAATGCGCGCGCTATGGGGGGGACGTATGTGTATTGAATGTTGATTGGAAGTTAATGAATGTGACGGTGCAGGGTTGAAGAGCTTCGTCTATATTGAATGATGACGTTTGGGAAGATGTACCTGCACATTAAATGTAGGGTTATATAAATAGTGCCTCTACCGAGGCTTATTGCAAAGTATGATTGTTTGTTGTCAAATTGTCTAAAATTTTGGAAGATGGTGAAGAACCGGAGGATGGTTCTTGATGATAGAATTACTACTGAAATGTCAAGGTTAAGGTTGAAATATTTTGGTGACCAACGACTGTTCCTCCGACATAATAACGACTGTCGAAAGATGAAGCGGCTGAAGCTTAGGGTGAATTTTACTGTATGTGGAGATTTCATTACGTTGTCGTAAGAGGCGAGCAATATTGGATTTTTCTCTGCCTTTTTGCGGAGGACAAGGTTGGGGGACAAATGTTGAGATAACCATAACTGTGGGACAGTTGCGCTGATGTCTTGCATTAGAATGGATTCTAAGGCTGGACCCGTTTCATCTTTACCAACTCTGAGATGGTGGTGGTTGTAGAAGGGGAGGCGATGGTAGTGGAGGAGGAAGACAGAGAATGGAAATCTGCTTCTGCACTTCCATTGTCTATTGGCGTTAAGAAGACCATCAGTATTCATAGTCTCCATTTGATGTTCGACTCGCCTTCGACCAAACTCATTGAAAGGAAGATATGTGTTGTTTCCAACTTTTGCTTTGCATCAGGGTGAAACATCATTGAAGTAGAACGAGCTGAAGGATTTGATGTTTTGGAGTGCCTAAGAGATCTGTTATCTATAAAGTACATGAAAAACTTGTTTATCTGTAAAGTACATGATTTCGGAGTACTTGAAAGACTTGCTATCTGTAAAGTATTTGATTTTGGAGTACTTGAAAGACTTGTTATCTGTAAAAGTACTTGTAAGATATCTCATCTGTAAACTACCTGTAATTTGATTTAGGATGAATAAAATTTGTTATCCAAACTTTGCGTTAATATAAATTAGAATAACTCTAGAATCGAGCTAAGAACAATTCGAAGAGTTTGTAAAATGCTGACGAAATAAAATGCATGAGATTACAACGCATAACTTTTTACAATAATTGAGCTCTTAGAAACATGTTTGTAATGCAAAAATGTGTGTTTAATACGAAGTTCAACCTGGGGGCCAGAAATATGGGGGAGAGAAAATTGTAGATATTTTGGAATGGAAGATCGATCTTATAAAGGTCATTTTGGGATTGTTGATTGGGAAGGAATTAGCTCAATACGGAATGGGATGAAATGTCCGAGTTCGATAGGAAGAGATATGTTCAGATATAACGTTTCTCAAGATACTAGGTTTTCTGTTACGAGATAATAGGATAACATCCCGAGCTGTGGGGAATGTGTAGCAACAAATGTATAAATAGGGGGGGTAACAAGTTTGAAATAGCTGGAAGGAAAGAAGAATGTGGACTCAATCTGAGAGAATTTTCTATGCCGCCGAGGGGCAGTTGGGAATAAAGATAGCCAAAGTGTGAGTCATCATGAGTGTGGGGAGTTCTGAGAGAGATGAAAAAATGAGAGATAAAAATAGGTTAAAATAAAAGGCAAAAAGCAATGATGGGAAAGCGTTTATACCAAAAGGGTGTAAGACGTCTAACATTGATAGTAGAAGGGATGACTCATGCGAGGCTCAATAACTGTTAGCAGTTAGAGAGAAAAAAATTAATTAGTGCTTCATCTTTGTCATTCTAACGTTTTTCAACTTCTGAAAACTTGGAGAGCAGAGTGAGTGGTAGGAGAAATATTTGTAGAGAATCTCATAAGGATTTAATTGAAAGTGATCAATAGTCAAAGTATGAGAGAGTTACGGAGACCGAGTCACGAAGGTGGTTATACAACAACGTTGTAAGGGATGGATTTGGCGCTGCCACGGACTCTCATTCCGGCATAGAAGTTAGTAGAGATTTGTGATGTATGTATGTGTTTTTAAAGATTATAATGTGCTTTTAGGCAAATCTTAAAAATTACTACTTAGAGTAATCCATAAAAATCTTAAAGATGTATGATATACGAAAGATATTTGTATGCGAATGATGTACGTATAAAAAATAATGATACATACCTGGACCTGTATGTAGGCCGATCATAAGGAGTGTTTGTCTAGGATCAAACCTTTGTCTATAGATTTATAGTTGATATGGATAGTTTACCTGTTAATGAGGCATCGACCTCTGGTCGATCGGCATAGTCTGAAATTGTAATGTCCGATAGTGAGGAAGAAGTAGAAGTTGAATAATTTCAAGATTTCCCTGGAAGATTGGTAACCTATCCCCCTTGCTTTAAAATGTTCAAAGAGTTTTGCAATATTAAGGCTGCTATAGGGGTAGATAGGGTAACTGTATAGAACATGCCAGTAGGCAATTTAGGGGTTGTACTATAACAACGGGAGAGAATATTTTTACCTGTTGGCCGATATGGTGAAGGAGAAACGAGATAGGGGTATAAACATATCAATCTCTATTGAGTACTTTGATAGGAGTGTTCAGAGTGGACTTTCAGAGGGTCTTTTGTATTACCTTTCTTAGTTGGAGTACGGGTTGAGTCTTCCCCTTAGCAATCTGGCAAAAAGAATTATGAATATCATCGGGGCATGCCTAGTTTAGTTGCATGGGAACATGTGGGAGGTGATAAGTATATTCAAATTTCATAATAAAATGTGGTAAGGGGATGGGAAAATGAGGAGGATATCCCCCGATGACGTTTTACAGTTTTATGGGGTAAAAAACTATTCTGCAAGTGGAGGGGCATATTTCTGTACGTGCTCGACTCGGCCTCGCTTCATCGATCTAAACTCAGCAGGTCAACCTTGGAATGATAATGTGATATGGGTAAATGGTGATTGCCTTCAGAAAGATGATGAAGAACCCATGGAACTTCTGCTTCGAACTGTAAAACAAAGTAAGTATAACAATGTATAATGTATAAGATTAATATGTTGAAACTGTATGATATTATGTTAATGATAAAGTATTGTGAATTGCAGGTATTAAATCAGGAGGGAATAGAGCTCAAGGCTGTGTTGGAAGAACTCGGTATCAGCTGGAGAAAACGTGCAAAAAGCCGATCTAGAAAAGTTCAAAAGCCTCAACAAACAAGGCTAATGACTGGCGTTGATGGCAGAAAGAGGAAAGGAACTGATGGGGAGAGACAAGTAAACTTTCCTAAGGCCCCTAGAGTGGGCAACACGGTTTTAAAGGAGTCTACTACGTCGAGTAAGTGAGCTCAAACGTTTCTTAAGAAATAGATGTTGAAGCGTCCTTCGACCTCTGGAACCACAGGAAGTGGTGAGGTTGCAGGGAAAGCAAAAAAGAGAAGGGTTGAACCTTTCGAGATGTTGTGAGTGAAGGTCGTGGAAGATCGACCTATTATAGAGGATGATTTGAAAGAGGTGGAAGAAAAAGTTTGGTTGACGGCTCTCCATGGGGAAGAGGAGATGAGCATAATGGAAGGTCCATATGCCTGAACATGCGATAAATATTTTTATTCTGTGTTTTGAGCTAATACTGAGGTCGAATGATGATTATTTTGTAAGTTGCTCGTTTGGTGAGGGGGATATGCCTCAGGGTCGAAGAGGGGAAAGGTGAGCTGAAGAAAAGGAAGGCAAAAAGAATGTAGCCCGATTGAAAACTGACCTGCTCAAGAAGGGAAACTGACTGGAGGCCCTAAAGTTTTCCTAAGTGGTAAAGATCAACAATCTACAAGAGGTGGTAAAAGTGAACTTAGAGGAGGTGGTAGCTGAGCACGACAGACTCGGGCACCACCTTATGTCAAAGGGGTATTCGGAAAATACGGTGGATGCCATTAGGACGGATACCTATGTTGAAGAGGAGGAAGATGAAGACACTGAAGACGTTATTGTTGGAGTTGTGGATGGGCTGGATGGTGTCCCTCCCTAAATGGTGCGAGACAACCATGGGGATGACAACGATCGTCCAGTGGGGGAAAATGAGAAGGTAGAATAGAATAATGGTTTTGTGATTGTATGGATATTTGGGAATGCTTGTAAACTGATTGAATATTATGTGTTGGGTAGAATTTTGTAGGCTAAGTTCTTTTTTGTTAACCTTGTTGTAGGAACTTAATGAAACGTAGCTCAGGATAAAAGATTTTGAGACTAAGCATGCTATGGAGAGAGAGACCTTTGTATCCCTATTGTCTTCGCAAGCGGAGCTGCAGGTTAGAACAAAGCGAGAAATATTTTAGTTGTATGCTTCATTAGTATAGAGAAACCAAGTAAAAAAGATTATGTAGAGTGCAGAAACATACCAAAATCCTGTTAACGGTTTAGGGGCAATGGCACCGAAATGGTGCGCATGAAATATCAAAGTATTGAAAATTTAAAATATAGAGAATGTATACCTTTGACTTGGACATATATGTTATGGAGCATCCATCTAAGACTGTACTTTGATCTTAACTTTAGAAGTAGTTTAACGCAGTAGATGTCAAAAAATAGATCTTGTTAGAAATGATATATGTGTTAAACGAGTGTTCTAAATTGAACTTGATATAATGCATTTATAATGTGCAGGTCAAATTGGAGTAAGCTCGCTTGTGCGAAGATGAGGCACGTCAATGTAACTGAGAATTTACAGAAGAGTTTGATAGAATGAAGGAGTCGATTGAAGATAGAGAAGGCCAAAATGTAAAGGTGGACTTCAAGTTTGTTGAGGTAACTCGAGCTGTTGTCGACCTCACTCGACAGATTGAGAAGAAGGATGCCAAAATTGATTAAAGGGGAAACGAGCTTGCAGAGATGAAAGATCATGTAGCAAAGTTCAAAAGATTGAATGACGCACTGATGGCAAAGAGTAGGGATGTTGACATGGCCCGTTACAGTATACAGACGTTAGAAAGATCAGAGGTAGGGTTAAATTGTTCTTTGGTTAGTTTAAAGGATGAACTACTCAGGAAAATGAACAATCAAGAGCACATTTAAACTGATCTAACGAATAGCAAAAACGAGATGGAGCGACTGAAGAAGAAATTGGTTGACAAAGATAGTTAGCTGAAGAATGCTCAGGATGATTTATTGGCTTTGCATGTTGAATAGCTGTCCACAATCTTTCCTACTAAGGATATGGAGTTCCGTACGGTAAAACCGAAATGTGTTAAGTTTAATGAGAAGGTGGGATAACTAAAAATCAAATTGGCGTAAGCCAATTTGCGTGTTAGAAATGCTAAGACTAGAGAGCGCTCGAGGAAGAATTAAAATGATACCAAGATTGTTCTTGTTCAAGGGGATGTAGTCGGCCTATCAGCTCGAAATAGATAGTTAGAAGGAGATGTAGCTCGCATTTAAGGTCATGTACGACAAGGAGTTGAGCGGTTAAGGGAGTGCCTAATTAAGTTGGACGCTGCTCTTGTCAGGGAAAAAGGTTTAGAGTGGGTTATCTGAGCGGAGTAGATTCTGGTAAAGATGAAAGAGGACCTATTAAAGGATACTTTGGTTGGGGAAGATTTAAATTGGGAAACTAAGAAACTTTGTGCTCAGGTGGTGGATTTGAAGGCAATTAATCAGGTTGAATCAGCTAAAGTAGAAGATAAATTGGAAGAGAATATTGCAATCATTTCTTGGATAGAAAAGGACATGGTATGGCAAAAGGAACTATAGGCAAGAAATTGGAAGACAAAAGGCCATCCTTCAGTGGGCAAGATCAAATTTTTCAAAAGCGGTTGTACCTGATGCATCATACTCAGACTTGTTGAGGGCCGTAATCACCTATTTTTTAGCGGAGGTAAAAGGACTTGAGTTAGAAAGTGATACCTTGTTCAACATTTTTTCAAACAGGGGATGTATATACAGAGCTGATATTGATCGAGGAAATTGTATGGGCTCTATGGAAACAGATTTTGACCATCGACCTTCTGAATTGATAGAGTAGGGCAGGGTTGTTGTGACCACTCCAGCTCGACGATTTATGGCCGATCGACCTCTTATTGTATGGAAAAGCGTAGCTGATATTCCAATAACAGAAAATAATCTATTGTAGTGGTTGTAAATGTAACCTAAAAAGAGTAGCTGTTGCTGACATGTTGAGAGATGAAAGCTAGTTTGACATTTGTTTTATCTTATGTGTGTTAGAGTCTTTGATTTAAAACATGTTTTACCTTTGTTTTAATCGTAGAGATTTAGTGGAGTCCGAAAAACCAAGTGTTATCCTTGATTAAACTGGAATGATGTCGCAGCCATATTGAAAGAGATGGAAGCTAGTTTTACCTTTTGCTTTATTTTATGCCTGGTAGAGTTTTTGATGTAAAACAAGTTTTGCCTTTGTTTTAATCGCAGAGATTTAGTAGAGTCAGCTAAACTAAGTATTATCCTTGATTTAACTAGTATGATGTCACAACCATATTGAAAGAGATGAAAGGTAGTTTTACCTCTGCTTTATCATATGCCTGGAAGAGCCTTTGATGTAAAACTAGTTTTACTTTTGTTTTAATCGCAAAGATTTAGTCGAGTCAGCCAAAACAAAGTGTTATCCTTGATTTAACTGGTATAAAGGTTGATTAAAAGCTAGAATTATCTATACTTTAATCTATGTATTGTCTACGAAGTAGAGAGATGTTAGAGAAAAACTTGTAAGTATCATTGATGAGAGAACGATGTATGTAGGGGCCTAACTTCGGACGGAGGGGAAGTTGGCTCTTACACCATGGGGTTTATCCTCGATCATGGGATTCAAGCATATAATCAATAGTATAAGTGAAGTATTGAAAATATACTTGCGTGGAAACTTAGAATATGACGTTTCACGACCTTTGAGGAGAATTTTTAAGAGAATTTATGTTACAGTCGAGTAGTCGAAGGTTCGAGTACTGTATGTTTTTTAGGGTGATCGAAGGAAAACTGTAAGGACCTAGGGGAGTGATTTTGAAACCCCTCTGTGGTTCCCCCTCCCTCTTATTTATAGAATCATAGAAAGGATTGAGTCATCATTGGAGGTCAAATTACATGTTTTCCCTCCGAGTCTCGGGCGGGTATCCCGGAGTTGGTTTTGACGCCCAAAATGTCGGGTCTGTTACTGTGCTCTGGCACTGTAGCAGTTGTAGGGTCTGTCACTGTAGCTGTAAGGACCAACAACGCTGCCTTTTTGCCTAGTGAGCTTGCTGTCTGTGTTGTTACACTTCGACCATGTACGGAAATAGTCAAAGTGTTTCTGATGTTGATGTAGAGTTCGTCTTCGAGGCTTGTTCAGAGTCGAGGCTTGGTCTTCGAATAATCTTTAGAAGGCTTGTATACGGATTAGAAGGTCTTTGAGATATTTAAGTAGGCTCTGTGGTAGCCTTCGAGTGTTTGACTGGGGTAGAAGGCTGCTAGTAGACTACTTCATTCGCCCCCTCTCAGCAAGGGTCATGAAAATTGGGGTAGGGGCATTTGCTGAGAAAAGTCGTTGGTTGTTGGAAGTTGAACAATTGACTATTGGTTTTCGAGGGAGGTAATAAAGGAGGGTAATTTTGAAATGTTGGTGGTTATGGAGTAATAAATTAGGTTTAATGGGTCTATAAGTAGGGGTTATGGAGACAGCAATACTATATACTCTTTTTCTGTTGCACTTTCTTCACCTTCCTTTGCATTTCCTGAAAATCGTAATAGACACCACACCCAACATCCGCTACCAGAAAAGGATGGGATTTTCTCGAGACTGTCGCATAGGGAAGAAGACTACTGAGCTGAAGTTGAAGTTTTTTGGTGACCATAAGATTGACCGGGACATGCCCGACCTGGTGGAGTTAGTGGCTAGGGAACCAATCAACGGGGTGTCTTATGCTTACTTATGGGGGCAGATGAAATTTCAATTTTCGACTGCTGAATAACGCTATCTCTATCTGTCTAGCTTGGCCAAATTTCTTGTGCAGGCAGAGGATCACATGGTGGAGGATCAGGGTTCGGTTGGAGGATCAGGCCCATTTGAAAATAGGGCAGGTTCTTCTTGATGCGGGGGAAGGTGGTGGTGATGGGGGCTCTTTTCTTGTTGTATGACTGTAGTTTCTGTTTGTGTTGTAGATTATTGTATGACTGTGTTTGGAGGTCTCCTCTAGCTTTTGTAATTTGGCGTAGTGTAATGAACATAACCAGTATTAGAATTTTGGGTTTGTGTCTGATAAATATGGTAGGTAAATATATTGTAGGCACGGTATCAAATGGTAGGCAAATATATTGTAGCTTCGAATGTTAACGAGTAGAAATGGTTACCTTCGGGAAAAAATTTACTTTGAACCTTGATGAAAGAGGTGTGAATCAAAGTATTAAAGGGGTCGATGGTTTGATGTTGTGGATTTGTTCGACTACAAATCCTCAGAAATGGGGTTTGACTGCGTATAAAGAGGAATCGATTATGTCTAGGAAGTTATAAAGTCTTGATTGTTGAGTTTCCAAGGGGAAAAATTGATGGCTGTAATGAATGCGACTTGGGATTCTAAAAGGTTTAAATGTACCTTCAAGTATAAATGGAGTATTTTGAGGAGAACTTGACATATTTTATCCTTCATCTCCGAGCACAATGTCTGCATCGTCGTCTTAAAGCAATGGAAATGCTTCCTGCACTAAGCACCAGGACCAGGTGGCAGCAAAGGTTCTTCGTGTATGGGAGAAGACCATGGAGTTGTAATTGAGGTTTCTCGGTGACCAGGTGGCAGCGAAGGTTCTTCGTGTATGTGAGAAGACCATGGAGTTGTAATTGAAGTTTCTCGGTGACCGAGACCTGGACTTAGAGATGGCGGAGTTGGCTGAAGTAGAGCCCGAGGAACCCATTAGTGGAATGCCCTTTGTATACTGGTGGGGGGTGCTATAGATGATGTGCCCATTTCCCAGCCAGCGGTTGGCCTTGTTGGAGTCTTTTACTGAGGAGATGGTGGACCAGGAAGATGTCGTTGCTGAGGCTGGGTGTGAGGAGAAGCATCGCGACAATAAAAAGGTGTTCCTTGTACTGCTTTGTTAAGTGTTTAGATAGGATGGTATGTAGATGTATTTGTTTTTGTTATTTATTTTGACTCTTTTGATCTGTATTATGTGGAAGGGTTTTTGCCCGAATAAAATTTAAAGTTTTCGATGATAACTGTCGAAGTAGAATACTGGATATTTAGAAGGTAGGACAAACATAATAATATTCGAAGGTAATTTAGGCGCGATCATCTTGTCGAATGTCGAATGCACAATATATTGAATGCTTGATATATTTTGAAATCGAATGTGAGGTTATCTGCGGACGAATATTCGAGACACGATATAGACGATTACTCGTGTACGAGAACGGGGTTTGTCGAAGGTTGATTGGATTTGAATGGACGAACTGACAGCCCAGATAGCTGGTCAATCAAGACGGTACTTGCTCCTGGGGCAGTGTGTCATCCAGTTCATCATGATGTTTCCTCATTTTACGGGAAAAGGTTGATTTGATGTAAGGATTTGATTGGACAGCTTCTAGTGAGTATAAGAATGTTTGAGCTATTTTAATTTTAACGTCAAGTCAATGCGAGCGTGCGATTCGCACATGAGGGTAATGAGGGTCAAAGTGGTCAAAACACATTTCAGCAGAAAAATAGGGGTAATGGGGTAGTGGCAATGATAGCAGCTTTTGATATCGAGGCGGTTTTTTGGTATTCCGAGGTGGTATAAATATTGAGGAAATAACAAAGGTATTGTTCACATAAAAAATCCGAGAGTGAGAAGAAGATAAGGTACGCCATTGTCTTGTGGAGCTTGAGTGAAGTTGTCAGGTTATTCCTGAGGGACCGACTGACTTGCTGTTTCGAGTGCACTTTGGCTAATATAGGTATGTCGATTGATCTTTGTTTGTTTTTGTTTGGCTTTGCCTTCTGTATCTGTATGTAGAGTCATCTGGGTTTGAAGTTGTGAGGATATGATCGAGGATAGAGGGAAACAATGTGTCTGGGATCAAGCTCATTTTTGAATTCTGAAGGTATTAATGGTGGGACTAGGATTGGGGTCAAGTTTTTGGTTGTGTATGTATAAGTTGGAGAGGGTAGATGAAAATAAGTTATTGACACGTAATAGTCGAATGTATTGATCTAATTACGTTCCTCTTCTTTGTTAGGATAAGATGTGTACCCGTCGAGCTTCGTGACTGAGGCTGATAGACAAGGGGATCGAAGAAAATGAGGCTAGTGTATCTAGCCGTGCTCCGATGGATGAGGGCAACGACATAGAAGTGTTAGATATTGTAACCAATGCCTCTTTAACCGTGGTAGTACCAGCGGGTGGGGCTTCGAATAGTAATCATGAAAAGGTTTGAGTATCTGAGGAGAGGGATGGGGAAGATATAGAGGAAGGGGAGAGACATGAAGGTAATGTTGAACATTCGGGTGGTGATAGGGAAGAAGGGAAGCAAAGTTATCATAGTGTGGATTTGACTGAGTCAGATGAGTTCGTGGGTTCTGTCTCGGCTTGACAAAAACTGAGGCTAGATCGATTTGCTACAAAGGTTGAGCTATCAAAGGTAGGGGTGGTGTTAAAGGCAGAGGGGGTAGGTTTTACTTTCAAGTCCAACCCGCAAGAGGGTATAATGGCGTATAGAGGCCAAATTCGACTGGGAATGTAACTTCCTCTCCGAAGGCTGGTGAAGGAGGTGTTGAACTTTTGGGAAGTTGCCCCGGTTCAGTTGAATAGAAATTTTTACAAGGTGATGAAGGTAATTGAGGGTATGAATGTAAAACTGCGAGGTGAGAGGAGGACTTTAATTGAATGGTACCATGTTGTATCATTCTACTCGAGGAAGGCGAACCAAAATGTGGGCACCTACCACATCCAGTGTTACACAGAGAAGCCCTGGTTGTTTGATCTATGCTCGATGGGTCGAGGGTGGAATAAATAGTTTGTTGTAGTACAGGGTAGTTATGAGAATGTTGAAGCAGAGGACCTTATAGGTTGCAGTATTAAAGTCTATATTCCCAGTAAATTTTCTGTTGAATATTTTTTATTTCAGGTATTGATCGAATAAACAAATAATCGTGTTTCTATTTGTTTTGTAGGTCATACTAATCGGATTTGGGAAAATCTGAGGGATTATATTGATGCCTTACTCGACTCGGGTGAGGAGTGGGTGAATTCTGTTTTCACGAAGCTTGGTATCAAGAGGAAACGGCAGAAGAAGAGAGATTCCCTGCTTTAAAATGTACCTATTACGTTGAAGCCATCAAAGAAGTGGGGAGGCAAAGGTTCTTCGAAAGTGGTTGAAGGAATGGAAGAGGGGAATTTGGCGTGGAAGGTAAAGCATATTCCGAAGGTGCAACGGTCGCCGAGGTAGGCAGATACGACGCCAGAAGTAGCTTGTGATGCTTCTAGACAAAGGCCGAAGCAGGCATCAACACAGGCTGGGAAATGGTGGGGCATGGTTGTTCCCGAGTCTCCGAGGTCACAACAAGCAAAGGTTGATCAACGCAAAAGGCGTAGGGTACTGGGAGAAGATGATGTGGAGGATGTGGATGAAGATATGACGGAGGCCAAGCGAGAGGAACGGGCTCTAGCGCAGGCTGCCTCTATGGCAATACTCTGCGCCAGTGACCCTGACAAGGCTGGGAGGAGAATGCATAAGACAATGTACCAGGTAACTGTTTTATTTCATAAATACTAAAATTTTTCTTAAGTGTATCATACTTCGAGAGATACTGATGGCTTGACTATTCTAGTAGGCAGATGCTTGGTGACATGCTTTTATCAAGGCCCAAAAAGTAATATCACGGCAACTGAGATAGGCACTTGATGATCTGGAGATCGTTCGAGGGACTGAGGCGCCGTTGGTGTCTGACAATAAAACGTTGAAGCAAAATCTGAAGGTTATCAATTATGCATTTGAGAAGAGATCCGAGGCTCAACGTTTTAATCATGAGCAAGTGTTGAAGTAGAAGCTTGCTGAGAAGGAGAAGGAGCATTTCCAGGGGCAATATGATTATGAATGTACAGATAATGTCAGGCTAAAGTAGTTCATAGAGGATTTAGGGAATGATCCTGACACTTTGCAACGCTTCCCTGTTACCCTAGATCCTGTTGCAGAAGATGCTTTGCAGATATAAGGAATAATGCCAGATGTTGCTGATGGAGGTGTTGGAGGTGGCGTGGAGGCTCCAGTGATCGAAGGTACCGCCGCTGGAGCTGTAATATGCCAGATCGTCGATGGTGCAAGGTCGAAATTTTCCACTAGGGATGCTGTAGGTGTTGGCACTGAAGAACCTGTTGGGGGAGAAGGTGCAGCCACTTCGATTTGAGGTGCCATACCATTTTTTTTTATTTTTCTGGTGGGTTGTAATATGTGAACAATGTTAAGCTTTCTTTGCACTTGATCTTTGAACTTGTGATTGCTTTGAATTGCTGTGCTGAAATTTACTTGTACTGTACTGATTCTGTTAGGATGTTAACTGTGTTGAAAAGGATTTATGTTAGCTTGATTTGTACTGAATTGTTATGCTAGATTCTTGATGTAAGCTCTAAAAATGATTTGAATAAATTTGCGTTGAAACTGCTTATCTTATATATGATGTACTAAGGCGTCTTGCATGTGGTGGAATTGTAGATATTCCTGTATAATTACATACGCATATGTTGTAAGTGCTGAATGATTATAGAATGATCGAACATTGAAAAACATCGAGATGGTTATGAAAATTTGGTGGAGCCAAGAAATTTGTTGGACTTCGAAGGCCTAAGCCACAAGGAAGTAAAACATGGTCTCCCCCAACGCATTCTCGAGGGTTCGGTCGCTCGACCATTTGTGCCCCTCGAGTTGGCTCAAATGTTGGAAGTTTGAAATACTTCAAGGTCGCCCCCAAGTATCGGCCGGGTCGAGGTTGACATGATACTTAGGATAAACCAAGAAATTCACTGACTTCGAAGGCCAAAGCTACAGCAAAGTCTGACGTATTCACCGCCAACACATACTCAAGGGTCCGGTCTTTCGACCATTCGTACCCCACGAGTTTGCTTGAATGTTGGAAGCTTGAAAATTTTCAAAGTCGCCCCCAAGTATCAGTCGGGTCGGGGGTTGACATAATACTTAAAGGAAACCAAGAAATTCACTGGACTTCGAAGGCCTGAGCCACATCGAAATAAGGCGTGTTCACTGCGAACGTATTCTCGAGGGTCCAGTCTTTCGACCATTCGTGCCTCTCGAGTTTACTCGAATGTTGGAAGCTTGAAATTTTTTAAAGTTGCCCCCATGTATCAGTCGGGTCGAGGGTTGACATGATACTTAGAGGGAACAGCGAAATTTATTGGACTTCGAAGGCCTGAGCCACAGCGAAGTAAGAGGTGTTTACCGCCAGCGCATTCTCGAAGGTCCGGTCTTTTGACCATTCGCGCCCCGCGAGTTTGCTCAAATGTTGGAAGCTTAAAAATTTTCAAAGTCTCCCCCAATTATCAGTCGGGTCGAAGGGTTGACATGATACTTAGAGAAAACCAGGAAATTCCATGGAAAAATAGGTGACGAAGTGCAGATGGAAAAAACTGTTTATTGATTATTCTGTGTTTAAATCAGGTGTACAAGGTTGAGGCTGCGGCTTATTGCATGATACCAACTGCATTGAATTCTATGGATTTAGAATAGGCTCTTCGTCTTCTGCCATAAGGTAGTATGAACCCTTATCAGTTTTATCGTAAACGACATAAGGTCCTTCCCAGGATTTAGCTAGCCTGCCGGCATTTTGAGGCTTCAAAGATTGGTTGACACGTCGAAGTACAAGATCTCTAATGTTGAAACTTCGTGGTTGAACTCTCTTGTTATATTAATTTTGGAGTGATTGATAGTAATGGCTGAGGCTGGTGATGGCTCGGTCTCTGGTTTCGTCAATCCATAACATGTTGCATCCGAGCTCAAGCTCATTATCTTCGTCTGGGAGGCTAGAATCTTGTGTGGGTACTTCCAATTAGGAAGGGAGTACTGCTTCGGTACCATATACTTAATGGAAAGGGGTACAGCCTGTAGCCCTTCTTGGAGTTGATCGATAGGCCCAAAAGACATGCTGCAACTCTACACCCATCGTCCTTTCTTTGTATCGACACATTTCTTGAGACCGCCGACTATGGTTTTGTTGATAGCTTCGACGTGATCGTTCCCTTGGGGATAGTAAGGTGTTGAGGGGGAGAGGATGATGTTGTAATTTTTGAGGAAATTTCTAACTTTCCTCCCAACGAACTACGGATCGTTGTTGCATCGAATCATATGAGGGCATCCGAAGCGTGTAATGATGTTTTCCCATAGAAATTTGATAACTTTGTCTTCTCTGGTTTGACATAAAGGTACAACTTCAACCCATTTGATAAAGTAATCATTTGCCACAAGGATATTCTCTCTGCTACCCGATACTTTAGGGAAGGGACCGATGAGATCCATGGCCCATCATTTGAATGGCCAAAAGACTTAACTGAAATGGAGGTCTTGCGAAGGGCTATGGATGTTGTGGACATAACGTTGGCATTTGTCACAGTGCTTGGCGTACTCTTTGGCTTGTTTCTTCATGTTCGGCAAGAATAAACCTTGGGAGACGGCTCGAAGTACCATAGATCAACCAGTAGTATGAGCACCGCAGGTACCTTCATGGAATTTGGAAACAAATTTAGAGACTTCAATTTGAGAGATGCATCGATGGAGTACGCCATATGGGGAATTGCGATGTAACTAATTTTTGTGGATGGTGTATCTGCAACAGTTCTCTAATAATGACCGTTTGGCTTTGAGATCCTCTGGGAGGGTAGCATTATTGAAATAATAGAAGAATGGTGTTCGCCAATCGTCTGGATCGAGACTCTCTACTCCATTATTGATGGCATTGACTTCTATCTGGTCGATACTTTGGCATTCGAGTACTTCGATATTGAGAGTTTAGGATTCTATCTGGTCGATACTGATGGCCTAACATAGCTGTCATGTAGGCGAGGGAATCTAAATGTCGGTTTTTTCACGAGGGTAATGAGTGATAGATAATTTTTCGGGAAAATGGTCCATGTGCTGTCGAACGTGAGTACCATATTTTTCCATTCAACCGTTAGCTTGATTTTCACCAATATAATGTCTTTGAACAAGTTGGGAATCTGTGAAAGCTACAATTTTAGGGACACCAGGTTCGAGGGAAAGGTCGTGGCCATGGATCAAGGCTTCATATTCAGCCTCGTTGTTAGATTATTCAAAGTTTAACTCTAGGGCCTTTTCTATTCGATCGCTGGTGGGTGCGACCAAGACTATACCGATCCCTGAACCGTTAGGCCCAGCGGATCCATTTGTGAAGAGACGCCATCCTGTGTTAGGATTTGATGCATCTGTTACGTCGGCCTGGCCTTCTGTCAGGTCATCTTCATGTTCCTCCCAATCGGCATCCTTAACCGGGAAGTCAGTAAGGAAATCGGCTACTGCTTGGCCTTTTTGGGATATTTGCTTCTCGAATATGATTTAATATTCGCCAAGATAAACAAACCACTGTTGTACTCATCTGGATTTCTCTTTTTGGCCGAGTACTTCTCGAAGGGGATAGCTTGTTATAACATAGATGGGGTGAGCTCGAAAATATGGTTTGAGTTTGCGGGACGAATAGACGAGGGTGAGGAGAAAATGTACAAGATTCGTGTATCGAGTTTCTGCAGGTGCCTGGGTTTTATTTGACTCGAATGAGGACTGAACTGATAAAAGTATTGGTGACCGCAAGGTATAATGAGAATGTTTTGCCTTTGACAGGGGTGCTAATGATGGGTGGTCGACCAAGATATGTTTTGTGTTTGACGAAGGCCCATTCACAGTCGGGTATCCATTTGATCTCAGGGTTGTTCATCTTTTTGGCCTTTTGGACGCCTTGGTCGCGTAAGAGAGAAAAGAGCCAAGAGCAGCAGTCTGAAGATTTGGAAATAAAATGGTTGAGAGCCAATATTTTACCAACCACTTTTTGGGCATCTGTTTATGTTCGGGCGAAGGCATGTTGATGAGGGCTCAAATATGGGTAGGGTCAATCTCGATACCTCATTTGCTGATAAGATGGCCTTAAAATTTTCCAGATGAAGCACTAAATTGACATTTATCTAGGTTAAGTTTCATGTTGTATGTTCAAAGTATCGAAAAGACTTCGGTTAGGTATTGGATGTGGGTCTATTTTTGAAGGCTCTTACAAAACATGCTATCGATGTAAACTTCGACCGACTTGCCAAACAAGGGTTTGAACATGGTTGGGACAAGGCGTTGGTAAGTGGCACCCGGATTTTTAAGGCCGAAGGGTATGACATTAAAATAGTAAGGCCTTGTTCAGTGATAAAAGAAGTTTTAAGTTGATCTTCGGGGAGGAGGGGTACCTGATTGTAACCCGAAGCCGTGTCCATCATTGATAGGTGTTCATGTCCAGCAGTGGCATCAAGGAGTACTGAGATGGTCGGGAGGGTGAAACTGTCTTTCGGTATGTGCTTGTTGAGGTCTGTGAAGTTGATATAGATTCTGATCTTGCCATTCTTTTTAGGAACTACAACAATGTTTGACATCCAATCAGTGTAGTTGACCTCTCTGATAAAACCCGCGGCTATGAGCTTGTCTACTATAAGGTTTACTGCTTCTCAAAGTTGTGGTGCCAAGGTAGGCTTCTTCTATTTTAATATTGTGGAATGGGGGATGAGGTCGAGGCGGTGGCATGCCAAATTGGGGTCGGCACCGGACATCTCCTGAAATGTCGATATGAAGATGTCTATATTTTTTTGAAGAAAGTTTGTAAGCTCGAGGTGTTCCGCCTCATCTAGGAAGGTTCCGATGAATGTACCTCAACTAGGACCGTCGAGTTCGATATAAACAGTGGGTTCGATGGGCAAGATGGTAGGTGTCGAAGGTATGGAGATAGAGAGAGATAGTAATTGTTATGGGAGTTTAACGAGTCTCTGTGTCTGATTGATCTCTGGATGCTCACCTGAACGGGCAAGGCGTTGGGAGCCTTTTAAGTTGTATGTACCACAGGGGGTAGTGAAATAAAGGGTCTGATGATAGGTCGAAGGTATGGAACGCATGGCATGGAGCCAGCCGCTCCCGAGGATAGCGAGGTATTCAGACATCTTATCGATGATAAGAAAGCTGGTTTGAAGTGTGACTTGGCCGGGGGTAACTAAAAGGCTGATTCGACCAATGACAACTTCTGTGGCCTAATTAAATCCTTTTAGCTTGACATTGGCACCACTTACCAGGAGAAGTGTGACAGTGGTGACAGTGGCCATTCCAAGAGAAAGCATAAGCATGTCGAAGAATGGCGTAAACTCACTTACCAGGAGAAGCTGCCCGCCCTCCTGCCATAAACATGCCTTTGTCCTTGACCCGAAGGCATCTCTTTCATCGACTGTAACATATCGCATGTCTGTTTTCCCCATTCCAACCCTTTAGTCATCATAATTAAGGTTGAATACCTCATCCTGCACATCATGCTTATTGATACAGGAAGTGCAGCCGATGTACTTTTCCTCCAAACCGTCCAAGCCAGGAAGAAAACTGACCTCATAAGTGGTGCCAATGTCAAGCTAAAAGGATTTAATTAGGCCACAGAAGTTGTCGTTGGCACCACTTCGATAAAAGGCATTTGGTAGATGTGTACCTCGGCCGGGATGACAGCAGAGGTAGGATAAGGTTTGACGTACGACCTATCAAGGTAGCTGGGAAGGTCGGCAACATACTGATGTAGACGACCTTCCTTGAGTATTATTTCGAGAGAGTACTGCAAGGTAAAGCATTGGTTAGTGTGGCAATAGTTACACTTGTGCTTGGCCCAGTAAGGTTCACCCGGTTTGACCAGGATGGGGAAAGGGATACGCCATACATATGGGGTCTACCTAGATCTAAGGTAGAAGGGTACTGATGGGGACAGTGAGTGTGGGTAGGACCGGCTTTGGTTGATTCTTGCATGCTTCGGCATTGTTGTTAGTATGAGGGCATTTGCGGTTCATAGTCTTCTGTGAGACAGGAGAGATCAGGGGCATAGGAGTAGAAGGTGGGCCTTGTTAAGGTTTATTGAAGGTAGTGGTCGAAGGTTACCCTTATTTACGTGATTCGTGGAGGCGCTCAAGGTCGATGTACCCATTGACTTTGGAGAAAATCTCTTCAAGGGTTCGAGGTTTGTGGAGGACCAGGTACTCTTGACACGGCTGTGATCTGGTATAGCATTTGAAGATGCGAGTACGGTGTCGTGCATTCGAGGTTTTTGACTTTTCGTGACACTTCAAGAATCCTCTTAGTGAAGGCTTCAAGGGTTTTACTGTTGGATTTTCTAAAATTTAAAAGGGCATCGACTCTGACCTCTTTATCTTTATTGAAGGTAAATTGGGTGATGAAAAGTTGGGATAGTTGCTTGATGCTCCGAATCGAGCCATTTAGGAGATTATAATACCATCGAAGAGGACTATCAGAGAGGCTGGTGGGAATAAGGCGATACATCAAGTGGCCGATTGTGGAATAAGGCGATTTAGGAGATTATGATACCATCAAAGAGGACTATCAGAGAGGCTGGTGGGAATAAGGCGATACATCAAGTGGCCGATTGTGGAATAGAGGCTCAAAGCATTTTGGAATTTTAGAATATGGGATTGAGGGTCGGTGTTGCGGTATTTGTTAAGTTTGGGTGCACATAAATTGAAAGGCACCTCGATAGCGAGGAGTTTTGGGCAGTGGGGGTTATTCAACCAATTCCATGAGTTGGGAGTTGGGCTCGCACTGACACGGATAACAGGTTGAATTTTGTAGTCGACATCCTACTGTGCACAATAGGCAGGATGTGGGGGGGATCGAAGGGTTCGAGGATGATGAGGCCGAGTGTTCTGTATGTTTTCGGCGTAGCACTCCCCGAGACGCTCTCGAGTAGGGCGGCGCTTGGGGTGTCTGGAGGAACGAAGGGTGGAGTCAGAGGAATCCTCTGTGCGGTGGATGCCGATATGGATGGAGCCAGTAGGGGGAACAGTAGGCGGAGCACCCTCGGCGCTGATATAGATGTGGGGTACTTCCAGATATGGTAGAGGCCTCTGTAGAGCGCGGGCAGACACGCGCGATGGGTCTGGTGATTTGGACGGTAGAGGAGCATCTAGCAGCTACAGTCGCTGCAGCTCTTGGAAGGTGTTGTGTAACTCATCAATTGTATAGTTTTGTCTATCGGCATTATCCAAACGGCGATGCCGTTTGGCTTCAAACTCTTGTCGGTGCTTTTCACGTTCCTGGTGCACTTGTGTTTAGTGTCGCTCCTCAGCTTGAGCGAACTGCTGGGAAAGTAGGGCGAGTTGGGCGTCCACTTCGTAGACGGAGTTGCTGGCATGAGTAGAACTAGAACGGAGGTTGGGTGCCATTGGGAATAATCTGTGGGAATTAGAAACGGGAGAAAATGAGTAAGAGAGATTGGTAGGGTGGGTAAGCACAGGCGGCGCCAAATTTAGGGGCCTAACATCGGGCAGAGAGGAAATTGACACTTACACCACGGGGTTTATCCGCTATCAGTGGATTTAGGCATATAGTCTATAATGTAAGTGAACTACTGACATGGAGGCCTTGAATGTGACGCTCCACGACCTCTGATGAGTATTTAGAAGAAAGTTTGTATTATTATCGAGCAGTCGATGGTTCGAGTACAGTATGTTTTACAAGGTGATCGAAGGTAAACTGTAAGGGCTCAGGGGAGAGATTTTGTAACCCCTGTATGGTTCTCCCTCCCTCCTATTTATAGAATCATAGGAAGGGCTGAGTCATCGTAGGAGGTCAAATTACATGTGTACCCTCTGCGTTTCGGGATGGTATCACGGAGTTGGTGTTGATGTCGAAAATGTCGCGTCTGGCACTGTGCTCTGACACTGTTGTAGTTGTTTGGTCTTTCACTGTAGTTGTAAGGACCAATAACGCCGCTGTCTTGTCCAGTGAGCTGGCTGTCTATTTTTTCGCACTTCGGCCATGTACGGATATGGTCGAAGTGTTTTTGATGTTGATGTAGAGTTTGTCTTCGAGGCCTCTTCAGAGTCGGGGCTTCGTCTTCAAATCATCTTGGGTAGCCTTCGAGTGTTTGACTGGGGTAGAAGGCTGAGAGTAGGCTACTGGAATGTATATTTGCTGGAGACGATAGTCTCACTTTTTGGGAAAAGAAAATAAACGACATTGATATGAAAATAGAAATGGAGTAGTGAGGGACTTAACAATAGTACAATTTTTGTAGCCTAGTGTTCCAAGGATTTGAAATGTAAATTCCATCTTCTGTAATGAGGTAATATGATCCTAAGCCTGAGGGAGGTGTGATAAGGAATGGACCCTCCCAATTGTCTGCTAGTTTCCCAGCATGAGACTCTTTGCGGTGTTAAGGTATTTCTCAGAGGACGAGATCATTGATTTGGAAGGTACAGCTTCTGACTCGTCTGCTGTACGAACTGGCAAGCATTTAGTAATATCGGCCTACGTTAGCGATGACGCGTTCCCTTATCTCATTAATCAAATTGAGGTTACAGGCTAATTCAAACTTATTTTCCCCGTCAATTAGCTCGTGATCTAGGACTGGATGATGGTATTCAGAAGGAATGAGTGTTTCAGTGCCATAGGCAAGAAGGAATGGAGTGCAGCCTGTTTATTAATGTAAAGTGGTACGATATGCCCATAGGACATGAGTAAGTTCCCGACCCCAATTCCCTTTTTTCAGTAAGTGGAGCCTTTTCTTGAGTCCATCCATGATGGCTTTGTTGGTGATTTTAGGTTAGCCATTGCCTTGAGGGTAGCAGGGATTGGATGGTTAGTGGATGATCTTGTATTGGTTGAGGAAAGTGATGATTTTTTCTCCAACAAAATAGGGCCCGCTATCGATAAGAATCAGGTGGGGGCACCTAATTCTACTGATCATGTGTTCGACATAGTGGAACTGCTTCTACCCATTTTGTAAAATAATCGGTATCTACGAGTAGGTGGCAGCGGCTACCTAGAAAATTAGGAAATTTACCGAAGAGATTGAGTGTCCATCTTTTGAATGGCAAAAATACCTTGCTTGCATGGAGTTCGTGCGCAGGGGCGCGTATCATTTGTCCATGTTGCTGGACTGCGTCATATTTGTTTGAGTAATCTTCTACTTGCTTGTGCATACCAGGCCAGAAGACTCCTTGCGTAATAGCTTTGTTTGCTAGTGATCGACCAACGGCGTGGGAGCCACAAGTTCCTTTATGTAAATCGTAGAATAACTTGACTACTTTCTATTTTAAATTGTGCAGCGCTTTGAGTTGTTGATCAGTTATAGACGGTGCTTCGGATCTGCTGGAAGTGGTCCTTTGCATTTGTTGCCGATACTGAGATAGGCTAAGAATGGCTTTCGCCAATCATCGTTTTCCCCTTTATCGTCCCCTGTGTTAATCGTGCATACATAAATACGATCAATGTTTAAGGTTGAAATTATTTTGATTTGGAGATATCGAGCTTTTGTTCCCAAGACCCCAGCTAGTTATGCCAAGTAATCGGCGTGTCTATTTTCCTCTTGAGAAAGATAATCGAGAGTTGCTTGCGCGAACTTGCTCATCCTATTTGGAATTAGGGTTGTGTACTCGATCATCTTGCCATTCTTCTTGTATTGCTCAGAGTAATGGTGGACGATGTGTAGTGAATCAGTGTATACTGAGAGTTCTGGGACACCGAGCTCATGAGTGATGTCGAGTTCATAGATGAGAGCTTCATATTCGGTGATATTGTATGAGGCTACAAAATCTAAGCAGATTGATTTCTCGATTCTGTCGTTAGAAGGGGTAATCAATGCAATTTAAATTCCTGACCCTACGGGTCCTACTGATCCATCTGTTAGAAGTCTCCACCCCTTCCTTGTAATCCATTCAGCTCGCTCGTCAAATGCTTTAGGGGGTGGATCTTCTGCATTTTCCTCTGTATGGTCAGGATCGTGCTCCTCCCACTCGGGATCTTCCACTGGAAAATCTGTGAGAAAATCTGCAACGGCCTGACCCTTTTCAAAGTAACGTTGTTCAAATTTGATATCATCACTACCAAGAAAAGGGCCTTTGGCAGCACACACATATATCTTTTGGCAATAAACTATGTCTGTCGCACGTTTGCAGCAGTCTAAGACCATTGCCGTATCTCTAAGTCTTGTTGCGCTAATGTTTTATTAAAATTAGAACCCGAAATGCTTTCATGGATTATCACGTCTCTCTCCCAAATTCCCCCGCCAAAAGTTTTCCTCTCTTTCTCAATAATTCCCCCCCCCCCAAAAAAAAAAATCTTTCTCTCCCACGATTTAAAAGCGAATTTATTATGGATAACCTCCTGTTCTGCCATATTTCTCTCCAAATTCTCCTTTTCCCAAGATACAGTATTTTTGTGGCATCTCTTTCTGTATCGTTGGTGGTTCCCGCACTCCTCTGCAATCAAAGGTATCTCCCTTTACCTTTCCATCATCTCTAAGCAGCAATCAAATTTTTATTTGATAAAGTCATAGTTAGGATTCCTATTCGACTTATTTTATGAAATTAGGTGTTTTTGGTAAGAACTTATGGTTTTCAATTATAGGTTTTCAAGTTATAGGGCTTTCAAATTATAGGGGATTACTTCTATAAATTTATATTTAAGGGTTTGCTTCCATAGATTTCAGTTTAAGGGGTTTGCTTATTTGGATTTTGATTTCCCTATAATCACTACTTTATCATCAATACAAATCCCTTCAAACTCATTAACACATTATGTTGGTTGTTGAGGGTTTTGCAACACTTGGTAAACTACTGGAATCGCAAGACTGCTTAGTACACATTCTCCCAGTGATAATCAATTTTCATACTTCAATTAACTACAGATTTGGTACCAAACACTCACACTGGTAACTTTAGGTGTGTGAATTAAGAACCCTAAACCTAACTACTCATTTTCAATTATATTAGGGTTTCTATTTCGTTTGAGCTTTATACAGTTATAATCCCAATTTAATATTACAAATTTAGGGTTTCGGGGATAATTGAAATAGAGGGACTGGGATGGGTAAGCCATTGATCTATGAGATATGTAAGAAACCGGTAACGAGTTGTATTATTGAAATCCGTAGTGTGATTTGGTTCTATATTCAGAAGAAAAACATTGTGTATTCAAATGTGGGTTTTAATTTTAAAGCGACTGTCGAAGGGCATCATTGGAGGGTTATAACGTCCGCATTTTTGCATAGTAGTGTTCATTTGGTGTTTAATATGAGTGCACTTTGGAGTCTTGGCGTTGTTGAGAGTTTGGGACATATTAAACTTGGGGTTAAGTTTTATATCCATTATAGTCTTGTGTTGGTAGTATTATCCGGCGCGTTGGTTTTGGGGATTTATCATGTTCTGATTCAAAACTTTAAGTTGGATTATTTTTGGAGAGTTACAGTTGTTGGGTATTCGTGTGCTGTTTTTGGGTGGATGACTATACTTGTTGTGAAGCAACAATCTTCAAAGCTTAATTTGATTGGGCTTTTGTCCTTGCCAATAAGTTTTGCGCCATTTGAATCACTTATATTTACTTCGATAATTGTTCCCCAAGCGAGTTTTCGTAGACATTTAGCGGGAATTATTGTTGGATGCTCTATTGGATAGGGTCTGATTCATGGGATGAATGACTATTGAGCTTGTCGATGCATGGATGGATTGTGTTTGTGTTCGTTTGAGTTTGAAGCGTTCTGGTTCTTTCGACTTCAACTTTATTGAGATTGAACCTGTTACGGATCCCTCATTGCCTTCCCTAGGGTGATTTCTTGCATCGGGAAACGGTAGAACCCTACAGATGAACCCTCTTCCATTTGGCGGTGCTGATATTGTTTGATTCTATATGATCATTGGGTACTTATTCTGGATGATCCAGAATAAGTACCCATTATTTAATCCTGAGTGTTTCTTTTTACACGTCGAGGTTGTATTCTATGGCAACGAATGGCTGATCCATTGCAACTACTAAAGTGATCTGGTTAAAAAAAAACTTCATTCAATGTTGTTAAACCTTGGTTTATAAACATGTCGAGGTTGTAATCTTTCACAATCTTTTACTATGTGTGGCTCAAAATTCCATCATTTACAAATTTTATCAGTTTTTTTTTCTTCTTAAGGAAACAATTTGTTTGTGATTTGACAGAAAGGGGGCATTGCCAAGTTGGCTTTTTTTTATGAATCTCCCATTTTGTATAGTTTAGGATTTGATGCAGGGGTGTGATTTAAAGTAATGATATGTAGTTTTTGAGGTCTTTTGACTTTTGTGCTTTTATTTATTGTATTCTTTTCAAAAGATTGTATCATTCTATGTATGTATTAATTGTATTGTTTTCTTTTATTTCTTTTTTCAGGATATAGAGATTTGAATTAATGCGTTGAATCAGGTACTTATTTCATTTTCGTCGCAAATTTTACTATGGATTCTATTGCCTCTAGCTTATACATCTCATTAATGCAATGTTGATTATAAATCATGTTTGTGATGAATGCTAAATTGAAAGGTAGGTAATTTGCATAGTTATTTTCGATATTAGAACCCACAAACTGTCTTACCTATATTGGTTTGACCGCTCTCCTAAATATCAACTATATTGCTTAAATAGTATACTTAGTGAGAAACCCATATTCAATGAGCTTTATTTCTTTTTTCTTCATTTTCATTGTTAGATTTGGTACGAATCAATATACTTTTTTTGGCTTTAGATACTTAATTTCAAAGGGTTTAACTTTAATTGGGTTCGACAAAGGGGTTGAGGGCTAACTTTTTGAATTACTGATATTTCTTTTAATTCAAGTCATGAAACTCATAATTCAATTATATGTGTTACCTATGTTTAGGGAGAGTCCAAAAATATATGATGAATAGGAATTGGATTACTTTTCCTTTCCGTGTCCCAAACAATATTGACTCACAATATTTGGCTTGCATTGAAACCTTTTTGGACTTTGCACGTATACACCTTCCTTGTAAGAGATATATTTCTTGCCCATGTACTAGATGTGGAAACCGAAGGATTCCAGGTTCTTACGATGAAGTAAGGTATGACCTTTTAAAGAACGGGTTCCGATCGGCATATAGTGTTTGGGATTTTCACAGTGAAAAAGTAGTTACCGATGATAGTTTTGTACCACCAATATTCCAACTAGCGCACGACGAGAACTTAGTATTTCAAGAGGTTGAAGATATTCTAATTAAGATTATTCAAGCTGAGCCAAATTTAGCATTTGAAGATATTGCAGAGTGTATTGTCCCCGATATCTTTGATTCTAAAGTGCGTGAGGCAATGACTGATTTGTACCCTGGCTACAAAGACTTCATAGTTCTTAGCTTCATTTTAAAGATGTACAACTTAAAGGTTGAAAATGGTTGGAGTGAAAAGAGTTTTACACGACTATTTTAATTACTCCAAAAGGTGCTACCATCGGAGAATAAGACGCCAAATAACACATACCGCGCCAAGAAGATTGTAACAAGCTTGGGTCTTGACTATGAAAAAATACATGCATTCCCAAATGATTATATTCTTTATTGGAGGGAACATGCTTCGAAGACCATCTATCAAACTTGCGGTAGCCCGAGGTATAAGACCGTGATGGAGTAGGGTCCAAATTCGAGGAACAAAAAAGCTTTATTTAGGAAGCAAGTCCCTGGGAAAGTGTTACGATATTTCCCGTTAACGCCTAGGCTACAAAGGATGTACAGGTGTATTTATTTGTCATATTTCTTAAATAATCTAGCATTCACTTAATATAAGGCCTATATTAGGGAGTGCGCTTAATTTTTTACATGCTTAGGTCCTATTGCAGTGTCCCATGGGTTACAAAGGAGATGGCTTTGCGTTCTACTGGGTGCATACCACTCAAAAAAAGGAGACATCCGGTCGACTCTCTTACATGGAAGTCTATTGATGAAAAATATAAAGAGTTCAAAAGTAAACCAAGTAATGTTCAATTAGGTCTAGCTACAGACGGGCTCAACCCTTTTGGCACTTTTAGCTCAAGTCATTGTTGTTGGCCTGTTTTTTGTATGCCATATAATCTTCCACCTTGTTTATGCATGAAGCTAGAGTTTACGATGCTTACTTTTCTCAATAAAGGTCCCAAACAACCTGGATATGATATCGATGTCTTTTAATAACCACTAGTTGCCGAATTGAAGGTGTTATGGGATAGAGGGGCCGCGACTATGGACGTACACAGTAATGAAAAATTTAATATGCGTGCCATTTTAGTGTTGACTATCCACGATTTTCTGGCATATGGGAACATGTCTGGATTCCGAACAAAAGGTAAATTTGCATGTCCTTTGTGTGGTCAAAAAAGTGACTCATTGAGACTACATCATGGAAAAAATAAAGTGTTTACATGAGTCATAGACGGTGGTTGGCATTCATAGATGAACTTCAAAAGATAAATGTGCTACCACCTTCAATAAAAATGAGGAGGTTTGAAGGTGGCGGATAGCTTTAAAGAGGACTGAGGTTGAGAAGATTTTCGCTAGCTTAAATCTGCAGTGGGGTAATGCAGAAAAGAAAAACCAAGGGGGTAGGAAAGTTGTTGAGGAAGATATTGATGTCGATGATATCAATAAGGAATCTTCAAATTTCTCAAAACGATCAATATTCTTTGATCTTGATTATTGGAAACATCTTCCTTTAAGACTTAACTTGGACGTTATGCACATTGAAAGTAATGTTTGTCAGAACTTTGTGGCATTAATGCTGAATACGAAGGGGAAAAAAAAGATGATGCAAACGCTCGAAGAGACTTAAAGCGTCAAAAAACTTAAGGAGGGTTTGTGGCTAAAATATAAAAATTGCAAAGAGATCATGAAACCGGGTAGATATTGATTACAAAAAGAGGAGAACAAATTGTTTCTCAAAACTCTGCGTAATTTACGTGTCCCGCATGGGTTCAGTGGTAATTGGAAGAATATTGTCAAGGAAGGTGACATGGATTTAAAAGGCATGAAATCTCATGATTATCATATCTTTATGCAACATCTGCTTTTGGTTTTGATTCAACATGCATTTAAGGATAGGAAGAAAATTCGTCCACTAATTCATAGTATATATACATTCTTTAGTACACTATGCTCAAGAATTTTAGATGTTGATACCCTGATGACATTGGAAAAACAAATGGAAAGAACATTATGTGAGCTAGAGAAAGTTTTTCCTCCCACAGTATTTGTCATATTGATGCATCTCCCAATCCACTTACCATACAAGGCTCGTTTATGTGGTCTTGTCTTTTATTGATGGATGTATCCTTTTGAAAGGTATGCGATATTCTCATTCGGCTCATTCAATAATATATATATTATTTAGTAAAATTCCTAATTTATTCTTTAATTTATAAGATTAATGAAGACGTTAAAGGGGTACGTCGGTAACAAAGTACGACCAGAAGGTTGTATAGCAGAAAGCTACATATAAGATGAAACATTGATATATTGCACCGAATATAAAGTTAAAGGTACTAAAAGTCTATTGCAAGGATTGGAGGAGTCTCTAGATGGATCAAACTCTTTGCTAGATGGGGCAAATGACTACATTTATGAAAATGAATATGGTAGTGATTTTTGCCCGGTCGGTCCTGGTAAAAGCTTAGTCTTATCCAGTATTGCGTATGAACAAGCTCGAAAGTGGGTAATCAGTAGTCATCCCCATTTTGATGATTGGAAAAGGTATGTTATTTTTCATATATTCTCTTGAAATTTTTTTAACCCTTATGAATCTCTAATACTTGAAGTCTTAATTTGTGGACGTAGTCGGCATAATGACATCTTAAAATGTTGTAAGACAGCTGGAAAAGGGGAAGTCAGGGCATGTTAGAGTAGCTAATGAAGAAGAGTTTATACCCTGACTGATAAAATAGGTATTACATAGTTATTATGAATTATAAATAAGTTGTTGAGTCCAAAAGAAGAATGTTCTGATGACTTGTAAATTTTTTTTTTAGGCTGAGTTTACCGAATCAGATGACATGGACTTTTATGATATTGTGAGAGGACCATTGGATTTTGTTACACGGTACAATAAGTATTGTGTGTAACGGCTTCCTCTTTGTCACAAAAGACTAGGAGGTAACTAAAATAAATCAAAATAGTGGGGTTAGCCCGACATGTGTTACGGCATTTCATTCCTGTTCTAAGGACAAAGATCCGACAGACGAGTCCAAAACATACTATTGTGTTCTTAGAGATATAGTCAAATTAGAGTGTCGGGAAGGATACAAGCCTGTCTTATTAAGTGTGATTGGGCGAAAGTGACAAAAGGCGTCAAAATAGATGAGGAGGCAAAGCTAAAATTGGTCAAATTGTTAAACTTTACTAGCTTAGACCAAGTAGGGGATGGACCATTCATTCTTGCAGAACATACAAAATAGGTTTTATACTCTAAGGATCCATTAGATCTTGACTGGCACGTAGTATTGGAAACTCTAGCAAAAGTTTACTTAGAGATGAAATATCCCTTATATCAGAACAACCTAATTTTGCAGTTGCAGATCTAATTCCAAGCAATAATGAACCTATAACTAAAGATGAATTAATATCAGATGACCTCGATGTTAGTTATGTGGTAATTGAGAAAACTAGGAAAAGGAGGCAAAAAAATTAACTTTATTGGACAACTACATTATTTTCAGCTTACGTGTAGTTTTAGGTTATGTTTTCCTTCATTAAAATTCACAAAACATTAAATTCTATTTGTTGGTTTTTATTTTAGACTTATATTGGAATTCTTGTCTTAGAGTAAATTTATTTCTGCATACAAATTCGGCTTTATTTTAATCTTTGATATTTATGTTGGTAAAATGTACATCACAATGTCCCTTTATTTTTGGATTATTATTGCATCTTATATCTTGTACTATCGTTATGAATTATGTTTGTGCCACTTTATGTTAGCCTTCCATTATTATATCTATATTTTCTATATGTGTCAAGTGGTTCTTAGATTTATTGACTCTAACGCCACAAATAGAAATGATACACTTGGTAGTGTTGGCAGAGGTAAGAAATTGATTTTTATTTTGATTCTTAACAATTTATATCTTCCATCTAGTAAATAGGAAATCTTTAGTGACTAATGTATAACTTTTTCTACTTTTCATCATTTGCAGCTAAGAAGAAGAGGGGTCCCTCTTGGGGGTCCTGTTAGCTTACCAAATGGATGGAAAAGAAATGTTAGTGTCAACCATTTAGGGCAACCAAATGGTGTTGATGAAGATACGATCGCATATGTCACAAGCGTTGGTGTGTTGGCTCGTACTGAAATACCAATAATTTGTGTTGATATCCGACTCGTGCCTGCTTATTTTACTAACAGGATCCTAAAAAAGTTGGAGGTAAAATTTATGAAGTTAATTCATATTAAAAATGGGTATGTCTCAAACTTTATTATTTTATTGATTTTTTTGTTAATTTGTGAACAAAACCATGTTTTAGAAGGTTATGAAATGTCACTTGTATCGGATGATTACCCGAAAAAGAAAATTGCATCTTCTTAAAGGCTTAATAAGAGTAGATAACGAACAAAATATATTACTGGTCATGATCCTGTCGATGTTAAAGCTCGCCCTACCCTTCCATTAGTCCTTGATGATGGCTGGCACATGTTTGTTGATATTTGCAATTCTGCAAAGCATATGGTATGTACAACTGTAAATCAATAATGCTAGTAGTCATTAATGTTACAATGACTAAGACTTATACATTATTTTTGCATAGGCTTCCAGTACAGGTAGCAAACTCAATTAGAGCAAACTAAAAGCGTCGATATGTGTAGGAAGAACAAGCTTACCTGTTATACGTCATATGTTGGTATTAGCGGCAAACATTCCCTATTCATATATTCATGTTCATTTATATCTTTACATGTAGTTATCTCCAATTATATTTAATGCTAGTACTACCTGTGACTATGCACATGCAAGTAAATTAATTTATGCATTAACACATTGCTGATAACACATCAAATAATGGTTGTACCTCTCTACCTAGAGAGAGCTCGTGGGTTCAAAACCTCATGGGGTTGGAAACTCAGAGTTGCGCATCCTTAATATAAAATCGACTTGCCTTTCCAAAAAAATAAAAATAATAATAGATCAAATAAGTTGATTGGCCTCCAATACTTCTTTTAGTGTATAAGCGCGACTGACCATATAAAATATGTTGCATCACGCTTGGTTTTTTGTTTTATCGGTTCAAGCAGATATCCATATTCTTCCCGTAAATCGAACATTTCCTTTAGACACAATTTATCCCAAACTAACTACAGTAATTCTCTTTGGATCTTTTAGGCTTCCACGATATAAAATATAAATATAAGAAGTTTTAAGTAGAATATTCTAATAGCATCCTTTGGTTCAAATAATTCAACATCTTATGTAAGAATTTTCATGCATGCCTTCATCTTCATTTCTTTAAAACTCGTGTTCTTCTCTTTAGATAGTCATATCCTTCCATATAATATCAAGACCCCAAATGCAAAAATACCATAATCCTTTGGTTAGTTTTGAACAACACTGACTTCTCAATGTTACAATTGTACAACACCAGCAACTTGAACACACTAAGTTGCTAACTCCAACACACTAACACATGTAATAGGTAAAACCATTCCTCGAGCTTAAATCGCATTATAGTTTAAAACACTTTGAAAATGAAAGTTACATAGAGCACTTGAGCATCAAACCTTTACTTGAGAAAAACCTATACTATTTACATAGAACACATGTATTCATAATAATCCAAACTTCCATAAATTTAGAGCTAATTTTAATATGTCAGCAAATAATAGCATCATCATCGACGTCTACTGCACATTAATAATATTTAACGTTGGCATTAACATCACGAATCGTTATGAATCAAAAATGTCAGACAATATATTTCTTTCATGTTCTTTAACTAAATTTGATTTCGTTGAATCTTGATTGATGTTGTTGGCATATTCGCCCGCATTATCACACTTTTCCTGAAAATAAAAAGACAATAATTGTAAGCAGAAGTTCACAAATATTTTTGAAAACAAACAGGAAATTAAGTTAAGGAATAAAGAGGGGGGGTCATACTATTATTGGGGGACATGGTTAGCAGAGAAAATTGGCAGTGGAAAGGTTGAATTGATCCTATATGTTTCAGATCTCTTATTTCAGAAATGTAGAAAATACTTCATACATATATCTCAAGATTTTATTTATTTATTGGATTGTAAAAGTTTCAATTTTTTATAATGACAATGATGCTTCAAAAGAAATAGATAAAGAGCAAGATACAATGAACAACTCTAATTAAAATGCAGAAGACTAAACTTTCCTTACAAAAATAAATCATTAGAATCTATAAAGGAAAAAGTTACACAACATGCATAAGAAAATATCTTGGATGAAAACAAATGGGCATAATAAAGGGCTCGTTCGATTTGCATATGAGCATTCAATAAATAAAATCTAAGCTAACACTCATGGATGTGAAAACAAAAATATATTTGGGGATATACTTTTTAATGTCCATAAACTTGAATGCTAAGATTTTTGGATTAAATATGGAGAAGTTTGAAAAGAATTTTTCAAATTAAAGCCCAAGGAAATGTTTAGGTAGATCCTAGATAATGAAAGTCCTTCATAACAAATGCTAAAAACATAGATTAATCACTTGTATTTGGTGAAGGTAAACACTTACCTGTCCAAATTCTGACAAACCCGAACAACTTTGCTTCTTAATACATTGGTCCCAACTTCTCACTAATTAGTCTATACTGCAGACCAAAGCATTTAAGAAAATTAGAACACACCATACAATTTTAGTGGTGAACACCATATAGAAAATACATATTATTTAGTTTTACGCAAATCAGTGTACTCGCCCTTAGTTTGGTTAATTCCTTACTAAAACACCAAATCATCTAAATAGTTACCCCCTTTGTAATATAGTGAAATTGGAATTCAAAAGTTGAAATGAAACTAACACTCTAATCTAAAATCAGGCATTCCAGTCTTACCATTTAAACTACACAATGACATGAAACTCTCAACATTGTTCTATCGAAATTTGAATTATGGACTTCAATTCACTTATCAATAATTAGAAATCAAATGGTTTCATATTCTTCTCTAAAGATAGAAAGAAAACCACTTATTAGTAATTCCATACAAACTAATTCATGTTGAATATCAAAAAGCAACTAATCCAATATTAATCACTTTGACGCAAATGGAATAAAAGAAGTATCCAAATAAAATGGTTTTCAATTCTTAATGCATCTATATTTAAAAAAAAAAGAAAAAAAAAGTAACTCCATTAAATGTAAGACTATGTTTTTTTTCATGGAAATGGGGATGTCTATATTTACTGCCATTTCGCTTTAGGATCTAAGTGGCTGAATTATTTTTAATCTTGGAAAAAACTAATAGGGGTATTGTTGTCATCATTAGGTACAAAGTTCTGGAGTTAGTGGCGGATAAAAATCAAAATGTAAATCCTTAAAATGCCATCACCAATGAGCTCACGAATTCAACATCATGAATTTTTGTATCATAGCATTATATCAACTATACATCGGAATAAAATTTCTTACTTTTCATTTTGAAAAGTAGAACAAACATGATAAACCCCACTGACGTTAAAATTTATTGACAAATACACTAAGTGACTTACCAATTTTTAGTTTTGTGAGTTAGAAACTTGATGAGCGAAAGTAACTCGAATCTTCTGCCACCAATGTTTGTTAACATAGTTACCTGTAAATCAATAAAATTAATTTTAATAGATGATATTAACTAACGAAAAGCCAAAATATACACTGTTGGACAAATTTTAATCATTGTCACCCGACAAAGTGAAAAAACGTAAATGGTATGGCTACAAAATAAATAGATTTATTGGTCGTACATCTATAACATGAAATTATTCTCCAAACTGATTCTGAACTTAGCTACTCTAAACAAATTGTTACAAACACAAACTATAAGGTTACTCCAACTGCACTAACACCAAATAATCTCGTCACCGTATTCTGGTCCACCACCAACGCCCCTTAATCACCTGGCACCAACATAATCATGTTGATCGCCGCCACAAAAAGCAACAATGCCAACAAAGCAAGTGCATCCAGAGAAAACCCCTCTACCTTTTCAAACAACCCCCCACCTTCGTCAATAGAGAAATTTGGGGTTTTGGCCAAAACAGAGGACTTGGGGGTTATTGAGTTTGCTTTCATACCAGTTTGAAAGCAACCTCGCCTTGTCTATAATACTCAAAACCAACGCAAATCTATCTATCTATCTATCTATATATATATATATAAAGAGTGAGAGAGATACGTATCTGGAGTGGGAGAGAGAACTGGGAGTGTGCGGACAGTGGAATTTGAGAGACACAAATGGGTCGAAGAGAGATGTGGGCGGTAGAATTGTAGAGGCACAAATGGGTTGAAGAGAGATGTGGTTAAAGAGAGATGTGGGCAGTTTTAGTTTTAGTTTCAGTTTCAGTTTCTTAAAAGCTACAGCAGTTAGTTTTTTTAGTGACGTGGTCATCATTAAATGGAGCCACTTTTTCGAATAGGTGCAATAGGGGTAGCTAGTTTTGAGCAGTTAGTTTTTCTGAATAGTTTGGGATAGCTATAATTCCATCTTAGCCCTTAAATCTCAGTTTTTTCCTCTGGAGACGCAGTAAGTTGAGTTTGTCTTGATACATGCACTGTATAATGTAATATATATTATTGAATTTAAACTTCAGGCTATGTAGAGAAAACTCAATTCTGACGCATTGGTCGCGAGGTCTGAAGTATATCTTACAGTCTTATAGCTCATATAAAAAGAGATAACACTGTTTAATGTCCTGAACTAACTGTAGGTAAAATTTTCAGTCATTGCATTAAATTGTAATTCTTAGTATTTTCCAATAATTTTTTCCATGTTCTTTGATTTATATAGGAGAAAATAATGGCGATTGAGAAGTTAGAGCCTCATCTAAAATTTGCAAGTGTAGATGATTCCCTTGCGAAGGTATGTGTTTAACTCAAGGTTGTAAAGCCCTAATTAACTAGGGATGCCAATGGACATGATTTAATCCTTTATCTCATTCGGTTCGATTCGTTAATATTGGATTGTAATCATTTTATCATTTCATTTATAGAAATCCAATTCGCCATGTTAACGGATCAAACCACAATCAACACTAACCTGATATGATACAGATCTAATTCGATCCATTGACAATCTTATGCATAATTGTACCATTTGGTGTATATTCCCAATTTCATAGAACTTAAGATCTATTAATTTATAGGCATTGCAAAAGAGAAAAATCAAAGGCTGTATGCGTGGACTTGGAGTATGTGTTTGTCCAATAGTCATGAAAAAAACGAAATACTTAATTAGACAAAATGAATATTTACACAGTGAAAATTTGTAAATGATTAATAAGGTGGATAAGCTGGAGGTTGAAAAAACTAAACTCGCAGACACTTTGAAAATTTTTATGGTAACTTCTAGTTGTTTTTATTATTTCTTTTATTGTAAAATCACGGTTAATAGTACATATAGATTATTGATATTTATACATATATGTGATTGTAGGAGACTTTACAGATTATGAGTAACTCATCATCAAAACCATCTGTGGGACTGTAGGGACCAGATTTCGTAAAGCTCAAACTGGGTTGAAATTGATCCTTACGCAAAGAACTACTATGCCAAGAATTAAATAAGTGATAACACTTGACACAGGGGATTTAGCTTGGAAAACCTGCGAATAGGAAAAAACCACGACCTCGAGTGGAGGATTTTGTGAAAGTAGTATTATTGCTTGAGAGATTGGGAGAATCTGATTACAAGAGTTAATCCAATAATTGAACAACTAGATATCAGATAATTATATGTATATCCTTCCTCCTTTTTCCCTAGGAGCTCTGTCCTTTTATAGACCCTGCTCTCAGCTTGACATCGTGCTTGAACACATTTTCCTGAAAGTGGGAGTCATGGGTAGTTGAGTGTGTAACTGTTAGTTCATAGGAGGCAGGTGTAAGTTGATCTGTTATGTTTACATCTATTGTGGATGATCCACGTTCTGCTTGAGTTTGTGGTCAATGTGTAACTGTTAACGTATTTGTAACTATGTGAGTCTGGTACTGGATAAGATTGAGTCTTATAGAGATCGAGATACAGATGAGATCGAATGTCCTTAGCTCGAGGGATAAGTCCCTACAATCGCCCCCTCGCAACTGAAGCCACGTGTTGCTTTAGTTGAGAAAAGCCCTAAAACTCAGACCTTGTGATGATGTAAGCAACGCTTGAAAAATGGAACGTCTATATTGAAGAGTGGGTTGCCATTATGAAGCGTGAGTGTCATGGGCGGACTGTTAGTTTTCCTGAGCGGATGACTGTTTGAGGAAATAACGTGTATTAAATGCGGTATCGCTATAAATAGTAGATTTGATTGCCGAATAACCTGCAATACATTTCGCTGCAGAGAAAAACAAACATGCCTGTTTTGTAGAGTGAGAAAAAAATATTTGAGTTTTTTGGAAGCGTACCTTTGTAAAATCATGGTTAAGATAAGGAATCAAGTGTATCATAACCATTTTTCTTTTATCATTGAGGGATTCCGGATATGGTTTTGAGGTTATGAGAGTAGGGAGACTCCCTTTGTTGTTTTCTTGAAGGAATGTTATTTAAAATATTTTTGGGTATTATGTAGCATCCGTTTTAGCGGCTGGGGTGTATGCGATACAAAATCCCTGGTCTCTACTGATGTTCCAGATTCTAAGGTAGGAGTCCTTCTCAACTTCCACGAACTTTAGGTTAGTGTGGATTTGAAGGAAGAGACGGCGGTGGTGGAGGTCGAAGATGTATCGCCTCTCTCGGTGTCATCACTTTTCTTTTAATTCTTCTTGTACGAGAATGAAGGAGAAAAAGGTTTCTGACCTATTGCAGTCTTGTACTTTGCGATCTGTGGTGGAGGTTTCTATAGAAGATCAGGAGTATCTCGGCAATGATAATAGAACTTGAGACCTGTCCCCGTGTTTGAGAAAGTATCTGTAATATCGAGCTTCGAAGAGATTGATTCTGTAATTGTAAAGTAACGTTGTAGGAATAGTCCTGTAACCAACTTGTTAGATAAAAATCGAGCATAATAAAAGAATATCTTGTTTGCTTTTTTCTAGCGAAAGGAAGAAATGGTCGACATGTCATCGAGCTGCACATAATATGGAAGGGAATAGCTGGCAGTATAACATACCTTATTTTACCTCATAAATGAATCAACCTTAGCAGATGTAAATATAAAGCTCGAAATATAATCTTTAGAGAGCTCGATTAGGAATGAAATGATAATAGTAAGTAGCTCGAACCCGGGAAGATTGGGTTACAGAAACTGAAATACCTTGCGTATAGTTAATCAAAAAATTAGTCCTATTAACTGAATAGTATAAATGAGTGACTCGTTCTCAGAGGGTTGTTGAAGCGCGTATGTTGAACGACTTGCATTTAACATTCAGGATTGATGAAATAAGGGATGTTGTTTTTGGGCAGCAAGGTTATGATGCGGTTAGGCTCAAAACCCGAGCGAACTACGAGGGTAAGAATAATGTAGAAAGGGGTGAGGAAATGAATCGCGTGTACTGGTCTGAGTCTATGCGTATCAGCTGGCAGTCTGTTAAAGATCGTAAAAAGCTTATCCTGATGATGGCCAGGGAGGAGATCATTAATGAGGATATGGATGTCGCCGCAGAGCTGCTGAAGGCTTGTGGTGTTGTTGGGCACACCGGTTGCTTCAAATGCAAGTATCTCGGGGATTGGAGTGATTGACTGTTAAATTCTTGAATTTTTGAAATGTAATTGCCCGAATTTACTTGAAGAAAAAATCTATTCGCGAAAATTGGCTATGACTAGGATTGTTTGTTGAAACTGAATTTTTAAATTTGTGTTGCTAACTGTTATTGACGTTAAAGTCAAGGTGTATAAGTAGGGTAAACAAATGTACGTGAAATTTTTAAAGTCGAAAGTTCAGGGTAATGAGTTTGGGGTATTGTGAAAAAAGTGGGACCAAGAGGCTAAGAGATACGCTAAAGTATAATATGTTGTGTAATGATCGGAAGGTGTTTTCAGCGAAGCGGTACGATACGTCTGACAGGCTCAAATGAATTGGTTGCTCAGCTCAGGAATCGTGGACTGCTTACTGGAAAATACCAAACTGCCAGCGGTTCGGGGAAATATGCATAAGTACCCCCTCTCCTCCCTCTCAGAATATAGAAAACCACAAAAAAAAAAAAGGGTTAGAGATAGAGAGATCTCAACTGACGATTCTGTTACCGCCAAATGAGGAAGGGATAAGAGGAAAACGGTAATTAAGAGTCTCAATTGAAAACTACGAGAGGAGGCTGATATCGAGGAGGTTTAGAAGAAGTTATAGAAATTGAGCAAACTGGTGTGGACCACCGTGGCAGACTGTCACTCGGGTGTTGAAGGTAAGTCTGTATTTGGGTTTACAAGTGCTTTTGTATAAATATCTTTATTGCGTTGGCCTAAGGATGTAATCCCTACCAAACACAAAAATAAAATAAAAATAACAATGAGAATAAAGACTGTGAGGCGATAAAAATCATTTTGAGATAGTTTGTGATTGTATAAGTGATCTAATAGTGCAATATAAGAATTGATATATATACCTTGACTTATCTGCAGGTTTTGTTGGACCAGTGGTTTAAAGTGGATCCTTTACTGTAGATAAGTATGGCTTCGATTTCTGGTTGTGTAAAGGCTGATGAAGCAGACCTCGTAGGGCATTTATCTCCCATAAATGGAGTAGGGGATGAGGACAATACTGTAGCCGAATTGATAGAATGGCCACGTCTGAAGGGTTCTCGTGTTGAGTAGCCAACAGGCTCTAGTCGGTTTAGGGAGTTCTGTAAGGCCAAAAGTAGCATAGATGGGATTTGGGGGCACGCCTTTGCATATAGGGGCAATTTCTTTAGGACCTGTAGTGTTTGTCAAGGAGGGGATTACTTGAATTTGCTGCTTGATTTGGCCAAAGAAAAGAAGTATAGACATTTGGGGGACGAAGTATCCTTGGAGTATGTCCAAGGCGTTATAAAGGATAGTCGAACTGATGGGTTTTGTTGCTATTTAGCATAGTTCAATTATGGCTTGACTCTGTCTTTGTGCAATTTGGCTAAGAGTATGATGAATTTGACTGGGGTTTGTCTGGCGCAATTGAATTGTAATTTTTGGGAAGTTATTTTTGTATGCGATGCCCTGAATGGGAGATGGGATGCATTTGGTAGTGAGAAGAGGATTACTGCCAAGGATTTTCTGGAGTATTATGCTGTGAAGTATGTCACAGCAACTAATGGTGCATATCTCTGTTCAATTTTTGCATGACCATGCTTCTTCAACCTGTCTTCAGCAGGGCGAGTGTGGAACGACAACCTTTTATGGGTGTCTGGTGAATGTCTTCAACGGTCTAATGAGGAACCCTTAGAACTTAATAATATAACTATAACAAAGGGTAAGTATACCATCGAAAATTGAACTATCATTTGTATATTGAACTATACTGCTATAGTTGATCTGTATCTTATGTTACCGATGTTTATGCAGGAATTAATTGCAAAGTGTCGAGGAAGGAATCTTTTATAGACGTCATTGCCAGGGAAGGCACTGAGCTCGAAGCTATGCTCAAAGAGTTAGAGATAACTAGGTTCAAAAGGGTAGCTAGTAAGGATGACAAAGTCAGGAGATCGCAAGCAAAGAGGAGACTGGTTGGAAAAACACCAGGCTCAATGGAAGAGAAATTGACAACTTCTGAACTTAATGTCCCCTTGAAGCTCGCACAGCTCAATGAAATTCCGGATGGGCCAGTAGACATGGCCACGGTCTCTAGCACTGTTTTCCGGAACCTGGCGAAGAGGAAGGATATAAAAAGGGGGGCTGCTCTTCGTTCTGTTTCGTCGGTCAGTGTGGACGATAGCAGTAAGTGGAGGACGGTAATTTCTCCCACGAAGTTGTAGGAGATGCTAGAGGAAAGCGATAAGATCGCTGAGGGAGCGGACGTGAGGCCGCGTTTTGAGGTCGAAGCAGATCTCTTGGAGGAATAATGCCGAGCTAAAGCTCCAGAGAAGATGGTTACTGTTATGGATGATGATTTTAAGAAGGTTAGTAAAAAGTTGATTTTGTAGTTTGCTCGTGCTGACATATTTCTTTTTGCAGTTTGTTCGCGCTCTGAGGGACGTTCAGCTTGGTTCCCAGGATAGGTCGATGGAGCAGGAAAGAAAGATCTCCCAGCTCGAGGGGGAGAAAAACTAGTTGGAAGAGAAGCTGACTCGGGAGAGGGTAGATTTCCAGTTGGAGTGGAAGAAAGAAAAGGAAGCTCCTGCCCTAAAACTGAAGCAAGTTAGGGCTGAAAGTGAAGCTGAAGCAGACCGATTGGTTACCGCGTCGGCTATTTCTCGGAATAACCTCGCAGGGATGCTCTACCAGCTGAGGTATACGAAGGTGGGGATAACGGCATTTAGCGAAGGGAATTATGAAGAGATGGAAATTATGGATGAAGTGGAGGCTAAGGAAAGGGAGTGTGGTCTGATTACTGCGGAAAAGACCGATACCAATAATCAGGAAGCTATTAATCAGGTAGGATGATCGTGTAATGTAACATTGGTTATGAAAAATGAAATCGAGCTTTGTAACTTTATTGCCGTTTGATGCCAACAATATTTTACTTATGAAATTCCGCATTGTAGGAGATAGAAATCTCGCGCCTAAAAGTTGTAGACTTAGAGAGCCTGCTTGAAGTGGAGAAAAAATCCTCTGCTGAATTGTAAGTTTGATAATTCAGATAAATTAATAACTAGATGAACAAGAATAAAAGGATATGTACCTTGTATGCTTAGTCTAATTCAGAATGTTTCTGTATGTATCCTCTGTCTTGTGCCCAAAACTTGCTATTGTCGGTAGGCTAAGGAGGAATTGGTTGTCTCAAGCTTGTAGGTGTATGTATTGCAGGTTTATCAATATGCATTTTTTGACCTGTTTCTCCATTAGGTACTGATGTTGTGAGTCCCTGCTAACTGTTATGCAGAAGGAGCTAGATACTGCTAGGGAGAGAGAAGAGTAGACTCTTTTGTATAATGCTGAGTATGCAAAAGAATATGAGGCTTTGATTTCCCAGTATGAAAATCGATTGGATGATAATGTGAAGCTTTCTTTAAAGCTTGAAGAAGCTAAAAGACAAGTCGAGGAAAAGACTGCAACAATTTTGAGCAGGGATTTGGCTTTGAACCAGCTTACCAGCGAACTTGCTGAGTTGAAGGAAAAGGCTGCGTCAGGTACTCAGCAGGAGGATGAGGTAGCTAAATACCGTATTAGAGCGTTAAATGAAGAGATATCTGATATGAAATTTAACAATCATGCTCTGAACGAGCTGTTGTTGAAGAAAGAGATTGACCTGGATACTGCGCGAACTAACCTGGTCGTGTCTGAGGCTGATTTTGAAAAATTGAGCAGTAGTATTGTGGGCAAAGATCAGGAATTGCATACCTCTGAATAAATGCGTGATAGTTTGATTGCCAGGTTAGATCGTTTGAAGGATGATTTACGTCGTTTAAAAGGGAAAGAGGCTTAGAGCAGGGCTGAGTTAGTAGAGATTCAAGCCAAGATCCAAAATTTAGCAGATGATTTGGCCCATTCTCGCAGAAACGTGAGGAGGGCTACACAACGCGAGAAAGAGATGAATGAAAGAATTAATCAACTTTGTTCACGAATTTCCGAATCCGAGCGGGAGTTACGTGTACATGAATTGAAGTATCAGAAAAATCTAAAATTTGAATTGTATTAAAGGGATTGTGAAATTGCTTCCGGTGAGGGGTGTCGAGAGATGAAGGAATTTCTTCGTCGAAAAGAAGAGTTAGTGGAGGATATGCGTATTGATCTCACAAACTCTCGGCAGAAGTTGATAGATCTTACAAGGCAGATGAGTGAACGCATTAATCAATTAAAAGCTGAACTGGCTGAATCAAAAGCTCATCGTTGGAAGGATAACAAGCGTGCTGTAGTTACTCACCAAGCCTTCAAGGAGTTAGTAGTTCATGAACAAGAAAAATGTGATGGGGAAGTTTTGCATCAATGGCAATTAAGCGCATTGGTTGCATTTTTTATCGAGGAAATAAAATTCCTGCAAGTTGAGAGAGATTTTATGCAAGAGTGCTTCTCTGGAAGGACTTGCGTATGTAAACTTGATATCTCGAGCATAGATCCAATTGGTGTCATGGATTGTGGTATCGGGACCACGATGGCTGAAATATAGCTCGAGGGAGAGAAATTGTTGTTGAACGAGCTCCAGAATATATACCATCCAGGACTGAAATAGGGGGAAGCTCGAGTGTAGTCTCACCTACTCCTGTTGTAGGAGGAAGGTCGAGTGTAGACTCACCTACTCCTATTATGGGAGGAAGGTCGACTGCTCTCCCATCAAGAAAATCCAGCAGAGTTAAAAAGATATAGAATTGAACTCTGAAAATGAGTACCTTTTGTATGTAGCAGATGTTGATGTTGTAGTGCTCGATGTAAGACTTTCAGAGGAGTGCTGTAATTTGAAATGCTGATATGAGAAAATAATATTTCCACACCTGCAGTAGAGTTATTCTCTAGTTAGGCCCATTGAATTAGAAGAAGTCTGTGGGTGTAGAAGTAAGTATTATTTGTGCTTCAACCCTTGGACATCAGGGAGGCTTAGCGGTAGCGAGCTAGTATTATCTTTGCTCATACTTTAGGCAGTCACCGTAGGCTAAGAGGTTCTTTATGGCCCCCGCCTCGGATCTATATTTCCTCGGGGGTTCGGCTAGTATTATCTATGCCTTTATACCATATTGGAGAGCTGGGCTTATCGGCAGCGGGCAACGTCTCACTCGTTCTTAAGGCCTGATCCGTAGGCTGAGGCTCTTTATGGCCCCATCCCTGGAGGTTTTGTATCCTCAGGGGTTCAGCTAGTATTATCTATGCCTTTATTCCAATGTTGGATGTCGGAGCTTAGCGTCAGCGAGAAAGTTATTTCCTCACTCGTTATTTAGGCTTGTTATCTTCAGGCTAAGAGGTTCTTTATGGTCCCCGCCTTCGAATGTATGAGAATCCTCAGGCGCTCGGCTAGTATTATCTATGCCTTGATACCAATGTTGGATGTTAGAACTTAGCGGCAGCGAGCAAGTTTTTTCTTCACTCGTGTTTTAGGCTTGTTACCTTCAGGCTAAGAGGTTCTTTTTGGCCTCCGCCTTCGGATATATGAGAATCCTCAGGGGTTCAGCTAGTATTATCTATGCCATGATGCCAATGTTAGATATTGGAGCTTAGCGGCAGCAAGTAAGTATTTTCCTCAGTTGTGCTTTAGGCTTGTTATCTTCAGGCTAAGAGGTTCTTTATGGCCCCCGCCTTCGGATGTATGAGAATCCGCATGAGCTAGGCTTGTATTATCTATGCCATTACCAATTCTGGATGTTGTTTACCTTTAGGGATCAAGCTAGGATAAACTGCGTTTTTACTCTTGGATGAGATTGCATTGATTGATAGGGATTTGTGATAAAATGAGATTTTATTGATTGAAAAGAGTTTGTACATACATTAGAGGTGAAATCTCGAGGTGGATTGAACGCTGCCGAGTGATGGAGGAATTGTTCTGCGTCGATATAACTTCAATCTTCTCGTATTCCATGGATTTGGAATTTTGTCACCATCTACCGTCATGAGATAGTAGGAACCCAAACCAGTTCAACCTATGACCATGAAAGGACCTTCTCTGTTTTCCGCTAGTTTCTCAGCATGTGGATCTTTTCTGTTATCTGGGATTTCTCGAAGGACCCAGTCGTTGATGGCAAACTCTCGAGTGCGAACTCGCTTGTTGTATGAACTTGCCAGTGTTTGATAATATCGACCAAGATTTACGATAGCTCGATCTCTTGCCTCATCGATCCAATTAAGGTTACAAGCCAATTCGAACTCATTCTCTTCATCTGTGAGCTCGTGGTCTCTCACAGGATGGTGGTTTTTTGTTGGGATGACTGCTTCAGTTCCATAGGCGAGCAAAAAAGGAGAGCATTATGTTAACTTTCGGGGCGTAGTTCGATAAGCCCATAAGACGTGAGGTAATTTACGTATCAAGTTCCCTTCTTTTGTACCATAAGGCACTTTTTGAGACCATCCACGATGATCTTGTTTGTGATCTCCACCTGTCCGTTTCCCTGGGGGTAGTATGGGTTTGATGGAGAATGGATTATGTTGTGTTTGTTAAGAAATGCTACGACCTTTGCTCCAACGAACTGAGGACCGTTGTTGATACGGATCAAATGTGGACACAAAATCTTGTGATAATATGCTGCCAAATGAAAGAAATGACCTCTTCTTCTCGAGTTTTGCATAGAGGAACTGCTTCGACCCATTTGGTGAAGTAATCCATGGCAACAAGGAGAAATTTCCTATTACTCGGAGTATTGGGGAATTCACCAACTAGATCGAGTGCCCTTCACTTGAACGGACAGTACACCTTACTTGAATGGAGTTCGAGGGCAGGGGCCCGAATTTGATTTCCATGACGCTGACATGCATCGCATTTCCTTTAGTATTTTTTAGCTTGCATCTGCATCCCTGGCAAGAACACTCCTTGGGTAATAGCTCTGTTAGCAAGAGTTCATCCTGCTGTATGGGATCCGCAGATTCCTTTATGCAGATCTTGAAGCATGTTGCCAGCAAGTTCTTTAGAGAGGCACTTGAGGTATGGACCAGTGACCGAGCATTTGTAGAGATCGTCGTTTGGTTAAACTGTGTAGCATTTTGAATTCTCGATGATGTGTCTGCGCTACTGTGGAACATCTGGCAGTAGTCCATTGCACTAGTTATCTTGACCAAGATAAATAACGAAAGATTTCCTCCAATCATCTTCCGTTATCTCATCGTCCCCAGTGTTAATCGCATATATCGTAGTACGATTAATACTGGGGCTAGAAATAACCTCGATTTGAAGGTGGCGTGATTCTGTACCCAATACTCCGGCTAGGCAAGCCAAGGAGTCAGCGTGGTGATTCTCTCCTCGAGGGAGGTATTCGAGTGTAGCTTTGTGAAATTTGTTTAGTTTTTCGGCAACCAGAGCTGCATAATCGACCATGATGCCATTTTTCTTGTAATGTTCTAAGTAGTGATGAACGATTAGAAGTAAGTCCGTGTAGGCTGAGATTTCAGTGATTCCGAGTTCGAGGGCCATGTCCAGGCTATGAATGAGTGCCTCATATTCCGTAACATTGTTCGAGGCTTCGAAGTTGAGACGGATGGATTTCTCGATTCTGTCGTTGGAAGGTGTAATAAGAGCGATCCCAATTCCCGACCCTGTGGGTCTCGCAAAACCATCGGTGAGGAGCCTCCACCCTTCTTAAGATATCCATGATGCTCGATCATCAAAAGAATTGGAGGGCAGAATCTCATCTACTGCATCTTCGGCGAGATCTGGATCATGATCTTCCCAATCAGGATCTAAAACTAGAAAGTTTACTAGAAAATCAGCGACTGCTTGGCCCATTTCAGAAATTTGTTGCTCGAATTTGATTTCGTGCTCCCACAAACTGATGGACCACTGCTGCACTCTTCTTGATTTCTCTTTCTTGAGCAATACTTCCCGAAGTGGGTTGATCGTCATGACTTTGACAAGATGTGCTTGAAAATAGTGTTTGAGTTTTTGTGCGGTATAAACGAGAGTTAAAAGTAATCTTTCAATTTTAGAGTACCTCGTTTGCGTTAGAGTGAGTGTCTTGCTGATGAAAAAGATCGGTTTCTCAATTTTTCTTTCAAGCAAAATGAGAACCGAGTTGAGAGATTTATCTATAACTGCGAGGTAGATAACCAGCTCCTCGTTGCCTATTGGAGTGCTCATGATGGGAGCCCTCCCTAGGTAAGTTTTGAGTTCTTGAAAAGCTGCTTCCCATTCCGGTGTCCAGTTGATATCGTCGTTCTTTGAGCCTTTGCCTCGTTGAGTAGAACCTCTGGGCAGCATAAATAACCATCTGCATCACTCTGAGGGTTTGGATACGATTCAATTGATTGCTGCAATCTTTCCTATGAGCTTTTGTACATCCTTCATTGCTGAGGGTAAAGGCATGTCTAGAAGAGCTCGAATTTGATCTGGATCTGCTTCTATCCCTTTCTTGCTGATAAGATGTCCCAAGAACTTGCATGAGTGAATGCCAAACTGACATTTTTCAGGATTAAGCTTCATTCTGTAAGATCGTAATAAACTGAATACTGTGGAGAGGTGAGAGATGTGATCTTCTTTCTTTAGACTCTTGCAAAGCATGTCATCAATATAGATTTTAACTGTTTTTACCAATTGTTTTTTGGACATACTCGTGACCAGCCTTTGGTAAGTGGCTCCAGCGTTCTTAAGGCCGTATGGCATGACCTTGTAGCAGTAGAGACCGTTTTCTGTTATAAACGTAGTCTTTTCTTGATCTGCCTCCAAGAGTGGAATCAGATTGTACCCCGAAGTGGCGTCCATCATGAACAAGAGTTTGTGACCTGCTGTAAAGTTGAGGGTCTGATGAATGATCGGAAGATGGAAGCTGTAATTTGGTGTTTGTTTATTGAGATCAATAAAATCCACACAGACCCGGACCTTCCCATTCTTTTATGGAACAACAACGATATTAGAAATCCAGTCTGGGTACTTGGCTTCTCGGATGAAACTGACCTCAATAAGTTTGTCGATCTCCTTTTTCTCCTCGTCTCTGAATCATGGAGATAACCTCGGTTAGCTCCATCTATCTGGACGTATTCCACAGGCTCGGCTGGAGAAGACTGACCATCGAGAACTGGTGAAACTGTATTCTCGCAAGCTCGAGAGAGTTTCTGGCTTCCTTTGATTTCATAAATACCATTGTTATGCTTGAACCGGAGTGTTTGGTAGAAAGTGGACGGGATAGCCTCCATATTGTGCAGTCAACAACGTCCTAGTATCCCAAATGCATGATTTGGCGTTGATGACGTAGAAAGTAACGTCGATAGTGGTAGGCCCTGCTGTGATCAGGAGAGTGATCTTCCCAACTCGTTCTTCTTTGAACCCATTAAATCCACTTATGTCTGTCTCACTTTGAATGACCTGATCTGAGAGTCCCATCTGGTCAATTATACTCTGGAATAGGATCTCAACCCCACTTCCTGTGTCTACCATCATGGTGTACATTACAAAATTCTTCATTTTGAGCATAATTACTAGTGCATCATGATGAGGATACTTAACATGTCCTCTGTCGTAGTCTTTAAAGGAGATTCCCTTTTGATGACTGCTAGACTCAGGGAGGAGTTTGGCTTCCTTTTCTTTGACGACAAGGTCACAGCACTCGCCCAGCCTCCTCCAGTTGACTCTGTTGGAATTTGAAACCTGATTGATCTCGATCATATTTTTGCAGTAGAGATGATATAGATACTTCTCCTCTGCTCGTTCTGTTGCTTGAGCCACGTCATCTTCTTTCAGATAGCTTCTGTCTTTATAGCTTAGAAGATCGATGATGCATTCGAGCATCCTCCCTTCCTTAAAAATGATTTCCAGGAGCTTTTTCAAACCATAGCAATTGTCGGTCTTGTGATGATTAATCTTGTGATATTCGCAATAAGGCCGACCTGCTATTAGATCAAGATGTCGAGCTGGACAAAAACTTTTATCTTTCTGGAGAATAGGATAGATCTCGGAAAGCTTGACATTCAACTTCGGTATGACTTTTCTGGATGGTTTTTGCGACCTCTGATTGTTGTCTCTTTTTGGCTCTATTTTTGCTCGTTTAGGATCGCCTGGTTCGCTCGAGCTGCGGTTATTGTTGAAATCTGTAGAAGGAGCCTTGGTGTTGTGGACAGCCTTTACAGGTTTATTCGGTTCGGGCATCATCCGCTTCACATTGATGTAATTGTTGACTTTCACTATAATATCTTCGAGGGTCTTGGGTTTCATCAGGAAGAGATACTCTTTAGCTTTGCAGTTGAACAGCAGAGCATTTGTGAATGCGGACACGGCTGTCTACTGATCTAGATTGTCGACCTTCCGAGCAAGTTCGAGAAACTTCTTGGAAAACTCCTCGAGCTTCTCCCCATATGTTTGTTTGAGACTTATGAGAGAATATAAGTTCCCTTCTTTGTCTTTCTCGAGGGCATAAGCCTTGATGAAGATTTTCCGTAACTGCTCGAAGGTATGAATCGAACCTTCCGGTAAAGAGTAGAACCAACGGAGAGGTTCGTCCTGAAGACTGGTAGCGAATAGCTGGCAAAGTATGTAATTCAGATTAGAATACAAACCCAATGAGTCGCAGAATTGTTGAACATGTTGACCAGGATCGGTTCCTTTGTATTTGATGATCTTGGGTGTATGAAAACATGTTGGGAGATTCCTATCAAATAATTCTTTAGCAATTGGGCTACCTTATAATTTGTGCGAGTCATCCTTCACGTTTAAAGCCGTTGCATCGATGATTTCCCTGATATGCTGGTCCATGAGTTCCTAAGAGATATAATGTTGAGGGATAGGAGCCGTTGGAACTATTGGAACTGCCGGAGCCGCTGGAACTACTGGAGCTGCTAAAATTATCAGAATTATCTGGCGTATAAGTTTGGGAACGTGGTCACCTGTTTCCTTACTCGCACGTTTAGGTAGTGGGGGTTAGTAAGGAGGTTGCAAGGCTTCCTCGGGCTTCTTGAAAGGTCTGTGATCTCTGCTGATATCTGTCTGCGCCTCTTGTCCCAAATGAATTGAGACTATCGGTGCTAGTGGATTCTCACAATGAATCCTAGAAATGTATGTACTATGTACCTCATGTGCCCCTAGCCTCTCGTGAACGGAAACTCTTGAGATTGTTGGTATTGTTTCGCGCTCTCTCACAGCTGGTTGGTTTTGGCTGCTCTATAATACTTTCAGAGCTGTTTGAAAAGCTAACATCTGAGCTTTTTGTTTCTTTGTATCCAAAACTCGAGCTTGACGGTCTCGATCTGATTCCTTCTCGCGGAGTTCTCGATCTTCTAATAGCTGGCGCTTGAGTTGACTCCATTTCTTAGTTTCAGTAATTAAGCTCGCCCTAAGCTCGGCAACCCGATTAGGTTCCCTCGAGCTTTCAGGCTAAGCTCCCGAAGATTGACGTGTTTGAACCATAATTGGATACTACTCGACTGATGAGTATTAATCGAGGCTCTTAAGTATGTGGAAAAATCATATGTTCCCACAGACGACGCCAAATGTAGGGACCAGATTTTGTAAAGCTCGAACTGGCTTGAAATCGATCCTTACACCAAGAACAATTATGCCAAGAATTAAATAAGAGATAACACTTGATGCAGGGGATTTAGCGTGGAAAACCTGTGAATAGGCAAAAACCATGACCTCGAGTGGAGGATTTTGTGAATGTAGTATTATTGCTTCAGAGAGTGGGAGAATCTGATTACAAGAGTTAATCTAATGATCGAACAGCTAGATATCAGATAATTGTATGTATATCCTTCCTCCTTTTTCCTTAAGAGCTCTGCCCTTTTATAGACCCTGTTCTCAGCTTGACGCCGTACTTAAACATGTTTTCCTGAAAGTGGGAGTTTTGGGCAGTTGAGTGTGTAACTCCCACGTATAAGTTGATATGTTATGTTTTCATCTGTTGTGGATGAACTACGTTCTGCTTAAGTTTGTGGTCAATGTGTAACTATTAACATGTTTATAACTGCGTGAGTCTGGTACTGGATAAGATCGATTCTTATAGAGATTGAGGTACAGATAAGATCGAGTGTCCTTAGCTCGAGGGATAAGTCCCTATAGGGGCCATATCAACATCCATCACCGCCATTAACTTTCCAAAGTTCTCTCAGTATATTGTTAATTAAGAATTTTCTTTCCTGTAAATTTTTTTAATTATTGGTTCTAACATTTAGGTGCATCATCTTCATTTCAATAAAAAATGTACTCTGAACAGCTAGAAGGATCGTGGAGTTACTCGTAGCGAGGTGATCACGGTAGATCCAGATACTCTGATTTATAATGTTCTATTGGGTGATAGATTTTTTAAGATTCTCTTATCTAAAGTAATTAAGCATAGAACTCCGTTGAGTAAAGATGATGGGTACTCAGAAGATCTAGGTGACGTTGGGGAAGGAGCTTATGTTGCTTAGGCCATATGGTGCTTTGAGTTTGATAAATGATATGTCAAGTCGTTAGGATTTTCCTCATAGTTCAAGGGATTATTTCTTTTTGGACTGAGAGCTTTTTTATTAGTTGTTGCTCTTGGATATCATAAGAATTTGGGAATTTTTGGTTTAGTTAATGTTTAGATCTTTCAAATATCCTTACGTGATAGTGTGTATGAGATTTAGTTATGGATTGGGTTTCTAAATCTAAATAAATATTGTTTATAATGCTATTATTTCCAATATATGCTTATGTTATTTGAATTGCATCAGTTTCATTGTCAATGACTAATTGTTTTCTTGTAGGTAAAGTCTTTTTTAACTCGACTAATGGACCCATATGGTTGCATTGTCAGTCCCAAGCCTGGATAAAAGAGGATGGAAAATGACTAGTGTTCATGGTATTGACACCGATATGGGACTAATAGAAATCGAAGAAGTTTGCGATTGCTTCAACGAAATTGGTAAGTCAATCAACTAGTGCTATTAATCAATTAATTTTACTTTGTTACTCTTGGTTTCTATCGAGAATTAATGAAATTACTGAAACTATAGTTGGGGACTTAAAATGACAACTTGCTATAGTAAATGTACCCATGATTCTTGTTGAGGTACTTTTACTAATATTTCTTGCTACTAATATATTTTTCAGTTGTTTGGGTTTCCAATATGATCTCACTTGTAGGAAGCTGGTAATGTTATATCTCAAAGAAGAGGATGATAAGAAGATTGGAGATTTTGAAAGACAGGTGAGGCTAGAAAGTTTACAACTTTAGAATAATTATAAATTATCCAAAAGGTTTAGGCTGTCTAATTTGAGCAATATTTTTACCTATATGCCTTTAATAGGAGATTTATATTGTGGGGTTTATCTACTTTCTACTGATGTTTCCTTAAATAATGAACAGCATATGACCAGAAGTAGTTCTTTATAATGAGATGAGCTAGACTCCTATCTACTACTACTGGTAGTTTCCATCTGCACCTGTTTATGCTTTGTTAAGCCGGAAATTTTTGGGCTTGGTCCCCCAATAATTTCTAAAGAGTAGAAACTGTTCCTTGTCGATCTTGGATTGGGTAACTGAATTATCCTATATTCAATTTTTGTTCCAAACGCATTCTATAATAGGTATATATTTATATGCTACATATTTTCCATTTGGTATCAGCCTACAAGTGGAAAGTTACTTCAACAAACCAGCATGTTGATTATGAAAAGCGACCAAAAATTTTTTAGGTACCGATTATTGCTATACATATAGCAAACCTTTCTTTTTTTCCTTCTAATTTTGTTGCTCTGTTAGCTTACATAAAGTTTTTATGAGTTTGCAAGGGAACGGTGCGTTACATAAGTGTACATGTGCACCTTGGAATTACTGGAAGCGGGAGAGATGACATGGAATTTCTTGCTTACACCCTAATTTTTCTTTAACGTGCATGTTTGCCTTGGCAAGGATACTAGATATGTCCTTTACAAGAACATATAGAGATTTTTTTTCCTTGATATCAATTAGGGGCAGTATGGTATGGAAAGGATTGTTTTTGAATTTAGCCTTAACCAATTAGAAGCTTCATTAGGAAGTATCACCACAACATTCTTAGGAATCTTAAATCTTTTAAGCATTTGGTGTGCTCTTTGTAGCAAAATTTGGTCATTATACCATCACAAACTAGTCCAAAATTTAAACTTATGGGAATTATATAGACATTATTCACTTATAATTAAACTCATTAACACATAACCTCATAGTTCAAAAGGCTTACCTCTTGAACACAAATTTGGAAAAGTTCCTGCAATCTTTCATATATCCTCACATCGGCATCATTCTCAACAAGTCTTTTAGCTTATCATAAGAGTCAACTGGAGTTATTTCCTTATACTCAATGGTCGACAAAAACTTAGACAAGCTTTTAGCTTCCATGTGAATCTCTTTAAATATATGTTTAATTTCAAAATATTTAAACTTTCTAATAGATTCATGAGTAGAGGAAAGTAAGGCTCTAGCATCCCATGATGGCTCACAGTTCCCTTTAATAGTACTGATAGTATTGTTTGAATCAGACTCCACACAAACATTCGTAATTTCCCATTTTAAATCAATCTTTAACCTTACATCAATGCCTTGTATCTCATTCATTGTAGCAGTCTTCTAATGGTAGCTACCAACACAAGCAGCTAATACAGCCATCAGAGTCTCTAACTACAATACCATAACCAACAAGATCTCTCAAGAAACCATCTGTCTTAACACAATAGACTAAATTTTAAGTTTCATCCATTTGCATTTAATGGGCTTAGGGATAAACTAGTTATGCTTCAGCCTCCGTCTGCCCGTGAATAATCTGTTTGTATGGTTGTCTATCATGATATGAGCTTTATAGGATAGTTGTTTTACATTAATTATGTTAATAGGTTTATTGAGGATGGACTTTATAATGACCTTTACCCATGTATGCAATCTTTCATTTTGTTCGTTCTAGAGATAATAGTTATAGGGGGAAATATAGTCGATAGAAATGATAAAATCGTTGTCTTTGTAGCATTGAACACAGTTAATGAAGATCTATTCAATGGCTTGCAATTCCTTCCTAGCTTATGTAACTTTCCTAAACAATATTGGTTTGACCACTCTACAAAATATCAGGTATATTGCTTAAATAGTAGACTTAGTGAGAAACCCATATTTAATGACCTCTATTTCTTATTTCTTCATTTTATGATGTTATATTAACTTCACTCTTGAATTTGGATGCAGATAATGGGGAATAGATCTTTTGCTAATTTTATTGTGCATCCAAAACTGGCTTCATCACCAGATGATGCAAATTCATTTTTGCTCGAGTTAAATAAGATTATCAGGCCTAAATCTGATGAGGTATACATCATCTCGTTTCTCAGATAACTCTTAGAAATCAAAAAAGGAAAAGACTATTGAGTTGTAGATATACTCATAAGGTGTAAAGTTTAGGTACTTTCCGCTGTTCTTTGATATCACAGATTATTTTACACTTCTTTTATGGCACGTTCATATGTTTTAAGAATTCAAGAAAATTTTGAATTTTACAAGTCAAACATGTGATCAAAGATATGAAGATCTAGGGCCATGGGATGAGACCTACATCACAGGGATGATAAAGTCGTTTGCCTATAATCTAGACTCCACGGTAAGCTACTTCACTGTGCCCTTTTACTTTCTCAGTAGTCACAATTTTGAAGTAGGAATTTATTCAGAACATGTTGAAGCGTCAACTTTGTTTAACTCTAACAGCAGTGATGAATGTTCTTGCTTCATTTAGCAGGCTATATCATATTATTTTCCTTTATCACAATGCATTGAAGGGTTGAAAGCACTGGTACAGTCATTATTTGGTGCAACATTTTATAGCATTACTCTTGTGCCCGGTGAAGCATGGCATGAGGATGTGCTTAAGATGTCACTTCACCATCCCGAAAAAGTATGTGTATTTCTTTATTGAAGTCTCATTAGTTATGGTATCAAGAACTCACGGTAGGTTATTGAATATGAGTTTGTTCACTCAGGGTGATTTGGGCTATCTGTACCTTGATTTGTACTTGAGGAAAGGCAGGTATCCAAGTTGTGTTAATTTTGCAATTAAAGGTGGACGCCGACTAACTGAGGCCAAATACTAGCTTCCTATACATTCATAACCTCCATAGAGTTTTATCAGGTGCATGATTATGATCTTCTTATTTCTTATAATTGCTACTACAGTAATTAAATACTAAGTTTTCTTTCTATTAATTTATTATGCAATTTGCAATACTTTTCCCATGAAGGCTCAGTTTGTAGTATCATCATCTGTCCTTTTAGCGAAGGCAACCAAAATTTGAGCATTAGGGTAATTCTCCAATGTTACAACCCTTGTAGCTGACTAAAATTTAAAGAAGTTGATGCACCTCTAATATACTTTATGCGGAGCTATTCATGTTGTTGAATGGTATTTTAACGTTGCTTATACATATATTGGAGTTAAGAGGATTTGAGTGAGAACTAAAATTTTGGGCTTTGGGATGTAATTTGGTGTTTGCATTTGTCGATATTGTAGATTGTAGCCCTTGTATGCAATTTTTCGGCTCATTTTGATTCATCAACTGCAAGGCTTAAGCATTGGGAAGTAGAAACTCTTCTCCAAGAATTTGGGCATGTTCTTCATCCTTTGCTTTCGAGAACGGTACTTGTCTTTTTAATATTTGCTATCAAATCTTGCTAGAACATTGGGCTCTGCCTGGTACTAAAATTGGTCTTTTTGACTTTTGTAAGATTACCAACATTTTTTAGGAACCAGAGTAACTTTTGATTTAGCGGAAACGCCGTCCAATCTATTCGAGTAAGTTTTACACTTCAAATATTTGTGGACAGTTTAGCAACTAAAGTACATGGATGTTATTTTATCTAAGCCCAAGAATTCAAAATGTTTTCTATAGCAAATGTATTTTAAATGTAACTTAACCGCCCTTCTATGACGATATTAGGTCGATGCATAAGATAAAGTCTCTATTTAAGCCTTACAATATTAATTATGTATCCAGGTACTATGCATGGGATTATCGATTTCTGTGGACATTTGCTAAACACTACTTGACAAGTAAAGAAATACCCGAGAAAGTGGTGGACTCAATGAAAGGTTCTAGAAATATGTTTGCAACAACAGAGTTACAGAGTCAGGTTTTGTTTTCTTGTTGTTCAATTGAGCATTAAATAACTTTTCCGATTGTAGATGCTCATATATAAAAATATATATATATAGGGAAGAATGTTCTAATCTTGATCATCAAGCTCTATCTATAATTTCCTTAGCCCAAGTTATTTAATAGTGTTTTCTGTCTAACTTATATGATATAAAATCTTTTCATATCAAAGGAGAAAAGAAAGATACTGAATTAAATCATAGAAAGAAAGTAAAAGAAAATCATTGGAAAGTATCAGTGTTCGTGCATGTTATTTCCACCATAACTACTAAGGTACTCTATATGCCTCTAATATTAGATTATGTATGCGATGATCGACCAAACAATTTTGTGGGAACTATCATCGTCAAGGGATACTATATCAGTGGTTAAGGATTTAAGGAAATTTACCAGTTGGAAGAATATTGAGGGCATACATTAGCATACTCAATTTAATCACATTAAAAATTATGGAGCGGGTTAGTACTTCATTATTCAGTAGTCTAGTCATTAATTGTTGATTTTGCTGTTATCTTCATTGAGAAACTTTAAGTGTACTTTTTATGCATTAGGACTTCAATACTTTTTCTCAAATTTTATTTCAACTAGGTAAATGTAATATGTGTTTCATACATATGATTACTTAACCAAAATGTATCCTGGATAACACTTCGCTTCGGGCATTGAAGGATTGAGACAAATGACATTTCCACCCATGAAAGCTTTGATGCTCATATATTAGGCGTTAAACTTTAAAATCTAGTAAAATATGATTGCTCTGATAAGGAAATTCTTTGGCCAATGGAAATAGTATATTCTATTCTATTATCAGACATTAAAACTTCATCTCAGCCTCGTAAAGAACTTGTGTGTCAGATAATGTTCAAAATATTGTCTAGTCTCCTTTAGCTTGTGGGATATTTTGTTAGATGCATAGGATGATGTCCATATATTGGTGGCCTCAACCCACTTGTTTCTCAACTAGTTTTCATCGATATAATCTAAAATTTTTCCCAAGTATTAGGATTTTATTTTAACCTTATAATAATAAGATATCCTTTTAATACAATATTTAACTTCTGATTGTTTTTATCTGTACCTTTTTATGCTTTATCAGCTTCTTTACTTGAAGCTAACACTGAGATCTTTTATGATCTTTAGGTCATGGATGTTGTTGCTCATACTGCCTTTTGATAGTATTATTGTGTCTTTAATGGTAAAAGGAAGAGGGAAATAATTTTTACATCATAGGTATGTAGTTGGTCCATACCTTCTCGAATAATGTAGCTCCATATAATATGCATAAAAGTTTACCTAGTTTAACATAGATTTGTTATTTGGCATTGCAGTTCAGATCGAGGATCATTGATCCAGCCTTTATTACAAGGACGAAGGGGCCAAGATAAATGCCTTTTTTAGCTATTAGTTATAGCCTAATTAGAGGTAGAGAATATGATGCAGTCTTCTTCATTAATTGTTGGATGAAGGTCTTGAAATATTAATAAAGTTACTTGAATGTATTTTTTGTGTAAAAATTTTGCAAGTTTATGTGATATTTTTTGGAGATTTTATTGAAATTATTATTATTAAATGAAAAAAAAAATTGCGACAGACAATGGCCATTGCCAAAGACATCATATTAGCAACATAAAATAACTTTGGCAACAGAGTTTAAGTATCGATGCTGGCGGTGTTGCCAAACCTGTTGCAGCGGACAAAACCTGTTGTTAAAGGTCTAACAACAACAACGGAGTTTATCTGTCGCAGAAACATTACTTTCGGTAACGGACTTTATCTATTGCAGCCCCATTCGCAACACCCCCTATGGTAATACTTATGCAACAGACATAGTCCATTGCAAAAGGGCTTTTGTAACGGATATAGTCTGTTGCTAAAACTAATGTTTTTGGTGGTGCATGTTCTCCCAAACTTACTGACCATTATTGCACTCTTTTTGATTTTCCTTTCTTAGACAGAACCTCCCGAAGTGGGTAATTCATCATGACTTTGTTGGAATAAGCTTGAACGTAGTGCTTGAGTTTCCGAGAAGTGTAAACAATAGTGATAAGAAGTCTCTTGATTTTAGAGTACCTCATTTCTGCTGGAGTGTGGGTTTTACTGATGAAGTAAACGGATTTCTCAATTTTCCCTTCAAATCGAAAAAAAACTTAGCTGAGTGAAGTATATGTGACTTCAAGGTAGATAATTAGTTCCTCATTATCTATTGGGGTGCACATTAAGGATGACCCCCCCAAATAAGTTTTGAGATCCTAAAAAGGTTCTTCACATTCTGATGTCCATTGGACCTTTGCATTTGGCTAAGCTTTTCCTTGTTTGGTACAATCGCAGAGTAGTAGGAACAGCTAACAAAAGTGGTCTAAAGATTTAGAAAATAATCGGTTGATAGCGATAATCTTATTGGCAAGTTTTTGTACGTCTTTCGTTGTTCTTGGAAATGGCATGTTGAGGAGAACCCAAATCGAACTGGATCGTCCTCAATCCCTTTCTTGCTAATGAAGTAGCCTTTAAATTAACCTGAATGTACTCTAAATTAACACTTATCAGGATTGAGGCGCATCCTATAAGAGCGAAGAATGTTGAATATTGTGTTGAGATCTGAAATGTGGTTGGTAGACCGTATGCTCTTGCACAAGTAATCATCAATGCAGACTTCCACAACTTTCCCAAGATGTTCTTTGAAGATAGTAGTCATCAACTTTTGATATGTTACGCCTACGCCTTTTAGTCTGAAGGGCATGACTTTATAGCAGTAAAGACCTCTTTCAGTGATGAAAGTTGTCTTTTCTTGATCTTCTTCCAGGAGTGGAATCTGATTGTATCCAGAAGTTGTATCTATCATAGATAGGAGTTTGTGGCCTACTATGGAATCAAGGATCAGATAAATATTGGGAAGAGGGAAACTGTACTTTGGTGTATTCATGTTTAGCTCGGTAAAATCTACACAAACTCAAACTTTTTCATTTTTCTTTCGGACAGCGACAATGCTTTATATCCAGTCCAGATATTTGGCTTCTCAAATGAATCCCACTTTTAACAACTTCACGATCTCCATGAAAAGTTCATTTTGAGGCCGATGCGATAGTCATCGCTGTTTTTATTTGACTACCATGGCGTTGAGGTTGATGGAAATTTTATGACAAGCCTTGGTCAGATCGACCCAGGCATTTCTTCAAAAGACCACGCAAAAACGTCTCGATTTAGTCATTAGAACTAAATGAGAGCATCTTTTTCATGCTGAACTAGCTTAGTACCGATGAAAGTACCTCAGCTAGGTCCATCAATGTTGACATATTTTGTGGGCTTTTCCATGGAGTGCTGATCATCGAGGCGATCAGCTTTCTACAATTGGTATGTAGCATATCTGTTATAGGTATCTAGGATAGTAGAGACAGTATTTTTGCAAGCTCAAAAAATCTTTTGACTACCACTGATCTCATAGATTCCATCGTTGTATTTGAATCGGAGTACTTGATGACAGGTGAAACCGATTGCTTTTATGTTGTGAATCCAGTAGAGGCCCATAATCCCGAGATAGCAAGATTTGGCATTGATTACATAGATGATGACGTCGATGGCTGCCGGTCCAGTGGTAATAGGTAAGACGATCTTGCCTACACACTCTTCTTTTGATCTAATAAATCTACTTATATCGGTGTCACTTTGAATAACTTGATCGACCAATCCCATTTTGTAGATAGTACATTGAAAGAGAATCTCAATACCATTTCCAGTATCGATCATCATTGTGTGCATGAAAAATTTATCATCTTGGGCATTATATATAATGGATCATGATGTGGAAATTTGACATGGCTAGTATCACAATCTTCGAATGAGATCCCAGCCCGACGATTGCTCGACTCAGGTAGAAGCTTAGATTTTTTGTCTTTAAGTGTGAGATCGCAGCATTCTAATAGTCTCATGCGCGTGAATCAGTTAGAGTTGGTGATCTAATTTATTTTGATCATGTTGCTATGACACATATGGTAGAGATACTTTTCCTCAGCTTGATCTTCGACCTGGACAGCTTCAAGCTGCTTCTTATAGCTACCATCTTTGTATAATTCTAGATCGACAATATATTCAAACATCCGCCCCACCTGTCACGCCCAAAAATCCAGTAATCGGTAACTAGACCAATTACTGAGATTCAAGGATGTGCAGGTCGGGGAATCCAAAGATTCGCCTCACGAATAACCGAGCCGTAGACAAATTCTGGCTCTGTCATTCACAATAGTATCACAACAGAGTAATATGGAAAAATAGAAACAGCGGAAGACTAAGATAACAATATCTAAACGTAAGATTTTACAAACCTCTACGCAGCAAGCCCAACTGTAATAGCTGGAGAATGAGCCTCCAGCTCAGCTCCCCAAAGATTACCACAGCAATAACTAAAACCTGAAACAACCTGCCATTGAAAGGGTGATGCGAGAGTGAGTAAACAACGAGCTCACTAACTCCCAAGAATAGCTAAACGATTATACTAACCAATAGGATGGATAAAAATACTAATGATAATAGGATATAATGATATCTAACGATAAATAACATATATATATGAATATATATAGGATGCCTAACAGGTATCTTATAGGTATATAACTAGTCTAATGATTACATATAACTATACTAATAAACCTAATAAATTACTTGGATACAGAAGATGGAGGAATAGATACAAAGAGGAGAGGAATCGATACAGAAGGAATAGATACAGGGGATGTATCCGGTCGTAATTAGATAAGGAGAGAATATATTATCTATGGATGTGAGCAAAAATCCTTAAGACTAAAACACAACTGTTGTTAACACAGCCAACACATAATAGAATAACCACTTGCCTGAGAGCATGGCAGCAAAAACTAACACAGATGCGCTCCTGTAACTCAGTGTCACCATCTAAACCTAGATGAAACAATAACTTAACCGTCACAACATCTAAACATCATCAGTCTCTAAGATTCCTCAAAGCAATATGATTACCATCAAGTACAATAGTACTCTAGCTGTCACCCCAGACTAGTACTCATGGGGTGAACTACAAGTATCCAATGAGTAGTCAACAATCCACAATAACAGAACTGCTCATAATCCTCCTAATCATGTACATAAGTCACCAGTACGGATGTATAGGAACTTGATTCAAAAGGAGGTTTCAGCCGCATTCCAACATCTCGGGTGACGTACAACTTCATAAACCACCTGGCTCAGCCTCGTACCTCACTGCGCCATGCTCTCTCGCTGCCTCCTAGATGATGGAAGGGAACACAGCCCTAACAGGCTCATCCCGGGGAAGGAAAGCTTACGAGTAAGCTCTATTAGCTCTAAGAATCATGAAGACAATAAGAGTCACAACACGATAAGCAAACAATCCTAAGGCAAACTATCAAAAGTTCAGCATCCACGGCCAACCACCACGGCAAGCCGTCTACTCACCACCAACAGCTAACAGTCCAAGAGATACCACGCTCCCACACGGAATCCAACATTCTAAATACCCACCAATCACAATGACAGTGCTCAAGGATCAGACCTCAGGAATACAGAGTACACCTAGACTAGCCCTAAGACTAATTAAAACAATAGTAGGCAAGAGGTCGAGCTCTGAATTGAAGACCATCTCTTACTGAAGCTATATCGCGCAAAAGACTATCCAGGAACCAGGTCCAATAACTAAACTAACCAAGATGCTTAACTATAAGGTAAAAACTATAGTCACTGAACTACACTATCTCATAAGGATAGCGGCTCAACCACAAGCCGTCCATACATCTCCACTAATAGCCAAACCTTGTTACTAGTGCCCCGAAACAAGTTGGGCACCCTAATAACTAACTAACAATACCATACTCAATATTATATATATATATATATAAATATAGCGACGTTGAAGCGCCGTAAGACACTGAGAAATTCCTTTGTTCTCAACCTCAACGAAGAAAAGATCCATGATAACCACCCTCAATGAAATCGGTCTAAGAGGAATCTCAGGAGTCATCGTCAGATCGACGACAACAGAGAATAACCTCCTTTGGCTAATCATAACCTACAGGTTCTATCTATTAACTAAACTCAAATTGTTGTAGGTTTTACTAATATATCAAACCCTTAAATACTCTCGTCTAAGGTGTGTTAAACGGATAACCAGTAAAGTGTCATAAGCAATTAACCCATACACTAGCCTAATCACAGATATAATTATGCTAAAAGATGCATTTCTTTAACTCACAAATTAGGATAATAATCTAGTTATTCAGGGAGATAAAACTCCCCTTTAACCCGATGCAATGCTCCAGCAGAATCAATCAGAGCAAGCAACTTGAAACTCCAATGACAGCATTTCATGGACATGCCACCCAAATTATGGAACACCCAACCGCGACATCACAGCCATCGCAATAGCCCAAACAACATCACCACCGTCAAACCCAAGACCTGCAACCATCACAACTCTATAATCAACAAAAACCTCAAATCACAAACCCTAAATCAACTCACGCTCACAAACCCTAAAACCAAGGGTTTCCACCAAACAGAAATCGAACGAATTGTGCGAGAGAGGGGAAGAGGGGAATTACTCACCGAGGAACAACGAAAAACACGGCGAGGAATCAGCGGAAAAATTGGTTTGTGAGGGAGGAGAGGATTCGGTTAGAAGCGGGAGAGAGGGAGAGAGAGAGTGAAGGAGAAATGTGAGGAGAGAGAATAGAGAATGACATTTATATAAGCGATAATTCGTTCGAACGAATACGAAAGTCGTTCGAACGACCAAGAGGTTTTGGGCCAAATTTCAGTGGATAAGTGGACTCGTTCGAACGACAATAAATCTCGTTCGAACGGCAATCTGTCCAATGGACAAAACGTCTAGAAGACACTGAGACACTGAAGGGTTTGATCGAACGAATCAAAAACTCGTTCCAACGAGAACTAGGAAAATCCAAAAAAAGTGCAACTCTGAGGTCCTCCTGAACCACACACAGCACCAAGACCCTCAGAAGACTGGAATAACCCGAACAACCATCACAACCCTAACTAAGGGTTCCAAAGGTCTAAATACCACCTCTACCACTTCACGACCACCAAAGCACCTAAACCCTCGAAAAGGAATCTTTTCCTCAAGAAACTCCGGAAACCTACCAGCCCATCCAGGGGCTCACCGAAACTACACCAAACTACAAACACAACAAACAAACATCACCGCCAACCCATCAAGGGGTTCCCAAGGCCACAACGCCACCTCCTCCTCTGAATAACCACCGCACCACTGAAACTACATAAAAGGAATCAAATATGCAAACCTGCTGAAAGGAATAAATGAATGCATAATGGATTAAAAAGTACATACAAAATATATACAGAATATATGTGCGGAACCTAACGTGGAGGAATAATAATAATAATACTTAATAATAAATAAATAATAAAATAACCCAAAAATCTGGGACATTACACCACCTTGAAAATGTATTCCAGTAACCTTTGTAAAGCATAACAATTGTTAGTAAAATGAAGGTTTACCATATAATACATGCAATACGGTCGGTTCTCGATTGCTTCCAGTGGTTGAGAGACACGGTAGAGCTTATCCTTTGAAAGGATTGGAAAAATTATGGAGATTCGATCATTCATCTTTGGGAGGACCGGATATTTGTAAATCGCCTTTCCGAGGGTTGCCAGTGCTCCCCCTGGCACGCTTTTGATCACCCTGATCCTCCTTTGGTTCAGTGCTTTGATCTGTAGATGGGCCTTTCGTGGTAAGGACAGATTTAGTAGATTTATGCCTTTTAGATATTATCCTTTCTACGTCGACATAACTTTTAATCTTGGTGATCATATCTTCCATGGTCGCCAGTTTGTTGAGGAAGAGGTGTTCTTTGGCTTTACAATCGAGCCGGAGTGCGTTGGGGAATGTAGTAACAACTATTTTCTGATTGAGATTATCTACTTTACGTGCATGCTGTAAAAACTTCTTCGCAAATGCCTCGAGCTTCTCTCTGTGTGACTATTTAAGACTAATAAGAGAATATAATTTTTCTTCTTTATCTCTGTTGCGAGCATATGTCTTGATGAATTGCTTTTATAGCTGGTCGAATGTATATATGGAGTTTTTAGGTAGAGAGTAGAACCATCATAGCGGTTCCTCCTATAGACTTGTGGTGAACAGACGGCAGAGAATGTAGTTGAGATTGGAGTATAACCCCAATGAATCACGGTATGTATTTATGAATTTTTGGAGTATGGAAACTGTTGGTATTTCCATATCGAAGAGCTTCTTGGCAATTAAACTTCTTTGTAACTTGGAAAGGTCGTCAGTACCGCCCAAAACTTGTTCTGTCATCAACTCCTTAATACGTTGATCCATACGCTCTTATATGACGTAATGATGTGTGAGTTGAGTCACTTGACGAGGAGGTTGCAGATCTTTAGTACCGGTACCTTCACTCAAACGATCTTAGCTAGAACTCGAGGTTGAGGTCTCTATTCTTCCTCCTGACGTAAGGAAAATTGGTACCCCTTGCTTGTCTCTGAATGAACATCACCGCCCAAATGAATTAAAGACTGAAGTTCATACTAAATATTCCAGGAAATAGCTTTACGTGTTGCTCCTCGAGGTCCCAATCTTTCGCTTACAAAGACCTGGGAAGCTTTTGGCAACTAATCGTGATCTCTTGTTAGAGGAGACTACTAAGTATTTTGCAGAGCCAGCAAAGCAGTCTGCATTATTATTATTTGGTCATCATGTCGTTTGAGCACTGTCAAATGGGCTTGTCGCTCGGTGTCGAGCTCTTTCTCACGAAGTTCTCGGTCAAGAGTTAATTGATGTTCAAGATCATTGCGCTTCTTTTTCTCGGTGTTAAGATTCGCTAGTAGCTCTGCAAGTTGTTCTGGCTCAACTAAAAGATCGAGCTGGATTCCTATAGCTGGTCGCCTGGAAGTGTCCATGATTTAAAATTTTTAGTAGAGTAAAAGTATGCCTCAGGATATCGTGGAAATACAATCTTTCCCACAGAAGGCGCCAAATATTATGGCTTAATTCCGTAAACTTGAAATGGCTTAGAATTAGCTCTTATAACAATGTACTTGTGACAATAGTCTAATGGAAAACAAGAAATGACACATGTGATTTTAGCACGGAAAACCTCTGAATAGGTAAAAAACTATTACCGCGAGTGGAAGGTTTTTGTAATAGTAATTTTTATTACTTGAGGCTGATATCATATTACAAGTGATCTCTCGACTTAGAAATACTTGAATCTTGTGAATAAGAAGTTTGGATGCTTTTATGAATCAAGAAAATATAGTTTTCTTGGTAATTTATCGTATAAATTTATAGTTTTTTGCCTCTTATAGAACTTCTTCTTTTTATAGGCCTTCTCTGCAGTTTTTCATCGTGCTAAAGCACGTTCTCCGAACAATATGGTTAGTGGTGGTTGACTGAGTAACTGTTGAGTTTGTGAGAGACAAGTGTCTTTGACTTGTTCAGGTTTTTTTTGTTTGAGGTCAATCCACGTTCTTTAAAAGTTCATGGTGTAGGTAGCAATATTTATTGGAGAAGTCATATGGAGATTGCGTGAGTCTGTTATAGAAGTAGTTCAAATTGGAAATAGCTCTACTTAGGTAAGATCGATGGGTAGGCCCTTACAAGTACCACTATATTCGTTCCCTCTTCGAGGATGGTGTATTGAAGCCTGCGAAGATTCATACTGATGTGAATCCAGCCAATATGTTTACAAAGGTGGTGACTTTTCAAAAGTTTGTGACATGTACAACTTTTATGGGTCTTCAAGATTAAAGTTCTGGGTAGTACGAGCAATTCCTTTGGAGATCTAGAGATGGGTTACAGCATATAATTTCAAGTGGGATATTATCGAGTATGAACTCAAATTGTCGAGATCTGGAACTGTCGAATTAGTTCGAGCAAAAATAGGTATCATTCGAGCAAGTTGTTTGAATGAGCTTGGATTTCGTTCGAACGTGATCGTAGTTTTTATGTCAAAAAATTTGAGTTCGAAAAAGTCGTTCGAACGGGCTTGGATGTCGTTCGAACGAGTTACATGCTTTCTACAGCTAGAGACCTTTATCGACAAAGTTGCTCAAACGAGGTTAAACTCGTTCAAGCGAGTTGAGTGCAGGTTTGACTTAGAGTCCATTCTGGGACATTGAGTTTGCCTCAAGATCCGTTTTAACTTGTAATTAGTCATCTATTATATAAAGAGGACTTAGGCTATTTAGTTAATCAATCTTTTCTCTGTGTGAATTCAATTCTAGAGAGCTAAAATTTGAGAAACTCCATTAAAGTATGAGAAGCTTGGAGAGATCCTGTAACCTGTTTGATTATAGAAGATTGCTCGCGGGGAGTGGTTTTTTATCCGTAAGGGTTTTCCACTTCCCTCCTCAAGGAAATTCATGTGTCCTTTATAGTTTTTGCTCGTTTATTCTATTATTAGGTTTATTCCGTGTATCGTTCTTGGCATAAAAGAGAAAGTAGCTACCACGATTCTCAACACTCTTGCTCTCCTTCGATGAAAATAATCTATGATGTGAATTGGACAATAAAAAAGTTTGAGTTATAAAACTTAAGGAAAGGGCATGTAAGCAATTAAATTTGTAAAAATGAAATTTTTACCTTATAAAACTTGAGGAAAGGGCTCAGAACTAATTAAATTAGTAAAAATGAAATTCTTACCTTTATATTATGAATTTCCTTATTTGATATTCTCTTAAAAATAATTGGGACTGCTCCATTTGAAGTGAAATAATTTAAAATCCTTCTTTGAAGTTTGTACTATATACTGCTAAAGAGATGATACTTCCAGCTAAAGTTTCAAGCTCTTGTTCCACATCCAGTTCATAAGATCCCGTTGAGCTCACCATCTTCTCAAATTTGGTGGTTGATTCGTCACAGCATGTAGCAAATGCTGTGAACATAACCATTGTAGAAAATTTTCAGCATATATACGCAAATTATATTTCTTACGTAAGAGCATAAGGAACAATCTAGTCTCATAAAATCAAAAAAATTGAAACAATACCTTCAACTTCTTCATGTTGAGGATAGACTGGAGTTTTTAACAAGAATTGAAGACCCTCATACTGAGTACTTCTGATTTAGCTGATAAAGACAATTCTTAGATTTTATTTTTTATTCGAATAGAACATTTCCTATTCGAATATACTCTTGACTGAGTGATTGTATTCGAATAGAACTTTTCCTGTTATAATACACTCATGACTGAGTGATTTTATTCGAATAAAACTTTTACTGTTCGAATGCACTTTTGACTGAGTAATATAATTCCAATGGAACTTGCTCAATTCGAATACATTTATCGCTAAGTTGCTTTATTCAAATAGACTAAAAATCTATTCGAATATACTTTATTTTATTTGAATAGATTTTTGTCTATTCGAACAGAGGCGTGTTTCAGTTCTTCTTTTGTGAATTTTAGGGCAAATTTTTCCACGGTTTATAAGTATCTTGTAATCTATGATTCAGCATATATAAAAAATCTAAACTTTTTGCTAAAAAAAATTAATATGAAAAGCAGGTTAGATAAGTCTTCTATGTTTGGCACATTTATCTCCATCAAAAACATCCATCCCTAATGGATAACTATTTTGCAAAGCCGCGCTGCGAAAGCCGAACTCTGATTCTATTTGATTAAAGCGCAAATAAGCTAAAACAATAAACATAATTACAAAAAAATACACATTTAAGGTTGTTCGGCAAGTTGCCTACGTTCACATACGTGAGAGAGAGAGAGAGAGTTTTATTCCAATGTTTAAATGTTATAATCACACAATACTACTCTCATGAAATTCTCTCACAAAGATCTCACCAAGGGTGGCTATTGTAATGGTCTAATTCTGTAAGCTCGAGGCGGCTCGGAATTAGCTCTTACACCAATATTCCTGTGATAAACACTAATGTAATAAATGACATAGGTGATTTAACATGAAAAACCTTTAAATAGGTAAAAAACCATGACCTCGAGTTGAGGGTTTTGGCAATAGTGATTTTAGTCCTTGAGGCTAAAATCTTATTACAAGGGATTTCGAACTATAAATATTCGATCTTCTAAATAAGAAAGTTGGTCTTTTTGAGAATCTAGAAAGTATGGCTTTCTTAGAGATTTTTCATGTATTTTTTTGGTTCCTATCTCTTTTGGAACTTTTTTTTATAGGCCTTCTCCACAGTTCTTCATCGTTCTGAAGTACGTTCTCCGAACAATGTGGTTAGTGGCTATTGACTGAGTACTTGTTGAGTTCGTGAGAGACAGGTGTCTTTGACTTGTTCAAGTTTTTCTGTTTTGAGCTCGACCCATATTCTTCTTCAGTTCGTAGAGTAGATGTCGGTGTTGACTGTTGATGTCACGTATTGAATGCGTGAGTCTGACACAGAGGTAGTTCAAATTGGCATTGATCGATATAGATTAGATCGAGGGGTAGGCCACTTCAATCGCCCCCTCGCAACCAAAGTCATGATTGGCTTTGGTTGAGAATGAATCTATGGATATATTGATATTGGAAGTTTGAAAATGAAGGAAGTAATGATGTGGATTTGACTGCATAGAAAATACGCGTATTATGGGGGGACATATTGGTATTAAATGTTGATGAGATTATTGATGTATATGATGGTTAGGGTTTGGAGAGTTTTGTCTATATTGAATGATGATGCTTGGTGAAACGTACCTGTACATTAAATATTAGGGTTATATAAATAGAACCTGTACTGAAGATTGGGCAAAGTACACTTGTTTATTGCCAAATTCTCTGAAAGTTGTGATGATGGTGAAGACCCGAAGAGTGGCTCATAAAGAGAGGATTGCTGCTGAGATAAAGAAGTTGAAGATGAGATACTTTGGTGATCAATCCTTGGAGATGCCAACTCCCGTTCCTGCTCTACCAGCGTATCAAGGTATATTAGAAGAGGAAGCGGCTGAAGCTGAGGAGGATTTTTACTATATGTGGAGGTTTCATCACATTATCTTAACAGGCGAGCAACGTTGGATTTATCTCCGTATCCTTGCGGAAGACAAGGTTTGGGAGACAGATTTGTTTTCTGTTTTTATGCCCAGACTTCCTCCAAACCCAGTTTCTGGTCAAAGTAAGATGGTGTGAAGGAAGAAGGACCTAGGGTGACTTTCAATACCTGCTTTCCATTAAAGGTTTCTTATAGTGAAATATCACTGAAGTCAGATGAACTGAAGGATTTGATGTTTCGGAGTGCCTTAAAGACTTGTTATCTATAAAGTACTTGAAAAAATTGTTATCTATAAAGTACATAATTTGAGAGTACTTAAAAGACTTGTTATCCTCAGAGTACTTGATATATTTGTATTCGACAAAATAAAATATGTTACCCAAACTCTGTGTTGATATATAATAAAATAACTCTAGAAATTGAGCTATGAATGATTCGAAGATGTAGGAATATAAGATGAAATATTATATATGAGATTAGAACATACAACTGCTTATAATAATTGAGCTGTAAAAAATTTACGTGTAACACAAAATTTGTGTAAGGAATGATCAAACTGAGTGGTCGATATTTATTGGGGGAGAGAGAAACTATAGATATTTTTGCATGGAAATTCAAAATCGGAGAGGACGATCTGGAATGTTAGATTTGGAAAGGTTAAACTCAATATGGAATAGGCAGAACTGATCGAGGTCAATAGGGAGAGATATGTTCAAATAACTTCTCTCAAGATAATATTATGACCTCTGGGGTATCCGTAGCAACCGTATAAAATAGGGGGAAAGGAAAATAATTTAAATAGGTAGAAAAAAATTGAGATGGTGTGGACTCGATCTGAGAGAATTTGTTATGGCACTCAGGGGCGGTTGGCGATAAAGATAGCTGAAGTGCGGGAACGGATTTTTGGTTTATTAGATTATAATGCTGAACTGCCATTGTGGGAGTGTCACCATGAAGGTTTAGATTGGATGGGCAGGGAACTTGAGTATGAACATCATTTCTATGAGCAGTTGTTTCGGGAAGTGATGGTGGATCCTATAGCTAGAAAAGATGTTGTGAGATTGATTTCTGAAGAGGAGATCAAATTGGAAGATGTGAGGATTGCTGGTGGTAAAATGATTGGATGTAACTCTTTAGGACCTCAGGGATGCTTTTGGTATAATTATATGTGAGGAAGTGAAATGTGATGAAAGTGTGATGAGAATGAAGTGAATGCAAATAGGGGAGGTATGAATGTATGTAATTATATGAGTTTGAATAAGATGCAAAGAAATGAAATGAGAATAAAGTTTAAATTGATCCTCTATTTTTGTGAATGCAGTTTGTGACTATTGTACAAAATGAATGTTGATAGCCTTGGAAATGACGTCATTACTTATGTAAGTAGAAGAAGCAAAAATAGAATGAGCAAGTAGCTTTTGAATTTGTCTCTTCTATAAAAAGCTGGGAAAGTTTGATTACATTAAAGTGTTGAACCATCATGAGTGTTAGGAGGTAAGAGGGAGATTTGGATAAAAAAGATGGAAATATATTAAAATATAAGGTAAAGAGTAATGATGGAAGGGATATTTGGAAAAATAGGACCGAAAAGGTGTCAGACGTCTGACATTGATAGTGGAAGGGATACCTCGGTTCCAAACCCATGGACGGCTTGTGCGAGGCTCAATAGCTGCCAGCAGTTAGAGGGTAAAAATATAAATAGGGTTTGTTTAATTTCTAGATATCACTAAAAAAATTGTAACCTATCTTCTAAAATCTGACATATTCAATAAGTTATTTAAAGCAAAGGCTTTTGTAGGGGGAAGATGGGGTAATTATGTAAAACATGCCGGTAGGCATTTTAGGTGTTACAGTATTGGTGCAGGAGAAGAATACTTTTATCTGTTGCTTAATTTAGAGAAGGAGAAATGAGATATGGTTTAGACGGATCGATCTCTATAGAGTATTTTGATGGGAACGTCCAGGGTGACCTGGTAGAGGGCTTTTTATGTTACCTGTCTTAGTTGGAGTACAGGTTGAGTATTTCCCTTAGCAATCTGATGAAAGGGATTATTAACATCATCGGGGCATTTCCTGTTCAGCTAAACGGAAACATGTTGGAGGTTATAAGCGTTTGTGAATTTCAGAATAAGTGGTGGGAGGAGGATGAGATTGAGAGGAAGATATCTCCTGAGGATGTTTTGAAGTTTAACGGTGTAAAAAACTATTCTGCAAGTGGAAGGGCATATTTTTTTGTGAGCTTGACTCGGCCTCATTTCTTCGATCTGAAATCAGCAGGTCGACTATGGAATGATAATGTAATATAGGCAATGGGTGATTGCCTTCAGAGAGATGATGAAGAACCCATGGAACTTTTGTATGGAACTATAAAATAAAGTAAGTATAACAATGTATAACATATGAGATTGATATGATGAAACTGTATGCTATTCTGCTGATGATAATGTATTGTTGTCTGACTGGTCCTCAATGAAAGGTGATGAGGAAGGAGTCTCTGCTAGACACTGCTTCTTAGGAAGTGACCGAGCTTGAGGCTGTGCTAAAAGAACTTGGCATTAGCAGAAAGAAATGTACCAACAGCCGATTGGATTAAGTTCAAAATTCTCAAACAACGAGGCTAATGATGGGCGATGATGGTAACAAGAAGAGGGGAATTGATGGGGAAAGGCGGGTGAACTTGCCCAAGGCCTCTAGAGTGGACTTCGCAGGTTTTCCAAAGTATATTACGTCGAGCAAGATCACTCGGGCATTTCCAAAGAAAAGGATGCTAAAGAGTGGTTTGACTTCTAGAACTATAAAAAGTGGTTAGGTCGATGGAGGGGGAAAGAAGAGGAGGGTTAAACCATCTGAATTGGTGGGGGCAAAGGTTGTAGAGGATTGAGCTATTGTAGAAGAAGAGCTAATAGAGGTGGAGGAAAGGTCGAGGCTCGTAGCTTACAATGGGGAGGAAGAACTTAGCAAAATGGTAAGTACTTTGGTTGAATATGTGATGAATTTTGTATGGTGGTTCAAACTAACAATGAGGTCGATTTTGTATGTTTTGTAGGCTATTTGTTTGATGAAGGATATATGCCTCGGGGTCCAGGAGGAGAAAGATGAGCTGAAGAAGGGGAAAGTCGAGCCCGAGAAGAAGGTAGCTTGATTGAAAGCTGACATGGATATGGTGGGGAAGCTGCTAGAGGCCCTGAAGGCTTTTTAGGAGGTAGAGATTAACGATCTATCAACGAAAGAGAAAAAGAATATAGAGGAGGCGGTTTTTGAGCCCGACAAACTCGGGCGCCACCTTATAACAAAGGGGTATTCCGAAGATGAGGTTAACGCCATCATGACGGACACCTATGTTGAGGTGGAGGAAGATGATGAGGTGGAAGATGTTGCTGTTGTAGTTGTGGACGGGTTTGACGGTGATTCTCCCCAAATAGTATGAGACAACCAAAGGGATGACAATAAGCATCCAGAGGAAAAAAATGAGGAGGTAGAGTTAAATATTGATTCAACGATTGTATGAATGCTTAGGGAATGTTATAAACAGATGGGATATTTTTTATTGGATAGAATTCAGTATGCTAAGTTTCTCTTGTAAACCTTGTTGAAGGAACTTAAGGAAATGGGCCTCAGAATAAAAGATTTAGAGACTGAGCTCACTAAGGAGAGAGACACCTCAGCATCCCTATTATCTTCGCAAGCTATGATACAGGTTAGAAAATATCATGAAATATTTAACTTGTATGCTTAATTAGTCTAGAGCTCTGAAGTAAAAAATATATATAGTGTATGGATAAACCAAAAACCTATTATCAGTTTTGGACAATGTCACTCAATGGTGTATTGAAAATATCATAATATTGACAAATTAAAATATATAAAATGTTTACCTTTAAAATAGAAGTATGTGTTATTGCTCATCCAACTGAGATTGTCCTTCGACCTTAAGTTTTTTAAGTAGTTTTAAATACTAAATGTCAAAAAAATAGAAATTTCGTTAGAAATGAGTTGTACGTATTGAGTGAATGTTCTGAATTGAACTGATATATTGTATTTGTGATATGTAGGTTAAATTGGAGTTAGCTTGCTTTTGCGAAGTTGATTTGTACCAATATAGCCATGAATATGCCGAGGAGTTTGATAGGATGAGAGAGGCAAATGAAGACAGAGAAGAACAACATGTAAAGGTACACTTCAAGTTTGTTGAGGCAACCCAAATTGTTGACGACCTCGCTCAGAAGATCGAGGAGAAGAATGCCAAAATTGGTAAAGGGCAAAAAGATCCCACAGAGGTGAAAGAACATGCAGCAAAGCTCAAAAGCCATAATGATGCACTGATGGCGAGTAGGGAGGCTGACATGGCCCGATACCTTATATAGGCGTTAAAAAAATTAGAGGAAGGGTTAAGTCGTTCTGTGGCTGGTTTGAAGGACAAAATGATCAGCAGATCGAATGATCAGGAACAAACTCGAGCTGATCTAATAAGTGCTATAAAATAGTTGGAGCGATTGAAAAAGAAAATGGTTGAGAAAGATAGCGAGTTGAAGAAAGCTCGAGATGACCTATCTACCTCTGAAGTTGTGGTTGAGCAGTTGACTACAGTCTACCTTCTAAAGATATGGAATTTTGAATGTTGCAACGGAAATATAATGTGTCGAATACGAGGGTGGCATAATTGAAGACCAAAATGGCGCAGGCCAATTTACGTGTCAGAAATGTCGTGGCTAGAGGGCGCTCGCGGAAGAATAAAAGTGATGTCAAAGTCTCCCTTGTTCCAGGGGATGTAGATAGCCTTTCAGCTTGAATAAGAGAGCTAGAGGGGGATGTAGCTCGAACTCAAGGTCATGTACGGAAAGGAACTGAACTATTGAGGGAGTGCCAAATTAAGTCGGATGCTGCTCTAGCCAGGAAACAAGGGCTAGAGCAGATTATCAGGGTATGGTGATTTTGATAAAGAAGCAAGATGAGTTATTGAAAAAATCTCCGACTGGGGAAGATTTAAATAGGGAGCTCGAGGAACTTCGTGCTCAGGTGGAGGATTTGAGGGTGATTAATCAAGCTAAATCAGCTAGAGCTGACAAGAAGGTGGAAGAGAACATTGCATTCACGGCTTGAATCAACAGTAGAATGGAATGGCAAAAAGAACGGTATAAAAGGCTGAAAACCGCCTTTAGACAGCGAGAGCAAATTTTTCTAAGGTAGTTATAACCGAGGCATCGCGCTCAAAATTGATAATGGCAGTAATCACCAATTTTAAAGATTAGGTAAAAAGGCTTGAGTTAAAAAGACATACCTTGTTCGACTGTTTATCATATAGGAGATGTATTTGCAGAGCTGATATAGATCGTAGAAATTAAATGAACTCCATGGAAACGGAGTTAGGTTCTTGACCTGCTGAATTGGCTGAACAAGGAAGGATTCCTATGACTACTCGAGCTTGAGAATTTATGGCTGGTCGTTCTCCTATTTTAGGGTGAAGCATAGCTGACCTCCCTACTGCAAAAAAGAATCCAATATAGCAGTTACAGATATAACCTGAAAAATGAATCTTTCGCAGACATATTGAAAGATGAAAGCTAGTTTTACATTTGTTTTATCTTATGTATGGTAGAATTATTTGATTGAAAACTAGTATAACCTTTGTTTTATCATAGAATAGTAATGTCGCAGCCATATTGAGTGAGATGAAAGCTAGTTTTACCTTTGCTTTATCTTATGTTTGGTAGAGTTCTTTGATTGGAAGCTAGTATTACCTTTGCTTTAATCTCATAATATAGTAGAGTCGGTTAAATCAAGTATTATCCTTGTTTAACTGGTATAATGTCACAGCCATTTTGAGTGAGATGAAAGCTAGTTTTACCATTGCTTTATCTTATGTCTTGTGCAGTTCCCCAATTAAAGGGTAGTATTACATTTGCTTTAATCTCATAATATAGTAGAGTCGGCCAAATCAGTGTTATCTTTGCTTTAACCGGTATAATGCCGTAGTCAAATTGAGTGAGAAGAAAGCTAGTTTTACCTTTGCTTTATCTTAAGTCTGGTAGAGTTCCTCGATTGAAAGCTTGTATTACCTTTACTTAATCACAAAGTATAGTAGAGTCGGTCAAATCAAGTATTATCCTTACTTTAGCCGGAATAGAGGTTGGCTGAAATCTAGTATTACTTTTTCTTTAATCTATGTATTGTAGAGAGTTATGTGAGAAAAAACTTAGAAGTTTTCATTGAATAGAAAATAATGTATACATTGGATGGATATGAAAATCTCACTTTTGGAATGGAAAATGTGAGAATTTAAAATGGAGTAGTGAGGGACTTGAGGATAGTACCGTTTCATTTGCCCAGTGTTCCAAGTATTTAAGATGTCAACTCCTTCATTCGTCATGAGGTAATATGATCCCAGGCCTGTAAGACCTATGATAAGGAATGGACCCTCCAAATTTTCTGTTAGTTTCCCGGCATGAAGCTCTTTTTTGTGTTGAGAGATTTTTCTGAGGACGAAATCCTCGATTTGAAAAGTACAGCTTCTAACTCGTCTGTTGTAAGAATAGGCCAGCATTTGGTAATATTAACCTAGGTTAGCAATGGCGCATTCCCTCGTCTCATCGATCCAATTGATATTGCATTCCAATTCAAATTTATTTTCTTCGTCAGTTAGCTCCTGATCTCTGAGCTGATAATGGTATTCTTAAGGAATTATGGCTTCAGTTCCATAGGTAATGAGGAATGGGGTACAGCTAGTTGCTTGACGTGGAGTGGTACAATATGCCCATAAGACATGAGGAAGTTCTCAAACCCAAGTTCCCTTTTTTCTGTGAGTGAAGCATTTTCATGAGTCCATCCACGTTGGTTTTGTTGGTGATTTTGGTTTGGCCATTGCCTTAAGGGTAGTAGGGGTTGGATGGTGAGTGGATAATATTGTGTTTGTTGAGAAATGCTATGACTTTTTCTCCAACAAATTGTGGCCCATTATCGATATGAATTAGGTGGGGGCATCCAAACTGTGTAATGATGTATTCCTAGATAAAAGAGATGACTTCTTCTTCTCTGGTTCGACAGAGTGGGACTGCCTCTACCCATTTTGTAAAATAATCTATAGCTAATAGTAGGTATCGGCAGTTACCTAGAGAATTAGTAAATTCACCAACGAGATCAAGTGCCCATCTTTTGAATGGCCAAAACACCTTGCTTGCATGTAGTTCGTGCACAGGGGCGCTTATCATTTGTCCATAGCCTTGACATGTATCACTTTTGCATGAGTACTCTTCCGCTTGCTTGTGCATGCCTGGCTAGAGTACTCATTATGTGATGGCTTTGTTTCCGAGTGACCAGCCTGTGGCGTGGGAACCACAATTCCTTTCATGTAAATTATAGAGCATCTCATCCACTTTCTTTCTGGAGAGGAACTTGATGTAAGGCCCCATGACTCAACCGCGGTAGAAAGAACTGTTTTGATTTGTCTAGCGCTTTGATTTGTCAATCAACTGTCGGCACTCCTTTGGATATGCTGGAAGGGGTCCTTTGCATTTTCTATCGATACCGAGATAGGCTAAGAAGAGCTTTCACCAATTATCGTCTTCCCCTTTATCGCCCCCAGTGTTGATCATGCTTAAATAAATGTGATCAATATTGGGGGTTGAAATTACTTCGATCTGGAGATATTGAGCTTCTGTTCCCAAGACCCTGGCTAGATATGCCAAGGAATCCGTGTGATTTTTTTTACCTCGAGGAAGATAATCGAGAGTTGCTTATGCAAATATGCTCATCCTATCTGCAACAAAGGCTGCGTATTCGATCATCTTGCAATTCTTCTTGTATTGCTCAGAGTAATGGTGGACGATGAGTAGTGAGTCTGCGTAAACTGAGAGTTCTGGAACACCGAGCTCAAGTAAGAGGTCGAGTCCATGAATGGATCTTTGTATTCGGTGACATTGTTGGAGGCTTTAAAATCTAGGCGGATTTCAATTCCTAACCTTGCAGGTCCTGCTAATCCATATGTAAGATGTCTCTACCCTTTCTATGTAATCCAATCAGTTTGCTCATCAAATGCTTTAGGGTGTATATCTTCTGTGACTTTCTCTACAAGGTAAGGATCGTGCACCTCCCACTCGGGTTCTTCCACCGAAAAATCTGCGGGAAAATTAGCAACGGCCTGACTCTTTTTGAAATGACGCTGTATGAACTTGATATCATTGTAGTAGCCTACATGTGGCCCTCTAGCACCAGTCAAATACTCAAAGGCTACATCGAAGCCTACTTAGAAACTTGAGGCATTAACCGAATACTCAAAGATATAATCAAAGCTAACTGCATGGTCAACACCAGAGACAGATAATCAGCACCAAAACTCAACCCCAAAAAAAACTTTAACCATAGTAATGCATGGTCGAAGGCAGACACCTGACAGCCAGCTCACCAAATAAAATAGTGAAACGAGATGACAGACAACTACAGTGTCAGAACCGACTCAACATGAAGAACAGCCATCCTAAAGGATATAAATGTAATCAGACTCCCTTGGTGACTCACCCCTTTTCTATCTCCTATAAATTGGAAGGATGGGATACTATAAAGAGGTTAGAAAATCTCTCCCTAAACTCCCTCAACATTACCTTCGAATACCCTGTACACTCCTCCTTACTTAATCTGCCATCCACTCGATATATAACATCAATCATTCAAATCCTCTCCAGAGGTCGTGGAGAACCCAATTCTAGGACTCCACGTAAGTATGTTAGTACATTAAACTAGTTGTTTATAGTCTTATATATTTTCCAACGCTTCTAGTTGTTTATAAGTCACGGTTAGTGCTGCCATTTTATTATAGTTAGTATTTCCTTTTTTTTGACTAAGTATAAAATGGTTCGAGTATCCCTCTCTGATGGTTAGTGAAGCCTTTTTGCCGTCTAGCTCATGGTTAGTGCTTTTATTCTCTAATGAGTAGTGCTTCTCATCGCCTGGACTGAGCGATCCCTATGAATTATAGATCTCACTAGTAGTGTTTCCTTTTATCACAGTTAATACAGCCTTTCTTGGGACTAAGTCATGGTCTTCAAGGTGTAAGAGCCAAGTTTCCCCTTTACAAAATTAGGCCCCTACATTTGGCGCCGTCTGTGCTACACCCACCCTACCTAATCCCTATTTTCACTTTTTCCCCTTATAGCCATCCTCAATGGCCCCCACCCTCCGTTCAACCTCCGCCATCATCGGAAACTCCGCCGACGGCATCCCCACCCAACTCGCCCTCATCAACAAATAATTTTCCCAAGCCGAGGAGTGCCATTCCATCCAGTTGCTTATTGAACTCAAAGATAGAGGATAAGAACTTGAGGCTGAACGGCAGTGCCGTTTAGACAATAACGACCTCCAACATGGTACTCTGGACGAACTGCACCATACTTTTAGTGAGCTTTAATAGTTTCAAACCCAAGACTTTCCTCAGTGATCCTGGATACCTGCCCCATGGAGTACCCCCAACAGAGAATTTGTCCAACTCTACCCTTGTACTTCTCAACACCCCACATGCTGCCTTATTCGAGAACATCTCGGGAAATGCAGTACCGAATATACTCTATACCCGTGACCTCATCACCCTGACCCCAGCGTTCTCCCCTCTTCCTGCTTACCTTACACACTTGGAACTCGACCAAAAAATTTGTGCCCCATTCGAATCAGGGCGTGCCCGAACCCGAACCCGAACTCGTGAAGCCGTTTAAACAACCCCATTTGCCCGAAGCTCCTCACTATCGAGGTACCTTCAAATTTCTATACCCTAAAAATTTGCAAATACCACAATACCGACCTTCGATCTCATGTCCTCGAATTCCAAAATGTTTTAAGCTTATATTCCATAGCCGACCACATCCTGTGTCGCATGTTCCCTACCAGTCTCACTGACAGCTTTCTCATAGGGTACCACATCCTTCCTAATTGCTCCATCCGAAATTTCTAACAACTGTCGAATCTTTTCATCTCCCAGTTTGCCTTTAATAAGCACCGTGAGGACCGGGTTGATGCTCTCTTCAACTTTTGCAAGTCACCCAACGAAATGCTTAAAACTTTCACCAAGCATTTTCTTGATGAGTCACAATAATTTGAAACCTTGACTGTACGAATGCCATTCTCGCGTACTCCAACGCTTTACCCAACCATAGCCGCGTTAAGGAGTACATCATGCTTCAAAAGCCACAAACCCTCGAGGAGATGTTATCCAAGGTAAACGGGTACATCAACCTCAAGCGTCAATCAAAAGCCACGCTCCTTACTATCGCCAAGGACAAGCCTCTACCGCCAACCATAGTAAACCTCAATCATTGACTACACCCATGGTCACTTCCATCTTGCAAGAGAAAGACAGCTACAAATGCCCTCACTTCGATGCTCAGTCTTCCGAACATAGCAAAAAATGGCCTATTCCTATCCTACTGAAACCCAATGCTCCCATCAACACCCTTCTTGCACACATCCAAGCCAATCATATCTGGCACAAAAATCATAAATGCAACTGCCACCCCACAAACAAATGCTATGCTTAGCAACGATCACAGTAAATGATTCTTAAAACAGGTTGTCTACATCGATATGTCGCCGATCTCCTCAGTTATCTCGACGGGTCGTATCTCAAGCCCCAAGCAGTGCCAAATACCGACCCATTAGAGGTACAAATTTTCCAACACCACCTCGTCGAAGTTAATAACACCGACAGTGGTCATAGTTAAGGCAAGCGCAAACGAGTCGAAGAATGTTGTACGCTTACTTATCAGGAAAAAATACCCATCCTTCTACCCGAATCTAGCCAATACCCTCTACCTGAAGGTATATCCTTCATCGATTGTAACACCAATCACATCCATTTCCACCATTCCAACCTATTGGTCATCATGATAAAGGTTGAACATCTCATCTTACACACCATGCTTATCGATACGGGCAGTACAGCAGACGTGCTCTTCCTCCAAACTATCTGTGACATAAAAAAAATTGACCTTATCACACAAGACAACGTAGAACTCAAAGGCTTTAGTGGCACCACTGAAGTCGTCGTCAATCACCTTAGCCTTCCTGTCGCCACCGGTTCAGTTACCCTCCAAACTAGTTTTTAGGTCATCGACAAAAAATCTAAATATCTGGGCATTCTAGGGCGTGATTGGATCCATGCCATGAAAGCGATACCTTCTACCTATCACTAGACAATGCGTTTTACTATCCCTTGTAGCAAGTGGAATATGAAATGTTCCCAACACCTCACCCGCTCATGCGAACACCCCGAGAACGACCTTACACAAAAGCTTGTTGAACCATAACAATTAATACATTTCTCTCTCCCCATCGGTAACTCCACCCCTTCTATTAAACCTGTCGAACCTACTATTTACATCAAACTCGACGGACCTGGTCGAGGCGCATTCATTGGCAGTCTTTTGGATGAGGCCGAACGCCACTAACTCACAATATTCCATCAAGCTAAGAAAAACATCTTCGCCTGGACGTTCCATCAGATACCCGGCATCAACCCCACCCTGGCCTACCATTGACTTGACCTCATCCCTAAATCCATACCTGTAAAGCAGAAGAAGCGTACTTTGGCACCAATGATTTGTGAGGTTGAAAGACTCCTGGTCGCTGGTTTTATCCAATAAGTCAAATACGCCGACTGGATCTCGAACATTGTTATTGTCCCCAAGAAGAATGGCGAGATCCAAATCTGTGTCGACTTCACAGTTCTTAATAATCACACACCGAAGGACAGTTTCCTCTCCAGATCATCTCAATGCTCATGGATGCCACAGCTAGTCACAATCGCCTATCGATGATGGATGCGGCTTCGGGTTACAACCAGGTACCCCTTCTCCCCGACGATCAACTTAAAACTTCGTTTATCTCAGAACAAGGACTTTATAGCTTTAACGTGATGCCCTTCGGCTTAAAAAATACGGGTGCCACTTTCTACCACCTTATTACCACCATTTTCAAACCTCAACTTGGCAAGTCGGCTGAAGTTTATATCGACGACATGTTATGTAAGAGCCTCCAGAAACATACTCATATACAAGATTCGACTGATGTCTTTTCGATACTTCAAACAGACAATATGAAACTCAACACCGACAAGTGCCAATTCGGCGTGTCTTCTGGAAAATTCATGGGTCACCTCATCAACAAATGAGGTATCAAAATCAATCCCACTCATATTAGCGCCCTCATCGATATGCCTTCCCCTTGAACTAAGAAGGATGCCCAAAAGATTGCTGGCAAAATAGCCACCCTGAACTATTTTATCTCAAAATCCTTTGACCATTGTGCTTGGCTCTTCTCCCTCTTACACGACCAAGGCATCCTTAAGGACAAAAAGAACAACCCCGATGTTAATTGGACACCCGAATGTGAATAGGCCTTTCTCGAACTCAAAAGCTACCTTGGTCGACCACCTATCATAAGTACCTACATCGAAAGTGACATGTTCTTCTTATATCTTGCAATCACTAATACTTCTATTAGCTTGGTCCTTATTCGAATTGAAACCAGTATCGAGAAACCTGTATACTTCATCAGAAAAACTTTAACATCTACAGAAACATTATATGCCAAACTTTAATGATTCCTCCTTATACGATTATTCACTGCTCGAAAGCTTAAACCCCACTTCCAAGCTCACCCCTGTTATCACCAGCTACCCTCTTTGAGAAATTCTTAGTAAAAAAGATAAATCAAGACGGGTATAGTAATGGTCCATCTATCTTGGTGAACACGACATCACATTCGAAAAATAGATATCCCAAATGGGCCAGGCAATCGCTGATTTCCTTATCGACTTCCCGGTCGAAGACATCGACTGAAAAGAACATGAAGACGATTTAGCCAAAGATAAGCCTGAAATGAGCAACCATTGGAACCCTAACATGGGGTGACATCTCTTTACTGATGGATCAGCTAGGTATTATCCTGGTTACTCCTTCCAATGACCGAATCGAAAAGGCTGTCAAGTTAAATTTTGAATGTTCCAACAATGAGGCCGAATAAGTAATTTTGATACATCATCTCGATCTCATTCTCAAACTCGGTGTTCCCAAAACTCACAGTATTTACTGATTCCCAGCTTGTTCAGCGATAATATAATGGCTAAAACAAGGCAAACGGCCGCATGGCTGAGTATGCCACACTCGTCTGCCAGGACATGGATCACTTTCCTAAAAAATCTTCCATTATGCATTACCCTGGCAAAAACAGACATGCCAATGCCCTCGCCTACATTGAAGCCATGTTAGGGCAATTTGAATCTCGAACACTCCACATTGTAGTACTCGAATGCCCAAGTATTGATCAGATGGAAGTCAATGCCATCACTACTGGGGGCGAGAATCTCGATCCCGACAACTGGCGCATACCCTTCCTCGTATATTTCAATAGTTTTACCCTCCCGGAGGATCCTAAAGCCAAACGTTCGTTACTGGAAAACTGTCGCCAATACACCAATCTCAAATGCGGTCTAGACCGCAAATCCCCAAAAGGCGTACACCTGCGTTGAATCTCCCAACACAAAGCCACTACCATACTTGCCGAACTCCATGGAGACAACTGTGGTGCTCATACTGCTGGTCGATCTATGCCACATAATACTTCATTTAGGCTCAAACCCGCAAATAGATATACCCAAGGGCAAACTTTGAAGTCCAGTGAACTTCTTGAGTTGGTCAAACCCAAGTATCATGTCAACCCTTCGACCCGACTGATACTTGGGGGAGACCTCGAGGTTTTTCAAGATTTCAATTTAAGCAAACCTGAGTGGCATGAATGGTCGACAGACCAGACACTCGAAGATCCATTGGGGCCGACCACATATTATTTTGTTCATGCTCAAACCCACGGATAGAAATACCCAGGGGCAACATTCAAAGTCCAGTAAACTTCTAAAGTTAGTCAAACCTAGGTATCATGTCAACTTTTCGACCCGGCTGATACTTAGAGGTGACCTCAAAGTTTTTCAAGGTTCCAATTCATGCAAACCTGAGTGGCATGAATGGTCGGCAGACTAGACACTTGGGGATACATTGGGGCTGACCACATAAAGCATCGATTAGGGTCGACCACATAAAGCATCGATTAGGGTCAAACCCGCGGATACAAATACCCAGAGGCGACCTTAGATGTCCAGTGAACTTCTTGAGTTGGTCAAACCTAAGTATCATGTCAACCCTTCGACCTGACAGATACTTGTAGGCGACCTCTAAGTTTTTCAAGGATTCAATTCGAGTAAACCCGAGTGGCATGAATGGCCGACAGACCAGACACACGGGGATGCATTACTGCCGACCATATCATGCTTTGTCTAGGCTCCAACTCGCGGCAAGAAATACCCGGGGGTGACTTTTGACGTCCGGCGCATTCTATACTTCAATTTTTACACAGATATACCAGTATACCGATCTACCAGCAAGTCAAGTCGAATACATGCTAGTTAGTAAAATTCAACTACATTCCACAATGTTTAACCTTTCCTATCGATCACATCAAAAAAATAAAGGGTAGAGAGTTCATTACAAAATAGAAACCCATCATGGTTCTTTCTCGCAACAACCTACTCACACAGAAGCCACTCTTCCCCTACCAAGGTTTTTTTCCATAGCAGCACCACCACCACCTTTAACAGCCGGGTTCATTCAAGTAGCATCCATGCCACCTTCAACCACAGAATCCCCTACAGTTTAACCAGTACTAGCACCATCCCCTTCAACCATAGGGTCAGCCACCACTTTTTCAACACCTCCACCTACAGGGTCTACTTCAACCCCTTTTGTACGTACAATATCATCAACTATAGGCTCATCTATTAGAGAATAGAGTTTGGAGGTCTATGGATTATACCCTAACACATCCATAAATCTCTTCAGGGCAGTGGTCACATTACACTCCTTGTCGTACTACGCTTTAAACCGTGTACGATTACCTTAAAACTGTTCTTCCTTACTGGCCAGTTTCGCCTCTAATACTTCTACCCTCTGCCCACAATTGGTGATTGCAGCTTGGGTTTCCCTTGTTGCATTAGCCCTTATCCGCAACTGATCTCATTCTAGCATACCGACCTGGCTCTTCAGCGACAAAATGATCCCCTGTGCGAGTTCAAGCCTGTCCCTCGCCTCCTTTAGCTTCTCACTCTATACCTTTTGGGCTTTGCTTAAAGATATTACCCATGCATTTACCTACATGAACACTCGACAAATTACCAGTTCTCAAAGAACTATTTTATCATCAAAGATCCAAAAATACTTACTTTGTGCAGCACTTTGTTAACTTGCAGCCTCGCTTCATCTAGGTTAGTACAACAGAGAGATATCATCGACTCGGCCATTACTCGAGCCTACCCTTCTTGCTCGACCGAGTGATGCCTAGCTTCGTATGGGTCATCCCCGTCGACCATCTGCTCTCGGGCCCTCTTTCGCCCTGTTCTATTCATCATATGGGCTGTCGAGGCATCGTCCGTGACATTGCCTTTGCCTTTACTAGTCTAGGGAACTACTTCAGGAATAGTCTCAGGCACACTAGACCGTATCATCCCGGGACCCTCTCGCTAAGCCCTTGGTATAAAGCTCGATTTCCAATTCTGATTGTCGCCTCCCATCTCACCCGCCCTGGCCGAAGTACTTCCTTCCTTTCTCTTTTTTGTATGCCCAACGGCAATAGGAACATCTATCAGCAACATGTCCGTCTTCTTTTGTCTCATTATCATAATACCCAACTTTTGAAATACAGCATTTACCCACTCCTCACTATCATTAATAAGGGAATCAATATACATCCTTTGGTTTTTCAATGCATTATTGGTGTGTTCTGTAAAATAATGAAGAAAATATCAAGAGTTTATTCGAGAAACATAATAAACATACTTCGACTATTAACTTACTTGCGCTGTATAGCCTATGCATCACCTATGTTCCACCTCCCCTGTCCATTCTCATAGTTACCCTTCACCACCACCAAATCCTTATCCCACCCACGCCCAATTGAACACAGGTCAAATATCCATGGTATGTCCACATGGGATTAAATGTGATTATGTCCATACCTTATTATTTCCTTTCCTCGAATAGAACGATACTATGTCGAACCACTCGATCAAAAACTTCCCTTCGCGTTTCAACTCTACATTTATCTCTTCAATAACCCTCATCATTGCATAAAAGTTACCGTTCATTTGGCATGGGACTTCATCCCAGAAGTTTAGCACCTGCTTCACCAGCCTTCGAAGATGTAGTTGCATCCCTAAACAAATCTGGCCTCCGAACGCCATAATCCCCACCTGGGGGGAATCCTTAAACCTATACTCGGCCCTTAATGGCACCAGAATAACTCCCACCTTGGCTAACCCATATTTTTCCACGAATAGATTCAGTCTTGCCTTTTATAAAGGCAAAACTTGCCCTACAGTTGTCCCCTCCTCATCTGTACCTTTACTGTTATTACTCTTATCCTCTTCCCTTTCGTCCCTCTCATCACCCGAAGGTTAGAAAGTATCTTCATTCCCCCTTTCAACTCTATTTTCTCCTTCCTCATTTTCATCATCACCATTCTTTTCGACTACTCGAGTCCTACGATGGCTCCTAGTCGAAGCCCCAGCACCTGGCACTACTACGGCCAACAGGGTGTCCATCACAATTTCTAATACTTCTACATCACTGTTCTCACCCCCTCTACCTCGACAAGATATACTCGGTTCATTTACTACATCCTCATCCTCATCCACCAGCCTCATCCTCAAAGCTTGATGGGTATGCATTTTACCCTACAGAAGAAGAGGATCGGCATTAGATCGATATATTCGAGTATCAAGATTCGGTTTCATATTATTATCTACCCTCACTATTCGATAACTACTTCGACCCTCTAAATTTATCACTTTGTCAGACTTCCAGCTACGTCTATTACCCCCTCCTTCTGACACGCTGTTACCGGCGGCCCAGCAAAAGCGTACCCAACAATTCGGAAGGCATACCTGTTTGAGTAAATCAAATGTATCAACAACAATGGGGTTTTCTTTCCTCCTCTCCAACAAGTTTAACCGCAATAATGGTGTATGTTTTCCTTTCATCCTCCTTTTTTTCTCTCTGATTGTTTGGGAACAGTGACTCTTTCTCGTCCACTCCCCCCCCCATTTTCGGGTATTACGTGTTTTTCTATGATTGCACCTACTTACACTCATGTGTGCATCACATACTCACACCAAACAAGACTTTTCAAGCCCTCTGGAACCTTCTGACACGCTACACAAAATTATTACCTCAAACATAATGATGACCTACTATGACACACTGCCCCATAAATAGTATCATCTCTGACATCTCTGCCATTTCAACTGTCAGCTTTTTCAGTCAAAGCATCCCATGCCTTCGTATTCAAGATCTCTTATCCATTCCACTATAGTTGTACCCTTCGACCACATACGTTTTTGAGCCATCTCATGCATTTTTTTTTAACCATCATCTACATTTACCCATTACCATCTCACGCATGCATTAGTTCTCGACCCTTCGATTAATACTGTTCGCTCTATCAAAAAATCAAATTTTATTACCACTTTTACTCGTTTTCATTACCCAAGTCTGAAGTTTGACCATTAAACTGGGCCAACATTATCATCTTCAACATTACCTATAACTGTTATACTACCATACTTCGGCAAACACATCATTTTTTCATTCATATCAAGTATGTGCACGGGCATACATAATCAAGATCAACAAGAAGAAAGTGAAATAATAGAAACAACAAAAACAACAAAAGCAACCCCCACTCCATACCCACCACCATACCAAACACCCCCTATTTACACACGGGTAGTTCTTGCATAGCCCCGCCTGAGCCTTGGCTACATCTTCAGCCTCCACTTGTTCTTCTGCTAAGCACTTCAGCAAAAAATATCGGCTAGACACATGCAGGCCCAACTACTGCATCCTTCTCCACCATTGCTCCTACGGATGCCCACAGATAGCCTCCCCCAGTTCCAGCTCTACCAGGGTAGGCAATACCACATCCAAACTCTGATACCTAAAAAATTTATACTTCAGCACCATCGTCTTCTCCTTAATATGCCGATTCTTCTCCATTTTCTCTGGTAACGTGTGTTTGGAGTGGTTTCCATTATTATGCTTACTGGAGATCAAGAAGATGAACAGTATTTGAAATTCCCCCCTAACAACCCCTATTTATACCTTGATTAAAGGGCATTTATTACCTCCTTAATCAGCAATTACCTTAATTACTCTCCTCGGAAACACCCATATTTACATCAATCAACTCTTCAACTTCCCGTGCCCAACAGTTTTTTCTTAGTACGCGCCATCTACAATAATGTCCAAGGCCCCTGCTGAGAGGGGGCGAATGTAGTGTCCTACTCACAGCCTTCCAGCAACTGTCGAATACTCGAAGACTACATCGAAGCCTACCAGGATTAACTGAACAATCAAAGACATGATCAAAGCTAACTGCTTAGTCTAAGCCAGAGACAGACAATCAACACCAAAGCTCTGCCCCAAAGAAAACTTTGACCATAGTAATACATGGTCGAAGGCAAACGCACCTAATAGCCAGCTCACCATACAAAATAGTAAAATGAGCTGCCAGACAACATCAGTATCAAAACTGACTCAATGTACAGAACAACTGCACTAAAGGATATACATGTAATCTGACCTCTCATGGTGACTCACCCCTTTTCTATATCCTATAAATAGGAATAAGGGGACACTATGAAGAGGTTAGAAAAACTCTTCATAAACTCCCTCAAGATTACCTTCGAATACCCTTTAAACTCCTTCGTACTCAATCTGTCATCCACTTGATATATAACATCAAACATTCAAATCTTCACTAGAGGTCATGGAGAGCCCAATTCTAGGACTCCACGCAAGTATGTTAATACATTAAACTAGTTTTTTAGATTCTTATATATTTAATAACGCTTATAGCTGAGGGTAACCTTCAAGGTGTAAGAGCCAAGTTTCCCCTCTACAAAATTAGGCCGCTACAATCATGTTCTCCCAAACTGACTGACCATTATTGTACTCTCCTTGATTTATCTTTTTTGGACAGAACCTCTTGGAGCAGGTAGTTCATCACGAATTTGACTAAATGAGCTTGGAAATAGTATTTGAGTTTTGGTAAAGTGTAAACAATAGTTAGAAGAAGTCTCTCGATTTAAGAATACCGTATTTCCGCTGGAGTGAGGGTTTTGCTAATAAAGTAGATTGGCTTCTCAATCTTCCTATAAATTTAAATGAGAATCGAGCTGACTGAAGTATCTATAACTCCTAGGTAGATGATCAGTTCCTCATTATCTATTGGGGTGCTCCTTATGGGAGACCTCCCTAAATTGGTTTTGAGATCCTCAAAAGCTATTTTGCATTATGATGTTCATTAGGCCTCTGTATTTAGCTGAGCGTTTCCTCGTTTGGTACAACTGCGAAGTAATAAGAACAACCAACGGTAGTAGTCTGAAGACTTTGAAATTAATTCGTTGATAGCAGCAATCTTTTCGATAAGTTTTTGGACGTCTATCATCATCTTTAGAGATGGTATGTCCAGGAGAGCCCGAACCTGATTTGGATCGGCCTCAATCCCTCTCTTGCTAATGAGATGGCTGAGAAATCGACCTAAATGTACTCTAAATTGAGATTATTAGGATTGAGACGTATCCTCTAAGATCGAAGAATGCTTAATATTGTATTGAGATCTGTAATTTGGTTGGCTGATTGTATGCTCTTGCACAAGAGATCTTCAATGTTGACTTCCACGACTATCCCAAGATGTACTTTGAACGTAGTAGTCATCAGTCGTTGATAAGTTGTGCCTACATTCTTGAGTCCGAAAGGCATGACTTTGAAGCAGTAAAGTCCTCTTTTACTGATGAAATTGGTATTTTCTTGATCTTCTTCCAAGAGTGGAATCTGATTTTATCCAGAAGCAGTGTCCATCATAGATAGAAGTTCGTGACCTACTGCAGAATTAAGTATTTGATGAATATTGGGAAGAGGGATAATGTCCTTCAGAGTATGTTTCTTTAGATCTGTAAAATCTTTACAAACTTGGACTTTCCCATTATTATTTGGATCAGTGACGATGTTGGATATCTAATCTAGATATTTGGCTTCTCGAATAAATCCTACTTTGATCAATTTCTCAATCTCCATGTTAACTTTATCACAAAGTCGAGGTGATAATCATCGTTATTTCTATTTGACCGTCGTGGCATTTATGTTGATGGCCAATTTGTGACATGCCTTGGCCGGATCGACCCAAGGCATCTCTTCAAAAGTTCACATAAAATCGTATCGATTTAGTTGTAAGAACTTAATGAGATTATCCTTTTCGTGTGGAACTAGCTTAGTATCAATAAAACTACTTCTGTTAAGTCCATCAATGTTGATGTATTTTGTGGGCTCTCCTGTGGAAGCCTGATCATCGTGGTGATCAGCTTTCCATAATTGTTATACAGCGTATATGTATGAGGTATCTAAAATTATTAAGACGGTATTTTTGTAAGCTCGAGAAAGCTTTTAACTACCTATGATTTCATAGATACCCTCATTATGTTTGAAGTGGAGTGCTTGATGATAGGTGGAAGCGATTGCTTCCATGCTATGAATCTAGCAGTGGCCCATAATCCTGAGATAACGAGACTTGGAATTGAGATTCGCTTGAAGCTCTGTAAGTTGTTCCTTCTCAACTCAAAGATTGAGCTAGATTCTGGTTGTTGGTCATCTGGAAGTGACCATGATTGAAATTTGTAGTAGATTGAATGTATGTCTTAGCTATCGTAGAAATGCCTTCTTTCCCACAGACGATGCCAAATATAATGGCCTAATTTTATAAGATCGAGGTAGCCCAGAACTAGCTCTTACATCGATGTTCATGTGACAAATACCAATGTAAAGTAAGAAATGACACAGGTGATTTTGCATTGAAAACCTTGGAATAGGTAAAAACCGTGACCTCGAGTTGAGGCTGATATCTTATTACAAGTGATTTCAAACTAGAAGTATTCGATCGCCTTTTGGGGAATCTAGAAAGTATAGCTTTCTCAGAGATTTCTTATGCAATTTTTTGGTTCATGTCTCTTCTGAAACTTTTTTTTTATATAGGCCTTCTCCGTTGTTTTTCATCGTGCTAAAGTACATTCTCTGAACAATGTGGTTAGTGTCGATTGACTGAGTAACTGTTCAGTTCGTGAAAGGCAGGTGTATTTGACATGCTCATGTTTTTCTATTTTGAGCTCGACCCACATTCTTCATTAGTTTGTGGAGTAGGTCTCGGTTTTGACTGTTGATGTCACGTGTTGAATGTGCGAGTCTGACATAGAGGTAGTTCGAACTGGCATAACTTAATTTAGGTTAGATTGAGGGGTAGGCCCCTACAGCTATCAAATACCCTAAGTTACCCTTATTTATTTGGGAGACTTGTTACAATCAATAAAGATCTTGAGACAATGCCAACGGTCTAAACAACCTCACAAAACAAATCTCCGCATTGTCGTTCAAGCAGATTTAAGCAAGCCAAAACAAAGTTTTCAACTACGTCAGTTTTTAGGCAAAAAACTGATGGTCATTCTAATGACTATGAGCTTCAAACAAACAATTTTAACTAGGTCAGTTGTTAGCTTTAAAACTAATGGTCGTTCGAATGACTATGAGGCTCATTCGAATGGCAACAAACCAATTGTAACTAAGTTAGTTTAAAGGCTAAAACCTGTGTCTCGTTTGGACGGCTATAAAGCCCGTTCGAACCACTATGACTGCAACCCCACAATAACTACTATAAAGAAGGGATTATCTCCATCTTTAAGAAGACTTCATAGTCATTAGTCGGTATTTCTTTTATAAGCTTTTGGTCCATCGCCACTTTTGTAGGGGACTTCCCCACGATCTGATACTAGTCGAGCTGTCTCCAGCTCTAACTACTTATATCTTAGACTCACACATATTTCCCCCTGACTCCTCCAGTCAATATTTCAACTTACTTCACGAACTGACAGAAAACATGGGACGAGCTCAAATCAAGAAAACCTTAACATGTCAAAGACACCTGTATCACACGAACTCAGCAGTTACTCAGTTAACCGCGACTAACCATATTGTTCGGAAAATGTGCACCAGTACGATGAAGAGTTGCGGAGAAGGCCTCATTAATGAAAAAGGTCTAGAAGAGACAGGGACCAAAAAATAATAAGTAAAATCACTCAGAAAATAGCATTTTCTAGATTCTCTACAGATTTAAGCTTCTTATTCGCAAGTTTAAAGCATTTTTAAGTCTAGAAATTACTTGTAATAAGATATTAGCCTCACGCAATAAAATTAATCTTTACAAAAATCCTCCACTCGAGGTAATGATTTTTTAGCTATTCAGAGATTTTCCACACTTAGATCACCTGTATCATTTCTCACTCTCTATTAGATTATCGTCACAAGTTCATTAGTGTGATAGCGAATTCTAAGCCACTTCGAGCTTGTAGAACTTGGCCATTACATTTGGCACCATCTGTGGGAAAGATTGTATCCTCACGATATCCTAAGGCATTCTTTCATAATAATTTTTAATCATGGTTACTTCAAGACGACTAGCTATGGGAATCCAGCTCGATGTTTTAGTTGAGCCAGACCTAACAGAACTACGAGCGAATCTCAACGCCGAGGTAGAAAAATGCATCGCGCTCGAACTCTAATTAACTCAAGATCGAGAGCTCCACGACAAGCCCATTTTACAGTGCCTAAACGACATGAAAATCAAATGACAATAATGCAGACTGCCCTAGAAGCCCTGTAAATAACTCAGCAGGCTCCTCCCACAAGAGGTAACGATCAGTTGTCAAAGGCCTCCCATGTTTTTGCAACAGAGAGATTGGGACATTGAGGAGTCACCAGTTAAACAATTTCCAAGAATATTCAACATGAACCTCAGCCTTCCATTCATTTGGGGGGTGAAGTTCTGTCCGAAATCAGCCGAGGCCGATGGGTTTCCATACGTCAAGAAAAAGATCTGCGACCTCAACCCCAAGTTCCTGCACAAGATCGTTTCAGTGAAGGTACCGGTACTCATCATCCGTAACCTCCTCGTCAGATGGCTCAACCAACCTCACATTACGTCACAAAGGAGCATATGGATCAACATATTAAGGAGATGATCGAAGCACAAGTTTTCGGCAACACCGACGATCTTATCAAGATACAAGGAAGTCCAATTGCCAAGGAACTGTTCGATATGGAGACACCGAAAGGATGCTTTGTATTGAACATAATTTTGAAGGCTAAGCTCTCTTGTTTAAATCCTTATTGCAGTTACTTAGAAAAATGGGCATCAGAATAAAAGAATTAGGAACCAAGCTTGCCAAGGATAGGGAGAGTTTTACGTCCCTCCTATCTTTGCTGGCGAAGCTGCAGGTTAGAACAGATAGGAAAAATTTGACTTGTATGCTTCACTATTATAGAGTGAACAAGTAAAAATAAGATAACAAATAGTGAAAAATGTATCCCAAAAACTTGCTAGTAGTTATAGGATCATAGCTCTAGAATGGTACCCATGATAATTCTAATTTTAGATTAATTAGGAAAATAGAGAATGTGTACCTAGTACTTTGAGGAAAATGTTATAGAGCATCCATCTGAGATTGTACTTTAACCTTAAGTTTATAACCAGTTGCGCAAAGTAGATGTCAAAAGATAGATATATGGTTAGAAAATGGGATATATGCATCTTGAAAGTAAGTCTTGAATTGAACTGGTTGTAATATATCTGTAATGTGTGGGTTGAATTGGAAGAAGCTCACTTGCGCAAAGATGATGCACTCCAATGTAACCGTGAATTCGCAAAGTAATTCGATAGAATGAAGATGGCGACTGAAGGTAGGGAAGACCAACACGTAAAGTTGTACTTTAAGTTGGTTAAGGCAAACCAAGCTTAAAAGTCAGGTAGATTTGCTAATGGCCAAGAGTCGGATTGCTGACATGGCTCAATATCCAATTCTGGCCCTTGAGAGATCTGAGGAAGAGTTAAAAAATGAAGTAGCCAAAATGAAAGGTGACTTGTTCAAGAAAACAAACGATGTGAACGATTTCGGACTGACTTGCATGATAATTGAAACAAGCTAGTACGATTAAAGAAGAAGATGACTAAAAAGGATAACGAGGTGAAAAGAGCGCGAGAGGAATTAACGGCTTCGAAAGCCGTAGCTGAACAATTTCACACGACCCTTCCTGCCAAGGATATGGAATTTTGAATGGTGCAACATAAATGTGACGAGCTGAATGAGAAGGTAGCACGATTGAAGACTGAGTTGGTGTAGGCCCATGCGCGTGTTAGAAGCTTCAAGGCTAGAGAACGCTTGAGGAAGAGTAAAAATGATGCTAAAGTTTCCCTCGTGCAAGGGGATGTTGTTAGCCTATCATCTCGAATTAGGGAACTGGAAGGAGATGTAACTCGAGTTCAAGGGCATGTACAGATTGGTAATGTAAAGTTAAGGGAGTGTCAACATAAGTTGGATGCTACACTCGCTAGGGAGAAAGTATTGGAGGGAGAAATTTGAGCAAAGGAAATTCTGATAAAGAAAGAGGATGACCTTCTAAGGGAAGCTCCAGCCGGGAAAGAGGGAAAAAGTGAGATCGATAGACTTCACGTTCAGGTAGCCGATCTGAAAGTACATTATTAGACTGAAGTAGATGAGGCTTACAAAAAGTCAGAAGAGCATATAACATATAGTGCTTTGATGGACAGGAAAATGTCTGACCACGAAACGCGGTATGTAAGGTTGGAGAAAGTTCTCGAGAGGTCGAGATTTTGTTTTTTGACGATGGTTGTGTCGTATGCCTTACACTAAGATGTGTTAAAGTCGGTCATTGCCTATTTTGTAGAGGAGGTAAAAAGACTGAAGTTGGAAAGAGATACCTTGCTCAAAAGTCTATTAGACAAGGGATATATCTGCGGAGTTGATATAGATCGAGGAAATTGTATGGCCTCCATGGAGACGTATTTAGGCCCTCGACCTGCTAATTTGATAAAGCAGGGCAGAGTTATCGTAACCGGAGAACTGTCAAGGAAACCCCTTGTTACTGGGGAAAGAATAGCTAACATCTCAACCACGAAAAATAATCCTTTGTAGTGTGTGCAATATAAAAAAATGTAGTATCTGTTGTATATATAGCAAAAAATAGTAAAGTTGTACCTTTACTTTTTATCTTGTAAAGTCTTTAATTTAAAACAAGTTACTATACTTGTTTTACTCTCAGATATGGATTGAATCAGCTAAACCAACCGCACAACGACTGATTTGTAGAAATGAAGCAAACATATTAAAAGAGATGAAAGCTAATATTACCTTTGCCTTATCTTATGTTCGATCGGGTCTTTGATATAAAGCAAGTTTCTACACTTGATTTACTCGCGGATATAGAAAGATGCAGCCAAGTGTTATCCTTGTTATACTTTGTATTGTCACAAACATATTGAATGAGATGAAGGCTAGTATTACCTTTGCCTTATCTTATGTTTGGTGCGGTCTTTGATAAAAAACAAGTTTCTGTAATTGATTTACTCGCAGATATAGAAAGATACAGCCAAGTATTATCCTTGTTGTACTTTTGCATTGTCGCTAACATATTGAATGAGATGAAAACTAGTATTACCTTTGTCTTATCTTATGTTTGGTCGAGTCCTTGATATAAAACAAGTTTCTATACTTGATTTACTCACAGATATAGAAAGATGCAGCCAAGTGCTATCCTTACTGTACTTTTTTATTATCGCAAGCATATTGAATGAGATAAAGGCTAGTATTACCTTTGCCTTATCTTATATTTGGTCAGGTCTTTGATATAAAACAAGTTTCGACACTTGATTTACTCACAGATATTAAAAGATGTAGCCAAGTGTTATCCTTGTTATACTTTTGTAATGTCGTAAACATATTGAATGAGATGAAGGCTAGTATGATATTTTCCATATCTTATGTTTGGTCGGGTCTTTGATATAAAGCAAGTTTCTACACTTGATTTACTCGCAGATATAGAAAGATACAGCCAAGTATTATCCTTGTTGTAGTTTTGTAATGTTAGATTAAAAGCTAGTATGCTTTCATCTATGGAATATAGTTGAATCTACGTAAGTAGAGATGTTGTGAAAAAAAAATTCATGTCATTGAATAGATCAAAAATTACATTGGATGGAGATGGAAATCTTACTTCTGAAAAAAAGGAATAAATAGGAAACGGATATAGAGTAGTGAGGCACTTAACGATAGTATTATTTGAGATGCCTAGTGTTCCAAGGATTTGAAATGTGGATTCCCTCTTCTGTCATGAGGTAATATGAACCCAGACCTGAGAGACCTATGATAAGGAATGGACCCTCCCAATTGTTAGCTAGTTTTCCAGTGTGAGGCTCTTTGCGGTCCTGAGGAATCTCTCGAAGGACGAGATTATTGATTTTGAAAGTACGGCTTCTGACTCAGCGATTATACGAACTGGCCAGCGTATGATAAAATCGACCTTGGTTAGCGATGGTGCGTTCCCTGGTTTCATTGATCATATTGAGGTTGCAAGCCAATTCAAACTAATTTTCCTTATCAGTTAGCTCTTGATCAGGGACTGGGTGATGGTATTCAGAAGAAATGACGCCCTCGGAGCCATAGGCAAGGAGGAATGGGGTTCAACCAATCGATTGCCGGGGAGTGGTACGATATGCCCATTGGACATGAAGAAGCTCTCGAGCCCAATTCCTTTTTTTCTTCTGTGAGTGAAGCCTTTTCTTGATGCCATCCATGATGGTTTTGTTGGTGATTTTGGCTTAGTCATTGCCTTGAGGGTAGTAAGGATTTAATGGGGAGTGGATGATATTATGATGATTGAGGAAAGCTATGACTTTCTCTCCCACAAATTAGGGGCTGTTACCAATACAAATTAGGTGGGGGCACCCAAACCGAGTGATAAAGTGATTCCAGATAAAACATATGACCTCTTCATCTCTGGTTCGACAGAGTGGAACTATTTCTACCCATTTTGAAAAATAATCGGTAGCTACGAGTAGGTGGCGGCGGTTACCTGGAAAGTTTGGAAATTTGCTGACGAAGTCGAATGCCCATCTTTTGAATGACCAAAATACCTTGCTTGCATGGAGTTCGAGCGTAGGGGCACGTATCATGTGTCCATGTCTTTGGTAGGCATTACATTTGCATGACTACTCTTCCGCTTTCTTACGCATACCGGGCCAGAATACTTCTTTTGTAATAGCTCTATTTACTAGGGATGGACCTGCGGCAAGGGAGCCACAAGTCCCTTTATGTAATTTGCAGAAAATCTTTTCTGCTTTATGTTTGGAGAGGCACTTGAGGTAAGGCGCCGTGACTGGAAGGCGGTATAAAATATTGTTTTGATTTGTGTAGTGCTTGGAGTTGCTGATCAGCTAGCGGTGCTCCTTTGGATCTGTTGGAAATGGTCTATTGCAATTGTTGTTTGTACCGAGGTAGACTAAGAACGGCATTCGCCAATCATCGTTTCCCTCTCAATTGCTCCCAGAATTGATCCTGCATTCAGAAATGTGATCAATGTTGGGAGTTGAAATGATATCGATCTGGAGATATCGAGCTACTGTACCCAAGACCTCAGCCAGATATGGCAAGGAACCAGCGTGTCTATTTTAACCTCAAGGAAGATAATCGATAGTTGCTTTCGCGAACTTACTCAACTAATCTGCAAAGAGGGTTGCGTATTCGATCATCTTTCCATTCTTCTTGTACTGCTCAGAGTAATGGTGGACGATGAGTAGTAAATCTGTGTAAACTGAGAGTTCGGGGACATCGAGCTCAAGAGCAAGGCCGAGTCCATTAATGAGAGCTTCCTATTCGGTAGCATTATTGGAGGCCTCAAAATCCAAACGGATCCATCTGTAGGAAGTCTCTACCCTTTTGGGTAACCCATTCAGCTTATTCATCAAATTCTTTGGATGGTAGATCATCTAAAGGCTCTTATATAAGGTCAAGGTTGTGTTCTTTACACTCAGGATCTTCCCCTGGAAAATCAGTGAGGAAATCAGCAATGGCCTGGCCATTTTTGGAGTGACGTTCTTCGAACTTGATATCATGTTCGCCCAAACTAATTGGCCACTACTGCACTGTCCTAGATTTTTCTTTTTTGGACAAAATTTCCTAAAGTAGGTAGTTTGTCATGACTTTAACTGAATGATCTTGGAACAAGTGCTTTAGTTTCTGCGAAGTGTAAACAAGAGTGAGAAGAAGTTTCTCAATTTTAGAGTACATCATTTCCGCTGGAGTGAGGGTTTTGCTGATGAAGTAGACTGGCTTCTCGATTTACCCTTCAAACTGAATGAGAACCGAGCTGAGTGAGGTATCTGTGACTGCTAGGCTGATAATCAGTTTCTCATTATCTATTTTGAGGCTCATTAGGGAAAACCTCCCCAAGTAGGTTTTGAGATCCTAAAAAGCTTCTTCACATTCTGTTGTCCATTGGACCTCTGCATTTGGTTGAACCTTACCTCGTTTGGTACAACCACAGTGTAGTATGAATAACCAACAACAGTAATCAGAAGACTTAGAAACAAAATGGTTGATAGTGGCAATTTTTCCAATAATCTTCTAAACGTTTTTTGTTGTTTTTGGAGAGGGCATTTTGAGGAAGGCTCGAACCAGAACTAGATCGGCGTCCTTAACTAACACTTATCAGGATTGAGACGCATCCTGTAAGATCAAAGAATGTTGAATATAGTGTTGAGACGTGAAATATGATTGGCTGACTGTACACTTTAACACAAGAGATCATCGATGTAGACCTCAACGATTTTCTTAATATATGTTTTAAACATGGAAGTTATCAACCATTGATATGTTACGCCTGCATTTTTCAGTCCGAAGGGCATAACTTTGTAACAATAAAGACCTCTTTCTGTGATAAAAGTAGTCTTTTCTTGATCTTCTACCAGAAGTGGAATCTGATTGTATCCAAAAGCTATATCCGTCATAGATAAGAGCTCATAGCCTACTGTGGAATCAAGGATCTGATGAATATTAGGATAAGGGAAATTGTCCTTTGGCATATGTCAGTTTAGATCGGTGAAATCTACACAAACTCCGATTTTTTTATTTTTCTTTGGGATAGCGACTATATTGGATATACAGTCTGGATATTTGGCTTCTCGAATGAATCCCACCTTGACCAATTTCTCGATCTCCGTGTTAACTTCATCACAAAGCCTAGATGAAAGTCATCGTTATTTCTATTTGACTACCATGGTGTTGCTGTTGATGGCCAATTTGTAACATGCCTTTGTTGGATCGACCCCAGGCATTTTTTCGAAAGACCAAGCAAAAATGTCACGATTTAGCTGTAAGAACTGAATGAGAGCATGTTTATCATGCAGAACCAGCTTAGTACTGATAAAAGTACCCCTGCTAGGTCTATCAATGTTGACGTACTTCATGGGCTCTTCAGTAGAGTGCTGATCGTTGAGGCGATCAGCTTCCTATAGTTGTTATACAGCAAAATTTTCAAATGTATCTAGGATAGCAGAAACAGTATTCTCACAAGCTCAAGATAGCTTTTGACTGCCCCTGATCTCATAGAAACCATCATTATGTCAGAAATGGAGTGCTTGATGGCAGTGGAAGCGATGGCTTCCATGTTATAGATCCAGTAGCGGCCCATAATCCAGAGATAACGAGATTTGGTGTTGATGACATAGAAAATGACATCGATGGTGGCTGGTCCTGCAGTAATAGGTAAGATGATCTTGCCCACTCGTTGCTCTAGAGAACCATTGAATCTACTGATATTGGTATCGCTCTAGACAACTTGATTGGCCAATCCCATCTGGTCGATTGTGCCCTGAAATAGAATCACAATCCCATTTCCAGTATCGATCATCATTGTGTGCATGACAAACTTCATCATTTTGAGCATTATTACTAATGCATCATGATGGGGAAATTTAACATGGCTAGTATTGCAATCCTCGAATGAGATCCCGAGTCGGCAATTGCTCGATTAGGGTAGAAGTTTGGCTTCCTTGTCTTGAGGAGTGAGATCGCAGTATTCTGATAGCCATCTGCGCTTGGATCTGTTGGAATTGGTGATCTGGTTGAGTTCGATCATGTTATTGGGGCACATGTGATAGAGATGTTTCTCCTCTGATTTATCAATGACTGGGATAACTTTGAGTTGCTTCTTGTAGCTGCCATCTTTGTATGATTTTAGGTCGACAATGTATTTGAGCATTTGTCCTTCCTTAAAAATTAGTTTGAGTAGCCGCTGGATAGTAAATCAACTGTTAGTAGAATGATGGTTTACCTTGTGATGCATGTAGTATGGTCGGTTGTCAATTAGTTCCAGAGGTCTAGAAACGCGGTAAAGTGTATCTTTCATGAGGAGTGGAAAAATTGTGAAGAGTCGAACAATGATTATGGGGAGGACGGGTATGGTTTATGAACCGCCTTTTTGAGGGTAACCAGTATTGCCCTTAGCGCGCTTCTGATCTCCCTGTTCCACCTTTTGTTCAGTACTACGATCGGTAGTGGGACCTTTCGTGGTAAGGACTGATTTAGTATATTTGTGTTGCTCTGACATCATCTTCACCAGGTCGACGTAACTATTGACCTTGGTGATCATATCTTCCAAGGTCGCAGGTTTGTTGAGGAAGAGGAACTTTTTGGCCTTGCAACGAAGCTGAAGTGTATTGGTGAACGTGGTAATAGCAGTCTTCTAATCGAGATTATCCACTTTACGTGCGAGATCCAAAAAGTTTTTAGAAAATCCTCGAGCTTCTCTCCGTGTGACTGTTTGAGACGGATAAAAGAATATAAATTTTTTTCTTTATCTCGATTGTGAGCATATGTCTTGATGAATTATTTTTGCAGCTGTTCAAAGGTATAGATGGGGCCCTCAGGGAGAGAGTGGAGCCATCGGAGTGGATCTTCCTGAAGAATTATGGCAAATAGTCGGCATAGAATGTGGTTAAGGTTGGAGTACAACCCCAAGGAATCACGGTACTGTTGGATGTGTTCTTTTGGGTCGATACCTTTATATTTATGAATTTTTGGAGTATGGAAACCTTTCGGTATCTCCATATTGAATAGTTCCTTTGCAATTGGACTTCCTTGTATCTTGATAAGATTGTCGGTTTTGCCCAGAACTTGTGCTTTGACCATTTACGTAATACACTGATCTATATGCTCCTTCGTGATGTAATGTCAGATTGTTTGAGCAGTCGGATGAGGAGGTTGCGGATGATGAGTGCCGATACATTCACTTAAACGATCCTGCGCTGGAACTCAGGGTTAAGGTCGTTGATCTTTCTCTTAACGTATGGAAACTCGACAGCCGCGGGTGATTTCGGACTGAACTTCACCCCCAAATAAATGGAAAGCTGAGGCTTGTGCTCATTATTCCTAGAAATTGTTTTACTTGTGACTCCTCAAGGTCCCAATCTCTCTTTTACAGAAACACGGGTGGCCTCAAGCAACTGGTCATTACCTCATACTGGAAGAGCCTGCCGAGTGTTTTATTGGGCTTCTAGGGCAATATGCATTATTATTAATTGATCTTCATGTCGTTTGAGCGGTGTCAAACGGGATTGGTGTTCGGCGTCGAGCTCCTTGTCGCGGAGCTCTCAGTCTTGAGTTAATTGGAGTTCGAGTGTGGTGCATTTCGCAGCCTTGGCGTTGAGATCTGGCTCAACAAAATCATCGAGCTGGATTCCCATAGCTGGTCATCTTGAAGTAACCATGATTGAAAAATGTTGTGAAAAAATGCCTTAGGATACCGTGATGATGCAATCTATTCCACAGACGGTGCCAAATGTAATGGCCAAATTTTACAAGCTCGAAATGGCTTAGAATTTTCCATTACACCAAAGAACCTGTGATGATAATTTAATATAAAGTAAACAATGACATAAGTGGTTTTAGCGTGGAAAACCACTGAATAGGTAAAAAAACCATGACCTCGAGTGAAGGATTTTTGTAAAGGTTAATTTTATTGTATAAGGTTGTTTTCTTAGTACAAGTAATCTATAGACTTAGAAATGCTTGAAACTTTCCAAACAAGAAGTTTAAATCTCTTGAGAATCTATAAGATATAGTTTTCTTAGTGATTTCCCGTGTATTTTTCTGGTCCATGTCTCTTCTCGAACTTCTTCATTATATAGGCCTTCTCCACAGCTCTTCATCATGTTCGAGCACATTTTCTGAACAATGTGGCTAGTGGCTACTGACTGTGTAACTGCAGAGTTCGTGTGAGATAGGTGTCTTTGACTTGTTTAGATTTTCTTGATTCCTGCTCGTCTCACATTCTCGCTCAGTTCTTGGATTAAGTTGAATAGATGACTTGAGGAGTCATGTGGAAATATGCGTAAGCCTAAGATATAAGTAGTTCGAACTGGTGACAGCTCGATTAGTGTCAGATCGAGAGGTAGGCCCTTACAACTACAGTACAACAAGAATAACACTTGGTTTGGCTGCTTCTTTCTATATCTGCGAGTAAAGTAAGTATAGAAACTTTTTTTATATCATAGACACGACCAAATATAAGATAAAGCAAAAGTAATACTAGTCTTCATCTCTTTCAATATGTTTATGACATTACTGCAGTACAACAAGGATAACACTTGGTTTGGCTACTTCTTTCTATATCTGCGATTAAAGCAAGTGTTAAAACTTGCTTTATATCAAAGACACGACCAAACATAAGATAAGGCAAAGATAATACTAGCCTTCATTTCTTTCAGTATGCTTGCAGCATTGCTGTTGTAGAATAAGGATAGCATTTGGTTTGGCTGCTTCCTTTTCTATCTGCGAGTAAAGCAAGTGTAGAAACTTATTTTATATCAAAGACACAACAAAACATAGGATAAGGCAAAGGTAATACTAGCCTTCTTCTCTTTCAGTATGTTTGTGACATTACTGCAGTACAACAAGGATAACACTTGGTTTGGCTACTTCATTCTATATCTACGAGTAAAGAAAGTATTGAAACTTTTTTATATCAAAGACACGACCAATCATAAGATAAGGAAAAGGCAATACTAGCCTTCATCTCTTTTAGTATGTTTGAGGCATTACTACAGTACAACAAGGATAATACTTGGCTTGGCTACTTCTTTCTATATCTGTGAGTAAAGCAAGTGTAGAAACTTGTTTTATATTAAAGGCAAAGCCAGATATATGATAAGGCAAAGGTAATACTAGCCTTCATTTCTTTCAATATCTTTGCTACTTTCCTACAAAAAATTCGAAGTGCTCTTGGGTTAGCTGACTCAATCCCTATCTGCGAGTAAAGAAAGTGTAGAAACTTGTTTCATATCAAAGACTCTACAAAATAAAAAGTAAAGGTACTACTTTATTCCAATATTTGCAATAGATACTATTCTCTAGATTGCAAACACTACAAAGGATAATTTTTTGTTGTTAGAATGTCAACTACGCTATCCCCGACTGCAGGGGATTGCTTAGACAGTTGTCGAGCTATAACAACTCTGCCCCGCTCTATCAAATTGGCAGGTCGAGGGGCTAACCACGTCTCCATGGAGGCCATACAATTTCCACAATCTATATCAGCTCCACAGATACATCCTTTGTCTGATAGACTTTTGAACATGGTATCTCTTTCCAACTCAAGTCTTTTTACCTCCCCTACAAAGTAGGCAGCGAATGACTTTAACATGTCAGAGTATGATGCATGGGGTACAACCATGGTCAAAAAATGAAATCTCGACCTCTCGAGAGCTTTCTCCAACCTTGCATACCGCGCCTTGTGGTCACATAATTCCCTATCTACGAAAGCACTGTATGCAATATTTTCTTCTAATTTTTTGCAAGCCTTATCTATTTCAGCCTGACAGCATGCTTTCAGATCAGCCACCTAAGCATGCATACCGCGCCTTGTGGTCACATAATTCCCTATCTACGAAAGCACTGTATGCAATATTTTCTTCTAATTTTTTGCAAGCCTTATCTATTTCAGCCTGACAACATGCTTTCAGATCAGCCACCTAAGCATGAAGTTTATCGATCTCACTGTTCCCATCATTCCCGGCCGAAGTTTCCTTTAACAGGTCATCCATCTTCTTAATCAGAATTTCCTTTGCTCGGATTTCCCCTTCCAATACTTTCACCCTAGCGAGTGTAGCATACAACTTATATTGACACTCCTTTAACTTTGCATTACCTTTCTGCACATGCCCATGAATTTGAGCTACATCTCCTTCCTGCTCCATAATTCGAGCTGATAGGCTAACAACATCCCCTTGCACGAGGGAAACTTTAGCATCATTTTTAGTCTTCCTCGAGTGTTCTCCAGGCTCAACGCTTCTAGCATGTGCATGAGCCTACGCCAACTCGATTTCAATCGTGTCAGCCTCTCATTCAGCTCGTCACATTTGCGTTGCACCATTCAAAACTTCATATCCTTGGTAGAAAAGGCCGTGTGCAATTATTCAGCTACAGCTTCCGAAGCCACTAATTCCTCTCGAGCTATCTTCAGCTCGTTATCCTTTTCAATCATCTTCTTCTTCAATCGCTCTAGCTCGTTTCTACTATCTTGAAAGTCACTTCAAAATCATTCACTCTCATTGGTTTTCCTGAACAATTCGCCCTTCAGTTTGGCCATAACATTTTTTAACTCATCCTCAGATCTCACAAGCGCATGAATTCGATATTGGGCCATGTCAACACTCCTACTCTTTTCCATTAGCAAATCTACCTAACTCTTAAGCTTTGTTGCACATTTTTTTACCCCTGCAAGGTCTTTTTACCCCTTCTCCATGTCTGTATCCCTTTCTTCGATATTCTGAGTGAGTTCGACCACGGTCTAGTTTGCCTTAACTAACTTAAAGTACAGCTTTACGTGTTGGTCTTCTCTACCTTCATTCGCGTCCCTCATCCAATCGAACACCTCTGCAAATTCCCGGCTACATTGGAGTGCATCATCTTCGCGTAAGCGAGCTGTGTCCAATTCGACCTACACATTACAGATATATTAGAACCAGCTCGATTCATGATGTACATTCAAAATGCATATATATATAACTCCTTTCCTAGCAAGCTATCTATCTTTTGGCTTCTACGTCGTGCAACTACTTCTAAACTTAAGGTTGAAATACAATCTCAGATAAATGCTCCATAACATTTACTTCAAAAGCCAAGGTACACATTCTCTATTTTTTTAATTTGTCAAAAATTAGGAGTATCCTATGTATCATTAGAGAGTTATGATCCTATAACTAGTAACAAGTTTTTGGGTTACATTTCTCACTAATTGTTATCTTATTTTCATTTGGTCGTTCTATATTAATGAAGCATACAAGTCAAATATTTCCTGTTCTGTTCAAACCTATAGCTTCGCTTGCAAAGACAGAAGGGACGTAGAAGTCTCTCTTTCCTTGGCAAGCTCAGTCTCTAATTCTTTTATTCTGATACGTGTTTCTCTAAGTACCTACAACAAGGATTTAAACAAGAGAACTTAGCCTACAAAATTCTGATCAATACACAGTATCCTACCATTTACACAAACGCTATCAATATCGTCTTACAGCCAGAATTCATCTTTCTAACCTACCTTTTCATGTTCCCCCTCCGGGAGCTCAGCACCATCCCCTTGGTTGTCTAGCTCCGTCTGAGGAGAGATACCATCCAACCCTTCAACAACTCTAACAACAACTCCTTCAACTTCTTCCCCATCATCCTCCTCAGCATAGGTGTCCGCCTTAATGGCATCCACCTCTTCCATTAAATACGCCTTGGACACAAGTTGCTGCTCGAGCCGTTCGCGCTCTGCCTCCACTTCCTCCAAGTTTGCTCTGGCCTCCGCTCGAAGATAGCCGATCTCAACTACTTGGGACACCTTCAATACCTCCATCTATTTTCCACCCTTGAAAGAGTCCACCTTCAGCTGAGCTACCTTCATTTCAACCACGATCTTCTTCTTCTTCAGCTCTTTTTTCTCTTCTTTAACTCTGAGTCAGACCCCCTTCACCAAACGAGCTATCTACAAAATACAATAAAGGAGAATAAACAAATCACGTGATCAAGTACAAAAACCTTACATTTTACTTATATCTTCCTCCCTGTGGAGAGCAGCCAGCCTGACCCTTTCCTCCACTCCTTTCTGATCATCTTCAAAAATAGGTCGATCAACCGCGACCTTCTCCCCCAAAGCTCCTAAAGTTACTATCCTTCTCCTTTTTTCTTTCCCTTCGACCTCACCACTACCCGTGGTACCAATGGCCGACGGACGCTTTAACATCTGCTTTTTTGGAAACATGCGAGCAAAGTTGCTCAATGTGGTGGACTCCGGCTGAGCCGAGCTACCCACTTTATAGGCCTTGGGCATAGTTGTTCGCCCTTCCCCACCAGTTCTGTTCTTTTGACTATTATCAGCACCTGCCATAAGCCTGGTCAATTAAGATTTTTGAACTTTCTTAGACTTGCTGCCAATCCGTTTCTTTCTCTTAAGGCAGAGATCTTCCAAATCCGATTCGAGCTCTCCCTCTTCTTGAGCAACTTCCTCCAACAAAGAAATTTTCCTTTCCACCCGAGACTTCGGGCCTACCATAGCCAACATTGCCATCATCAGGATAAAATTATACATTTTGAAAATATTCATATCATACGTTATGTATTGTTATACTTTCTTTTTTTTGCAGTTCTAAACAGAAGATCCATGGGTTCTTCATCATCTCTTTGTAGGTAGTTACCCTTCACCCATAAAGCATTGTCATTCCAAGCTCGACCTGCTGAATTCAGATCGAAGAAGTGAAGCCTAGCCGCGCTCGCACAGAAATACGCCCCCTCCCCCCCCACCCCCCACTAGCACGATAGTTCTTCACCCCATAAAATTGTAATACATCCTAAGGAGATATGCTTCTCACTTTTCCATCCTTTTCCCAACTCTCAGTCAGGTGGTTGCAGATACTAATTGCCTCCCATATGTTCCCGTTCAATTGAACAGGACATGCCCCAATCATATTCATAATCCCCTTCGCTAGATTGGTAAGGGGAAGACTCAACCCATACTATAATTGAGATATGTAACACAAAAAACCCTTAGAAAGATTGCTCCGTACATCCCCATCGAAATACTCAAAATAAATCAATTTATATATAACCCTATCTTTTTACTCCTTCTCCAGATTGGGCAACAAATAAAAATGCCCCTCCCCCGTCGCTATAGTACATCCCCTGAATTGCCTACTGGCATATTTAACACATTAACCCCATGTAACTCCTACCGCGACCTTGGCTTTACAAAATTTATTAAATGTATCATAATAGGGAGGATCGGTCACCAATCTCCCAGGGAAACTTGGAAATTGCTCAACCCCTATTTTGACCATGTTGTCAAATAATTCAATTTCAGACTCCGCCGTTCGACCAGAGGTCGACATCTCATTAACATATGAACTAACCATGTTAGCTACAGGTCTACAGGCAAGGATTTGGACCTAACAGGTACCTCTCACGCTCGAGCTATAAATAGGTCCAGGTATCTATCATATATTTTCAGTATTTATTTCATTATGTTCGTAGATTACTATAACTAGTATTTTTTACAAGAGATTTGCTACAAAACACATATTTATTAACTTCAAAAACATAACACAAACATGCATCACAGATCTCTACTAACCTTTTATATCAGAGTGAGAATCTGAAGCAGTGCCAAAACCTTCCTTCACAATACTGTTGTATAACCACTTTCGGGACTCAGTCTCCGCCACTCTCTCTTGCACTGACTGTTGATCACCTTCGATTAAATCCTTACTAGATCGTCTGAGATTTTTTCTCGCTTCTCTCACCTTGCTCTCCAAGTTTTCAAAAGTCAAAAAATGTTTGAATGATGAAGGCGGTGAACTATTTATTCTTTTTCTCTCTAACTGCTTGGAGTTATTACGCCTCATATAAGCCATCCTCAACTTTGGAACTCAGGCGCCCTTTCCTTTATCCATGTCAGACGTCTCTCACCTTTTCGGTAAAGACGCTCTTCCATCATTACCCTCTCCCTTATATTTTAATCTATTTTTATCTCTCAATTCTACAGTTCTCTCTGACCTTCCCGCAATCATCATGACTCACACCTTGCATGATTTCAAATTTGTATAATTTTTTCACAAAAGACTAATTCAGAAGCTCCTGCTTATTTCTTTTTTTGTTTCTTCTATTTATAGTATAAGTGACGTCATTTCCAAAGATCACAAAATTTTTCAAAAGTATTCAAAAATTATTTATCATAACAGTCACAAACAGCATTTGCAGCAATAGAGGATCGATTTAAATTTAACCTTTTCTTTTATCCATTTATTCAAATAAATTACATTGCTTTACGATATTACTTTACATATAATTACATCTAAAACAACCTTGATGACCTGGGCAACCACATCCGATCAGATATCCTCCAGTAATCATCACATCCTCATATTCGATCTCCTCTATAGCAAGAGAGCTCATTGCTTCCTTTCAAGTTGTTGGGTCCACCACGAATTTACAAAACATCTCTTTATAAAAGTGATGTTCATATTAACGATCCCTTCCAATCATATCTAAACCTTCTTCATTCACCTCCCTCACTGCCAGCTCAACATCAAAATCCAATAGCCCAAAAATGTGTTCCCGTACTTCGGCAATCTTAATAGCCAAACACCCCTCAACGGCATAGTGAATCCTCTCAGAACGAGTCCACCTCAACTTATTTCCTTTCCACCTACTTTCAACTTGCTATTCCGGCCTTTATACCTTTTCAAGCTGTAAAATCCTTTACAACTCGGTATGTCTCCTATTTTCTAGTAGCAGAAACCATAAAATCTTGGCAGAAGTTATATCTTAACTTATCTCTTTCTATCAAACACATTCATTTCATTTCTCATTGACCTAATATTTTATAATTTATAATCACAAAACAAGATCAATTTTCCCATTCCAGAATTCCTACAATTGTATATTACCAATACCTTCCTATACCAGGTTGAACTCCTTATTTCTTATTTCTTTCACATTGCATGCATATTTCTACCAGTTTAATTACCAAAATAATATATTTACACTCTAAGTCCCATACATTATATTTTTATAGTAAATCTATCAAACTCATCACATTATTCGTAGCTCTAATAAAAGAGTAATTTTATTCTACATAAAAAAGAATTTGGCAACAATTGTTTTAATTCATTCCGAATCATATTACAGATACTTTTACAGATAACAAGTCTTTCACAATACTCTGAGCTCGAATACTTTTATAGATATAAAGCCTTACAAAGTATTCCAAAATCAAGTATTTTACAGAAAACAATTTTCAAGTGCTTTACAGTTAATAGGAATTTTAGGTACCAAAAAGAATCAAATTCTTCAGTTCGTCCTGCTTCAGTAATTGTTTACCCTGATGCAAAGAAGACATTGGACACAACTAAAACCTTCCCTCACGTGAGTTTTGTTAAAGTCTCATAGATCTTCAAATGGAAACTATGCAAGCAGAAGACTCAGTGCTGAACCCAACTCTTCAAATCGAAGGTCTTCTTAGCGCAAGAAGATAATGGAGTTACAGAACCCAACTCCGTCTCCCTCCTCCACCACCATCGCCACCCCTTCTATGACCACCATCGAAGAGCTGGTAGAGATGAAGAGGGCCCTACATTAGAATCCATACCGACACAAGAAATTAGCAAAACTGCCCTGCAGTTATGCCTATCCCTATATTTGTCGCCCCAACCTTGTCTTTCGCCAGTGTACAAAGGCAAGCCCAACGTTCTTCGCTAGATAAGACGATAAAGTGAAACCTCCACCTACAATAAAATTCCTCCTCAACTTCAACCGCTTCGTCTTCCGACATTCCTTGGTAAGTCGGGGAAACAGGAACGGGCATTGGCATCTCCAAGAATTGGCCACCGAAGTACTTCAATTTTAACCTCTATGTTTCAGTCGCAATTCTTTCTTCAAGGATCATCCACCGCGTCTTCACCATCTTCAGCAACTTCAGAGAATGTGGCAAACAAACAAACGTACTTTGTTTCCAACTCGGTACAGGTACTATTTATATAACCATAAATTTATTGTGCATGTACATTTTCCCAAATATCATCATTTACTGTAGATGCAACCCTTCTAACCCTAACCATCACATAGATCAGCATTCACATCATCATTTAATGAACGTCATTCGCCTTAAAAATGTGCAGTTTATATACAGTCAAATCCTTCATTACTCTATTCATTATTCATGATTTTAATCCCGAAAGCCGATAACACTCAAATTTATTCTCAACCAAAGCCACTCGTGACTTTGGTTGCGAGGGGGCGATTGTAAGGGCCTACCCCTCGATCTGGCACTAGTCGAGCTGTATCCAGCTTGAACTGCGTATATCTCAAACTCACGCATATTTCTCCATAACTCCTCCAGTCAACTTTTTAATTACTCTACGAACTGACAGAGAACATGGGTTGAGCTTGAATCAAGAAAACATGAACAAGTCAAAGACACCTGTTTTACACAAACTCAGTAGTTACTCAGTCAACCGCCACTAACCACATTTTTCAAAAAACGTGTTCCACCACGATGAAGAGCTGTGGAGAAGCCTATAAATGAAGAAGTTCCAAAAGGGATAGGGACCGGAAAATAATAAGAGAAATTTGTAAGAAAACATCATTTTCTAGATTCTCAACATATTTAAGCTTCTTATTCGCAAGTTTCAAGCATTTCTATGTCTTGAAATTACCTGTAATAAAATATCTGCCTCAAGCAATAAAATCAATCTTTACAAAAATCCTCCACTCGAGGTCGTGGTTTTTTACCTATTCAGAGGTTTTCCAGGTTAAAATCACCTGTATTATTTCTCACTCTCTATTAGATTATTGTCACAGGTTCATTGGTGTGATAGTGAATTTTAAGCCACTTTGAGCTTGCAAAATTTTGCCATTACAACAATGACCATAGCCCTACAATAACAACTATAAAGAAGGGATTATCGCCATCTTTAAGAAGTTTCCATACTCATTAGCTGGTATTTCTTTTATAAGCTTTTGTTCCATTACCACTAGTTGAGGAGTTGTTCCCAACCAGTTGAGAAAAATATTACCTGCAAAGAATTTATTTTGGCCATCATCTGAAATGCATTGACCTGTCTGTTATATCCAAAAAAGGAAAGATAAAAAATAGATCATAATCGACCATATTCTAATGAAAGAGCGGGTTTACACATCACATGATGTCATGTGTAAGGCCTATAGGCTTTGATCCCACTTTTTGACATAACTCCATCATATCCTTTATGTTACCATTTATGAACTTGTATGGAGGACACTAGATCCCTCGAATCTTAAGGTACCTCTCCAGGCTCATTGGCTTCCACCACAGTGAGTATAAAACCTTTAACATCTATAAAACAACCACAAGAAATATAACTGAGAAAAAGATGGAGAGAAAAGCATTGAAACTCTGATTACCTCCCTTCATTCTCTATTCCTAAGTTATTATTAACAAGCAAATTATACCATTGGGCTTTAGGCCCAGTGGTGGCTGTGAGGTCGTAAGTTCTAGACATCATGGGCTTGAAAACTCAAGGTTAAAGTTAAAGATCCCTATATAAAACTAACTTGCCTGGAAATAAAAAACCCGAAGTGTTGGGATATGATGAATCTAGAGCAAGATAACACTATAGCATGAACAAGAGAGAAAGAGAGAAAGAGATTTATTGATTATCATAGCTATTTTCTCTTTACATAGTACAACGATATTTATAGACAACCCATAACCCTATTGGGCCTATGGGTTTGTTAGGAGTCCATATAGAACACCTCAACCCTATTGGGTTCCTAGCTTGGGCTTGGACCTAACTCCTAACACTCCCCATTGAGGTGTTCCATACTAGGATGACTTGCCTCATTAAAACCTCTACCTAGTAAAACCCCTTGTGCAAAAAGTTGTGCTGGGAAAGAGTATAATCATATGCCATGTATAGGTTGCGGACGCGGATACGTTGCCTCATCAAAGCCTCCAGCCAGTAAAACCTCCTAGGACAAAAACTGTACTATCAGGAAAAAAGAGTACAACACGTATGTGTCCACGTTAGGCTGGGACTCCTCCTCCTGATGTCAATCTTTCTGAAATCTATCTCCTTGAGATAATAAATATTGTAAACTTTGCATGCTGATTTCATAAACTATTCTCTTGAATGTAGAATATACAAGAGCCTTCGTGAATAGATCAGCCAAATTATCTTCTGAATGGACTTGAACAACGTCGATCTCATTCGTCTTCTGTAACTCCTGTATGTGGAAAAACTTTAGTGAAATATGCTTCATTTTATCACCTTCAATAAATTTGCCTTTGACTTGAACGATACAAGCTGCATTGTCTTCATAAAGTATTGTCGGCTTATCGTGGATATAATTCAGACCGCAACTTCTGTTGATGTGGTTGATCATAGACCGTAACCAAAAATATTATCTTCTGGCTTCATGTAGTAAAAGAATTTTTACGTGGTTCGATGATGCAGTAACCATCGTTTTCTTTACTGATCTCCATGAAATCACAGTATCTCCATGCAAGAATGTATAACCTGATTAAGATCAGCCTTTATGCGGATTTGACAAATATCCTGCATCGATGTATCCTATAATTTCCTGTTTGCCAAGTTGTGGATAAAATAGACCCCAGTCTTTTATGCCGGTGAGATATCTCAAAATGTGTTTGATCCCATTCCAGTACATTTGGGTAGGTCCGGAACTATGACGTGCCAAACAGTTCACTGCAAATGAGATGTCGGGCCGAGTACACCCTACTAAGTATAGCAAAATACCGATAGCTCCTAAATATGGTATCTCAAACCTTAGGAATTTATCCTACTCATCAGGAGGATGATAGATATCCTTGTTCACATTTAGGTATGGATGCGGCACATCTTAGGAATTATGTGCCGCATCCATACCTAAATGTTTTATGATTCTTCTGGTATACGTCGCCTGATGTACGATTATGCCGCGACCAAGATGTTCGATCTGTATACCATGAAAAAATTTGGTTTTACAAGGTCTTTCATTTCGAATTCCTTCCCAAGGTATTCTACAGGATTTGTGATCTCCCCCGGAGTTCTGATGATATTCAAGTCGTCTACATAAACTACAATGATGGCGAAACCAGTATTCGTTTCTTGAAAAAAAATGCATGGGCAAATAAGGCTATTTATAAAACCCTCGGCCTTCAAATATTCAGTCAGCCTATTGTGCCACATGAGCCCTAATTATTTCAGACCATACAATGACTTATCCAGTTTTACTACATAGGCACCCCGCGTGCCAGACATTGTCGCCTCAGGATGCTTAAACCCTTCTGGGAGCTTCATGTAGATCTCCATATATAATTTCCCATATAGATATGCAGTAACTACATCTATAAGACACATATCCAGCTCATTATCAGCGATTGACAGACTGATCAAGTAGGAGAACGTTATAGTGTCCATGACGGAAGAGTAAGTTTCAACAAAATTGATGATAGGTCATTGAGAAAATCACTGAGCAACTAGTCCTTCTTTATACCTTACTATGTCTCCGAGTTCATTACGTTTCAATATGAATACCCATTTATAACCGACAGGCCTCATGGCATCTTGCCTAGGGACTATTGGTCCAAACACTTCGCGTTTAGCTAATGAGCTAAGCCCCGCATTCATCGCCAACTCCCAATCTGTACGACTTCTACATTCGTCTACAGTGAGTGATTTAGGATCATCATCCTCGATGGCAAGCGCAGCAGCAAAAGTGAATACTTTGACAGCTACTACTTTTAAACGATCCCATGTAGTGCCATTAGAAACAAAGTTAATCGAGATCTATCGATTATCATATACATGGGCCCCACCGGGCTTGTTTCCTAATGCTGCACGTGGATACATAGTTAGGATAGCCTTGTTGGTGGGTGGTTCTATCCCCGATGGACTGACTATACCATTAGTTTTTTCTTTTCCCGTACGCTGTTTCTTAGCCCTCGGCTCAGATCCTTCTTTACAGTGGGGTATCCTCTCATGACGCGCGGCTTAGATTCATTAGCAGGTCACACATCAGTTCCCTGAACATCTAGTTATTCAGGCGCAGTATTTACAGGAATGTGCGCCTTGGTTACTTTAGCAGCATCATTAAATGAATTTGGTAATTTATTAGCGATCTGTTGTAAGTATAGAATCCGCTGTACTTCCTTGTCACCATAATTGGTTAGGAGATCTAGATGAGACAGCGATGGTGTGTTTCAACTAATCTTGAAAACATCCTCAGCATTGACTGTCATATCTCCCCCCAATACTAGGAATATCGTCTCATCAAAATAACAATCTGTGAATCTCTCAGTAAATACATCACTCATAGTGGGTTCCAAGTATCGAATGATAGATGGTGAATCATAACCTACATAAATACTGAGACGACGTTAGGGTCCCATCTTTGTACGATGAGGTGGGGCAATGAGAACCTGTGCGAAACATCCAAATGTTCATAGATGGGTAGCACCGAGCTCCGACCTAGTTATTAGTTGCAATGGGAAATATTGATTATTGGCTGTTGGACGAATTCTAATCAGGGTGGCAGCATGCAAAATTGCATAGCCCCACGCAGCAGTCGAAAGCTGAGATCGTAATAACAGTGGCCTAGTAATTAACTGTAATCGCCTGATTAGATTCTCCACCATCCCATTCTGGGTATGGACATGGGGTACTGGATGCTCGACATCTATCCTATTAGCCGTACAATAATCAAGAAAAGCCTTTAAGGTAAACTCGCCAGCGCTGTCAAATCTCACGGATTTGATCGGGTGATCTGGGAAATGATCCCGCAATCGCATAATCAGGGGAAGCAGTCATGGAAATGCCATATTCCTAGATGATAAAAGGCAAACGTCTAACCATCTCACAGATGCGTCGATTAAGACCATATAGTATTTGAACGGACCACTATATAGATGGATAGGTCCACATATATCTTCATGGATACGTTGAAGAAAGGCTGGAGACTCTAACTCCACCTTGGTCTTACTAGGCTGGACTATAGGCTTTCCTTGAGAGCAGGCGTTACACAGGCAATCTTTCCAAATTCTGACCTTTTCTCCCTTAAATAAATGTCCAGAGGTACTATTGATAATTTTCCTCATCATTCTCTATCCAGGGTGTCCGAAACGATCATGCCAAATCTTAAATATTTTCTCTTGTAACAGAAAAAAATTAGTGATTGCATATGTTTCGACATGCCAAAAGGCAGTAGAATAAAGCCCTGAGGAATACATTGGACACCACTCCAATATAAGTTCTTGACCATTAGGCGAATAGGTGATGCATAGAATTTGATTCTCATCATCTCCTATCGTCTAGACTTGGTAACCATTATCATGTGTATCCCTAAAGCTCAGTAAATTCTCGGGAGATTTACTAGTAAATAACACGGTCTGGATACTCCGTATTGTACTGTTAGGGAGTAAAAGCGTGGCACTCCCTGAGCCCTCTATAATACTGGTGGACCCAGTAATAGTGTGAATGTCTGTGACATACATGCTCAATTGTGAGAAATACTTTTTATCTTGAAGGATCAAGTGCGTGGTACCACTGTCTACTAGACATGTGTCGGTACTCGTCTTATTATCAATTAGTGCCTTATAAGCAAAAAGATCCATGGGTGACCTTCATATATAGCAGATTAAAAACTATATATGAAAAATGAGCGAATAGCTAGGAAAAATCAACATGGAATAGAACAAAATCAAATAACATATATGTCACGAGCACATTACTGAAAGATAAATAATATGTTCCAAACAAAATCAAAAATGCCGACAATGAAAAGTAAAGTAAATCTATACTAAAAATAGAAACTACTAGTGCTCTCTCTAATGTGACATCCCATGTCTACTAGGGAATCGTGACAAATTACTCTATATGCTAAATCATGGCGGCATCAGTGTCGCCAAAGAAGTCTGACACAACAAATGCCACTGGGGCAGAGTTAGTATCAATAACTGTACGATGGGTCCGGACTTTGTTATCTTTAGCCACCCTTGGTGCCTGGCTCTTTCGTGCCCAATGTCCTGTGCCACCAGTGTTAAAGCAAGTAGATCCCTGATATGGCTACTTCTCCTTCTTCACATTACCTAGTGTCCCAGATTTCTAAAATCCTTTTACCTCTCTGAAGGCCAAAGGATTTCTGGTGCCCTCCCTTTGATCTATTGCCCATGTATCCTCCCCTTCCCTTTCCATTTCTGCGTCCCTGACATGCAGAGTTGTATCCCTGAAACTGAACATTATTAGATGCAGGCAACGGTACACTCCCAGAGGGCCGCATAACATGATTCTTCATCAAAATTTCATCTTTCTGCTCAGAGAGGAGAAGTAGCTAAATCAAGACTTCATGAGCCTTCTGACTTTCTCGTCGATATTGCCTCTAAAATGCAATATTACTAGCATGGAAAGTGGATAGAGTCTTCTCTACCATTTTAGCATCAGTGACCTTCCTCTCACACAGCTCAAGTATAGAAGTAATTTTATGGACTGCTGAGTTGTAATCAACGACCATCTTAAAATCTTGGAACCTAAGGTTGTTTCATTGGTGCATAGCCTTGTGGAGCATAATAGTCTTTTTCTGACCATAACGCCCCTTAATACTTGCCCATAGTTCAACTGGCCCAACCTTATTGAGGTATTAAGTCTTGAGGTCATCCTAAATATGATGACAAAGGATAAACAAAGCCCTTGTTTTGTCCATACGTTCTTCCTTGTTATCAATGACGATGGTCTTCTACAGACCGAGAGACTTCAAGAACAAGTCAGCGTAAATGCACCAAGTAAGGTAATTAGCGTCAGTGAGTAGCAATGGTGCAAATTCTACATTTTTAAGCTTCGCAAACATCTGTAATGCAAAATAGATATCGTAATTAGAGACAAAACATATCAATTGAATGAAAGACAGATTATAGTACTTAGAATAAAGCTAAAAAATAATTCTCAATCATATTATAAGTGAACTCTGTTCATATTCTAAAATACATTAAATTCTTCTATTATGACTAAATCCTAAATTTTATCCTGTAAAAATGACGATCTTAATCTCAGATGTGCATTTTAATAGAATCTTAGCCAAGACTGCTATTAAAAAATCACTAGATGTGTGCTTCCCTTAGTCTGAGATCTAGGGTGTTCTAAGCCCTATAGTTCTATAAAAGTAAGTATATTCTAGCCAAATGACCTTATTGGCTATAAATATGATGGGTATTAGATGTTTAGCTAACAAGTGGTTCCATCCCAAAGTCAGTTGGGTTCACAAGATAGGTTGGTTAGGCCTGGCTTTGAACTAACATTCTAAAGTACTATAGGTTACTATTAATGCATATATACCTCTAAATGTTATACATATAACATCTAATTGTACCTAGATACGAAAAATTGGTTCCTCAAACACCAAGATTTTAGAAATAAGACTAAGTCAATTCCCAATTGAGCTCTAGTTATTTGTTCATGACAATGAACTGTGATTTAGATATGACTCTCAATCATATACTAAATTAGTCTTGGTTTCATATTATCATGGATCCCTGATCATGATAATTAGTATCCTAGAGGTATACTAGTAATATCCTATAAGCTATCATAAGATACTTAAATAGGTATTACTTGATATACTTATATCACATATAAGTGAGCCAATGTTCCTATACGAAGCACATATTCCCAAAAAAAAATTTAAAATATTTTGCATAATAAAAGAAGAAAAAAAGTCCCTCACGGGGTAGGTCTAGTCAATAGAAATTTTTCTAAAAAAATTCGGCCCAATTTGACATAAAATTAGGCTATTTATAGCTGTTTTAGTGTCTGAACCGGTTTAACTCAGTCATGGTCAAGGCTAGGGCCGGGTTGACTGGTCTGAATCGGTCGGATCCAGTCTGCCACGTGTCACACACGCTAAGGTTACACGTGTCACACACACACGCGTCACACACGTGTCATATACTCGTGCCACGCACGCGGTTGCCACGTCACTGCCATGTCTCACCGCCTGGAGAATATTCCGGTAACTGGAGGAATATTCTTGTGACCGTTCGGCCAAAATTTTGGAGATATTCTAGCGTTCGTCCTCCGGTGACTAACACGTGCCAGGCATGCCGCGTGTCACTGCTGATGACATTGTGGATAAGATGGCGTCATAAATAATAATAAATAATAATAAATTGATGACGTCATCAGATCAAAAAACGACATTTTTGGCCGTGAAACTGCCTAGTTTCAACGAGCTATTCCTGGCGACTGGGATATCCCCCAAAGACGTGTCATATATCGTTGGATAGCTCCCGGAGCAGGCTATCCAACCGAAGTGGTCTCACCTCTATGTGATCTCCACAGACAAAAATATTCACGTTTGAAAATAGCCATTTATCAAGGGTAAAAAACACTAAAAAAAACTAATTTTTAATCCGAAAAAAGGGGAAAAATAGGCTTTTAAAACATGATGATCTATCATATATAATAGATCTTAATATAGGTATACAAAGAATCGTAAAATACATCTTCTCCTGATCGCTTAGTTTCCGTGAAATCTCTTATTAGAAGGAAAGATCTCCCCTCCTCGTTCTTAGAGAGTGCGTGCTGATAACGTGTTGAGATATGATGAATTTAGAGCAAGATAACACTCTCGCATGGACAAGAGAGAAATATAGAAAGAAATTTATTGATTATCATAACTATGTACTCTATACATAGTACAGTGATATTTATAGACAACCCACAAAGATTTACTATTCTACTCTAACTCTCCCCATAACCCTATTGGGGCTATGGGTTTGTTAGGAGTCTGTATAGGACAACCCAACCCTGTTGGGTTTCTAGCTTGGGCTTGGGCCAAACTCCTAACACAAAGCAAATTATCAACATATATAGATCCACTTAAACTAGACAATCGATATATGTATAATATTTTAGAGAAATGTCTAGAAGAGCGTTCCATCAATTATTTTATGGTAATATTGTTGGTAGATTTTTTCCGGCATGATTCCCGAGGCATTATTTTTTGCAACCTCAACATATACAAGTCCACTTATATACCAGACAATTGATGATGAATATAATTATCAGTCACGTGTTACACGCGCATTATTTATAATGTTTGAACTGTACGGGGTCACTGCCAGATTCGGTCTTGAAGGATGATCTAGCAATATTTAGTCCTATGTATATACCTCACTCACTCACTCACTCACTCGTATGGGGTTGTCCAGATAGGGAAATCATCATCTCCTATATAAATAAATCTAATGTTACTCTCACAATCAACTAAAAATCGATGGATCAGCCTCATACTGTGAAAGTGCTTGAGCAATGCCGAGTCTCCCCGCCACCGGGTTCTGTCCCTCAAACATCTCTTCCTCTCACATTTCTCGACCTACCATTACTATGTATGTATCCAGCTCAATTCCTCTACTTTTATGAACTCAAAGTCTCCAAGACTCATTTTATGTATTCCATCATTCCCGACATGAAACACTCGCTCTCTCTCACTCTACAACATTTTTTTCCGTTTGCTGGAAATGTCATTTGGTCTCCACAGTCTATTAAGCCCGAAATCATCTATGTTGACGGTGATTCAATACCGTTCACTACTGCTGAGTCCAACTTCAACTTCAAGCACCTTTGTGGCAACTACCCACGAGATGTCAACGAGCTAACCCCACTGGCTGCTCCGTTGTTACCAGTGTCAACCGCAGCACGACCATTATTGGCCTTGCAAGTAACTTTATTTCCAGATTCAGGCATCTCTGTTGGGCTTAGTTTTTGCCATCTTGTTGCTGACGGCAAGGCTGGTACACATTTCATCAGAGTTTGGGCATCGGTTTGTAGTAGCTTAAGTGGAGACACAAGTTTGTTGTCTCATTCTTTACCCTACTTTGACAGAACCACGATCATTGACCCTTACGGGATCGAAATGTCCATCTTGAACGATTTGAAAAACATTAACATCACTCAAAAATCTTTCACTCTTAACTGCCTCCCTACAGATCCAAGTAATAAGGTCGTAGCAACGTTCATCATGGATTCAGCAAAAATAGAAAAACTCAAGAAATGGGTGTTAACGCGGATCCTCGAGAAAAACAAGAAAGAACCTCTTTTTAAATTGACGACGTTAGTGGTAACTTCTGCATATATATGGGTATGTTTGGTTAAAGCATTGGAAGGTATTGATCCCCTAAACAATCTGAGAGAACACTTCCTTCTTCCTCTAGACGTGAGGACTCGCCTTGATCCTGCTTTGCCTGAAACTTATTTGGGAAATGGTCTCGTGTTTAGTTTTACATCTTTACAAAAGAATGACTTACTTGGAGAAGACGGGTTAGTGATGGCAGCAGAGGCGATCGCAAAGGCAAATCCAAAAACTGTCAAGACCGTCTTGAATGGTGCGGGGAATGTGCTATCTAATTTATTCTCAGCAGGATCAGAGCGCTTATTTGTAATTTCCGGGTCCCCAAGAATGAATGTTTATGATGTCAACTTTGGGTTTGGAAAGCCGAAAAAAGTCGAGATTATTTCATCTACCAGTACAGGAAGCGTAACTATGGTTGAACTCGGTGGTGCGGCAGAAGGGGGTTTCGAGATAGGAATTGCTTTGGTGAAACATGAAATGAATGCTTTTGCTTCACTTTTTGACGACACACTCAAAACCGAAAAATATTTTGTTCACAGTAGCCGCCTCTGAGCAAAGTATTTGTCTTCATATTCTTCCAAGATGGTACTTTAATCAAATCTATGGTTAAATTTTATGTTTGTAAAGCAGCAAAATATTTTTATTTCAAATAAAAGGCTATCATTTGAGAATTTGGGTATGGAATATATATTTACATGATATTTTAATCTAGTACTACCCATGGCTCGCCACGTTGTATACGTCGACACGCCTTCTGCGCTATAAAATTGTCCATTAATAAGCCTTCGGCGCTAAAACTTCACAAATTCATTGACGCGGCACACCTTCATACTGCTCTTTGATAGTTGTTTAGTAAGAATAATTGGTAGCCGTTGCTAATGTACACAAACTTTGTAGTCCCATTTTCTTTTACAGATGACACAATTATGTTCCGTCCACAACGGTGGAGAGGATCACGACATGTTTGTACCTATTTGTGGCCAACGCATGGAGATAAAATTTTGGTCCTAGGAATAAAAAAAATTCAAAAACAGGGAACAACCACTCGATTGCATTAAAAATTTGATCCATGATACAAATACACATCACTAAAGTCATTCTCAATGCAGATAGCCTCCATGCGAAAGAACAACCATACAAATGCAATGAGTCTTCATGATAGAAATATACATGCATTGTGCTTCAACAAATGTAATTTATACTCTATGAAACATGAGACTAAATATTGAAGATGCCCATACTGTTATTGGGGTTTTCCAAAGAGCTTACAATCATATTCTTTCTGAGCCAATATTTAAGTCTCATATTTTTCTAGATTCCAAAGCTTTACAGCAATTAAATACTTATGACAAATACTAGATGGATTGCTCCTAATCTTATGACTGGTTACTCTCTAAGGTGCAAAGTAACCCACAATAACATTTACTCAAACTAAATAGAATCTAAGAACCAAGCAACATCTGAGTATCCTATTTAGCTTGTGTTCCAATACAAAGAAGGATTTGTTAATAAATTTTAGTACTATAAATAAGAGAACCCTTTCTTCTCAAGCTCTAATACAGAGATTGAGAGAAACTTTACGTATAGTAGTTAAAAATCAAAACCCAATCAATACAACAATAAATGAAAACCCATATCACAAATTAGAATTGCCTAGATCATAATCAATCGAGATGAAATCAGTAGAAATCGAAGCCCTAGTCTGTTTCAGTAGAAATAAAAAATCTTGGAAGAAAAACATTCAACATTACAACAAAACAATTAAACTTGGTCGTTCTTTTCTTCACCATACAAATCAATAAATATAATAAGATGTCCACAAACAAAGACGCTACTTCCAACTAAGCTAATAAAAAGTCCACTCTAATATGTATTTTACTCCATCACAATTTACTTCTAATTACAGTTTCATCACAAAGCTGAGTCTTTTCATGCCCCTTAAATATGTAACTATGAAGATACTTAATAGCTTCAATACTTGAATAAACTCCATCCTTTCGATGATTAGGTTGAACACGAGCTTCAAGACCATTTCTGTTACATTTGCCGCCATTTTTGCGCTTTAGTGGCAATTTTGTCATAGATGTAATTAAAACCTAAGTACAATTTAGACCAAATTATAATGAACGTTAGTACAATTTAGACCAAATTTTGTGTCACTGTGAAGCATATACGTCCTGTTTATTCAAGTTCAGCAAAGTACAATTTTATACCACTATGAAACATAATGCATAAGCTTTAGGTTATTAAAATTAGAAGCAATACATGAAAACAGTAGTAACCACAATAAGAGCAATGACTTGCTTACACAATCATAAACACATAAACTACATCAAGATCAAAATGCAATAGTTGATATCTCTAATTGAAAATGCGGATAACAAAATACATAAATTAAAATGCAAACAAAGCCTTCAATAGCAGTGTCGTTATTACAATCATCAACTACATACATAACATATATTTGAAACTTAAAATTAGTGGTCAAAGCTTGTTCCACTTCAATAGCATTCCTACAATGTCCTTGGATGCTTGCTTAAAATAAAAAAATGCTCAAGTCATGCTTGAATTCAGAGTTCCCACAATGAACACAAGGTTCATCAATTTTACTATATCCTAATACCCTTTCATATACGATTGCCGTCCATGTTTATCAACATATAATATCGATTGAATTTTTTTCACAAACAGCCTGACATCTACTGTAACCTAAACCTTGAGGTGCTATTAAACATTTTTAAAGAGGCAAATCAGGTTAAAAGAAAAAATGGAATACGATTAATCCAATCAGCATAATATTTACTATAATAAAGGCTCAATCCAATCAACATTATAGTCATCTTTAGAGCGAGATGGGAGTAGGAATTTTTCTCCCACCTCAACTTCTAGAGCGATATCAGAGATGCTCTTAGGCTGAATTTTGACTATTTGCTAACAAACCCAAATATCAATACCACCAGATTCTCGATAAACTCGAAAATTGTTACCACAAAAAATGATTCAACTACAACATTTCCTTCTTCCAATCCTAATTCATCAGATATAGAATCACAAACCAAACATTCATCACAGACACCCTAAACCAAACATGGAAAAACTTTAAGCTGCATTTTTCAAATTACTCGCCAAACCTCCCAATATAATCTAATTAAATCAAAGGGTATAATCGTTATACTATAATCTATAGGGGGTGTGCATTGATTTAAGAAAAACACAGCCAAAATCATAAATCAAATAATGTAAAAAATAGACATAAAGAAAATCAATTTTGCACAATAATTCACAGATCGAGAAGCATTATACCCCTAAAACATCTACAACATACCAAATCACAATTGAAAATGATATTTGCGCTGCAATCAAAACCCTAACCAATCAAGATGAAATCAGTACTCTATAGATAGGATGCATCTAGCAAAGTTTCCGTTAGTGATGAGATATATATATATATATATATATATATATATATATATATAAGTACCTTGCTTCCAAAAGAGAGAGAGTGGCGTTGTTGGGAGAGATGGAGAGCTGTTGGAGAGAGAGAGAGACGGCTTTGGAAGAGATATACGTGATGGGAGAAAGAGAGTCAGGCATAATTGCTGAGAGATAGAGATGCACTAAGGCCGAAGTACCCTTCTGATGTGTTTAGTCTAAAGTACCCTTGTTCTACCAAAGTTTAAACAAATCTAGGCCGTCCATCTCGCTCTTTCTAACAAATCTCAAAGAAATAACATCAAGTCCCAACCCCTCTTTGTCTTAGGGATAATTACAGACTTATTTATATGAAAAACACCGTTCTCTATTGTATAATAGATTTAGATCTCTATATGTAACGTGTTTCTACTAGTTATACCTATCCTTTTTACTAAATATTGAATAACCAGTTTCAGTGTACAGGAGCGGCACAAATGTCGCTACTATTATAGCTTCAAAGTCCTTAAATCACTCCACATTTTACCAATTGTGAGGAATTGATGCCGTTGTAAATGAAAGGCACTCGTTGGAGAAATGCAGTAGGAAGTTGTTTTGGGCACCAGTGTTATTAAGAGGAAATATTTTAAATACACCCCAAGTTTAATTAGCTCACCCCAGTCTAAGCTCACCCTAATAAGTGTATTTGTCAGTTAACCTATCTTTAAAGTAAAAAAAAAGTAGAATAACAAAATAATAAATTTCAAGTAGATCGCCATGTCCTTTCGCGACTTAGCTCCTTTATCTTCGCTTATATGATTCGAAGCCTTCAAACAAAATGAACAAACAATAACAATGAAATCAATTTGAGATACATCCTACTAATTTTGGCTTTCTTAATTCGATTCCCAGTACCAGTCTCTCTCTCTCTCTTTCTTTTTTTTTCTCTCTCTTCTTCTACTGGCACATTCTTTCCCTCTTAAGCTATTATGATGATCATTGCGTATTTCAATATTTCATTGACTTTTAAAAATTGCTTAAGAGTGAATAAAGCTTATGTTCTTGATTGGGGCTTTATTAAATCAGCCTTAGCAAAGTTTGGGTTCTGTGAGACGTGGATTGCCTTGATATATCTTTATTCTTACTGAAAAAGTTTTATCCAAAGGTCTCTGTAAATGCTTTCGTGAGAACAAAGTTAGGTACAACAACAAACTAATGGGATGTACCAACATTAATCACCTTTTGTATGCTGATAACTTCATTATATTCCTGAAAGGTTGTAAATCTTCTCTTAATGGGCTAATGCAGTTTTTGGGGAGGTATGAGGCATTTTCTGGGCAACTCATAAATAAATCAAAAAGTGGTATTTTTGTTCACCACTTGATCAAGGAGAATCTATGATGTATCACTAATTTAGTGACATACTTCTATTTATGATTATTTCTCTAGTTTTAGAAGTATGAGATCTATTAGGACTTGGGTCAGGCCCAAGGTGGGAACCCAACTAGGTTGGGGTGTCCTACTGGACTCCTAACAAGCCCATATAACATTAAGGTTTATGGGGATAGTATAAGAGAGAGTTAACCATATTAAGGGTTCAATATTTATAACCATAAAAAAATACAAAATAACACTATCAGTAATAGCTCTCTACTCTTCATTCATATTATGTGTGTATTATAATTTTTTTGTAGAATAAAATATTATCCAACACGTTATCATACGACGAAGAACTAGTGGATCAAAAGGTCTCTTTAAAAAGTATTTTTAGATTTTTTTATACGTTGCAGAGATGTATAGTTTCTTAAAAATTCATTTTTATGTATTAATTGCATGATCAATCAAATAGGATATATAGATTTAAAAATTAATACGTAATTTTTTTGAAATTCTTAGACCTATTTTAGTGATTTTTAACCTTATGGAAGGGCTATTTTCATACTAAAATATGGATTGTCCTTTTTATCGGATTGATGCACTTATAGTTTCACTGCGTAGCCTACTCTACAACGATCACATCCATATATCATACTCCTCCAGGAGATGTCCTTGTCGCTGGGAAAATGGCTTAAAAATTAGGCAGTTCACGACCAAGAACCTACTATTTGATGGCGTATTCGGTCAGTATGACGTCAGAAAGGGTTTTTTTTTTTTTTTTTTTTGCAAAACATCATGACGACGTCACCAGATTTGACCTGATCCAGATCTATTTTATGAAAATTGGATCTGGATTTGACATATTCCCCAAAATTAGACATGATTAGGTTTCTAATGTGGTAGGGACAGGCCCACAATGACACGTGTCAAGGACACATAGATTTGGGTCCTTCTATATACTGACGTGTTAGAGGGACTCACCTTATTGACGAGGTAGACACGTATCATGGACACAAGGCATACTGGCGTGGCCTATGGGCCTACCCCATGTTGGTATGGCAGACACGTATCAAACACGTGACAGCTGACATGGCATAGAATCATACAAATACTGTAACAGTTACACGTGTTTCACTGTGGCAATGACATGTGGGCTACTGTAGTAGTGACTCGTGTGCCACTGTAGCAGTGATATATGTCATACTATAGTTGTGACACGTGTCAAGCCAGTTGACCAAGTAAAACGTGTCCTAGCCTTGACCATGACAAAGTTAGACCTGTCCAGACCAGTGTAAACACCAAAAATGGCTTTTAAAGCCCAATTTTTTGTCAAATTTAGTAAATTTTTTAAAATATTTTATTGATTGGACCTACCCTTAGGGGGACCCATTTATAATTTTTTATAATTTTTTGGTACTAGGTGCCTTGTACAGTACAATTGACTAACTTATATGTAATATAAGAAAATGGATTAACACCTATTTAAGTATCTTACGATAGCTTATAGGATATTAATTGTATGCCATCAAATTACTAATTTATATTACGATTGGGAGTCATAACTAAATCGCAATTAATTGTTAAGGACAATAATTAGAGATTAATTGGGAATTGAATAAGTATAATTTTCTAAAAAGTTGGTTTCTGCGAAACCAATTTTATGTATCTAGGTGTAATTAGATGTTTCACAGACTTCGGGGTGGGACCATTTCTTTGGTAAACATCTAATACCCCTTATATTCGCAATAAATAGGTCATTTGGCTAGAATATACAAACCTTATAAAACTTTAGGGATTAGAACACCCTAGTTGATAGAATAAAGATCGCAACATCTAGTGGCTTTGAATATCTTTCTTGGCTAAGACACTATTAAAACATACTTTAGGTTTAAGATTATCATTTTACAGGGTAAAATTAGGATTTCATGAGTATAAAACCATGAACATGGTTCACTTGCAAGTAATGATTAAGAATCATGTACTTCATTGCGCTATTTAATATGAACCATAACTAATGATTAAATATCATTTACCTCAATAGGATTTCATAAGTAATAGGATATGAACAAGGTTTACCTACAAGTAATGATTGGGAATCAATGACTTGGATACTATAAATTACCTTTATGGAAGGAATGTTTATCAAGTACTACTACTGGTATTGATCTACATGCATAATAGATATTGGTGAGACTCAGAACATTGAGTACCTCCCATACTAAAAAATTATTTCGTTACCAATGAACTTTTTTTTTGGCAAAATGTTTAGTAATATATAGAAAATTGAAAGATTATAAAAGGAGGGCGAACAAACATGCCACATACTACTAAATGTCACTTGTGCATATGCAGCTGGGGCAAAAACCTAATTAGTAAATACACAGTAAAAAAAACCGAAATCCCTAAAGCAGGTAAGTTGTCTCAGCGCTAGTTCGTTTGAAGGAATCTTATCTCGTTTGAACAACTTGATGAATATTGCTTGCAAAAATGCCTCAGTGTAAAATGTCATACTGGGAATCCAGTTTGTTCGAACAACTACCTATGTCGTTCGAACGACTTGAAGATTTTTTCCTTCATAACACCTCAGGGTGAATTGGCCTTTTGAGGTTACCATTTTCTTTGAACGACTTCCATTTTTGTTCGAACAACTTGAAGAGCCGACTAGTTCGTTAAAACGACTTCCAGTGTCATTCGAACGACTTGATGTTTTTCTTACAAATGCCTTAGCGTGAATAACTGAAGAATTCCATGTCTGGGTTCTCTATTATTGTGAGGAATTCAGGCCTGCCTGGACACCATTATTCAAATGGCTCCACGTTTGCTTAGCCTCGTTTGGCTGTTACATCCGCTGAAAAGTTTGCTTCTCTTCATACTTCAAAATTTTTAAATGAGTCTAGTTTCTGCTTGATTTGTCTCCATTCATTGCCCATCTTCCATAGAAGTGTATCTGTCATGAATGCTTGAACCGTGGCTTGAGAGTCAAAGAACATCCACAATTATTTCCATCCTTTCTCTATTTCTTTCTTAGCGCCTTAGATAATGGCTTGTATCTCTGCGTCATAGTTGTTGGTGCTGGCTATTGCTTTGTTGAATGTACCTAGTACCTTCCCTTCCATATTTCTGTATACTATCCCACTACCCGTTGGTCCCAGGTTGTTCGAAGCTAATCCATCATAACACGCCTTTATCACCCCTAATTTTGGTAGTTCCTACCAGTAACTCCTTATCATTGTTATATTTTGTTGTCTGCACTGGATGTATAAATCCTTGATAATTTGTAGGTCGGTTCCGTTATTGTACATGATATTTTTGGATAATTGGGATGTGTCCGTTATGTCTCTCAGGATATCTTGCTTTAGTTGTTGGTTGATTGTTCTCAGTTAATCATATTTGAGGCTGTTACACTCTTTCTATAGTCTATTGCAATTTGTGAATGCCGCAGAGACCTACAAATCTTTGACATATGAGCTTGCATGTCTATTTATGGCAAGGACTATTTTCTTATTATCCTCTTCATTCACCAGTGTCATATTAAAAATGTTAGATATTCAGTTCTTGATTTCCATAGAGTACTCGCATTCGAATTAAAAGTGTTGTTCATTTTCGGCTTCGCAATGGCAAAGGGAGCAGACTAAGGGAAGGCATATGCCTTTGTTTGCAATTTTATCATCGAATGAGAGTGTACGATTGAGAAGTCTCCATGCAAATGGGCTAAGTCCAGGGTGTACGTTGTTGCTCCAAACCATTCTCTGCCACTTTGCGGTTTCTTGGGTTTTGGGAATACTATTGAATGCGTTCTTGACTATAAATTTCCCGTGAATGTTCGGCTTCTAGATTTGTTGGTTGTGAGCTTGGGGATCACATTCGATTCTCTCTTGGTTGATTCCCAATACCATAAATAGTAGTAAAATATCATGGGGTATTTCCCATCCTTCACTATTTATAAAGCTGCTCAGTTTTACGGTACAGTTTTTCCATAGGTTTGCTAGAAGACTAATGTACTCTCTCAGGGGAATTTTTGCTGCCCACCAGTCTCTTCAGAAGTTAATTTTTTTCTCCATTGCCAATCACCCAACCTATGTGCTGGCCTACCAGATGTTCCACAACTTGTATCCCCCTCCAAATGGATAATTTCTTGTAGTATGTGATCACCTCTCCGTGCCTATTTTTTTATATTTAGCATTTATGAAGCATGCCCAATCTTCACATTTCTAGGTAAGAGTCTAGTAATGTTTATAGAGTAGCGCATTGTTAACCTCCCCCAGTTTACGAATGCCCAGGCCGCCCTCCTGTATGGGTTTATACACCTTTCTCCATTTAAGGGTAACGCCCTTTCTTTTTGATGGGTTTCCGGACCAAACAAAATAACGAATAATAGTTTTTCCCTCATTGATAAGAGATTGAGGCCATTTGTATACTACCATATTGTATATAGGTGTGCTCTTTAGGCCGATCATGCCAAAACCACCCTTCCTTGGAAGGACAAAAGCCTTCCTACCCATCCATTCACCCACTTTCTTATTTTCTTACCATAGGTCGCAGTATATTCTTTGTAACCCTCCCCTAGAAGAGGGGTAACCCCATGTATGTTTATGGCAGTCTCCCTTCCTGGAACCCAAAAACGTCAAGAATCACATATCTTCTGGTGAGTGTGACTCCCCCCATAAACGTCTTGCTCTTCTCCAGGCTTACAACTTGTCAAGAAGCTTCTTGGTATTGTAGGAGGAGTTTTTTCAGGTGTTTGAGGTCTCTAGTATCACTGTTGTGGAATATGAAGATGTTGTCTGCAAAAGAAAAGGTGTGTTGGAGCTTGTATTTTCCTATTGCTGAGCAATGGTGTGAATTTTTCCTTGGTCCCTCAGATTCAACAAATTAATGCCCAGAATATCTTCAACGAGTGCAAATAGTAGCAGAGAGAGAGGGTATCCTTGTCTAATGCCACTTCCAGGGATGAAGTACCATGTTGGACTACCATTAATTGTGATCGATATCTTCTCGCTATTGAAAATGGGCATAATCCATTCTCAGAAATTGTGGGAGAAACCAAAAACTTTGAGAGCTGTCGTTAGAAATTCCCAACTTAGTGTATCATATGTTTATGTTATATCTTGCTCGAGGCTCACGTTGCCCCCATTTGTCTTGCTCTTCATTTTGTTGATAAGCTCGGATGCCATCCAGATATTGTTATGAATGCTACTACCCTTGATAAAAGCACTTTGCGCCAGAGACACCACTCTTTCTGCTATTGGTGATAGTCTAATCGTCAGTATCTCCGTGATTATTTTTACTACAATGTTGCTTCGCTATATCGGTCTGTTGTGATTTGCCTTCTCAGGATTTTTGATTTTGGGTATGAGCATTATGATATTGGAGTTGAAGTTGGCCATAAGCCATCTATCTGTGAAAAAGGAAGAGATTCTTCTACAGAAGTCCTGTTTAACCACCTCCCAAAATGTTGTGAAGAAGGCCCCTGAAAATCTATCTGGTCCTGGTAAGCAATCCTTGTTGAGAATAAACACCGCGAGTTTGATTTCTTCCTCGTTAGGGAGTGCATTCAGCATGTCGTTTTCAGTTTGTTCCACTCTAGAATTTGTTGTATCCAAAATTCTATTATTCAGGTTAACCGATTTGCTGCGAATTTGTTTGTGTAGAACAGAAGTATGTGTGCCTTTATCTGGAATTGGTTTGTCAAGATTATTCCTTCCTCTGTCGCGATCTCTGTGATGATGCTCTTTTCATTTCTAGCTCTCGTCATGCTGAAAAAGAATTAGATGTTGCGATCGCCTTCTGTAAGCCAATTTATTTGAGATTTTTGATGCCATTGCATCTTATCTCTCTCTTCAATATAAGATATTTGTATAGTCTTTGAAATGATGTTCTAGTCGATCGCATCACTTTACTAGTTAGTTTCCTGATTGAGCTATAGTTGTAGCAGGTCTTCCTCTAAGACTTTTTTGGTCTCTCACATTGTGTCTGGTCCTGTTTCTTTCTACTGCTTGATACCATTCTTTAATCTTCGAAGTTTGCGCATTAGGTAGAATAGAGGTGTTGCTTCAAGTTCATTATTCTAACTATTGTCAACCACGTCCCAAAAGTCTGCATGTGTGTTCCAAGCTTGAAGGTATCTGAAGAGTATGTAGAAAGGTTTTGGGATTTCCTGGCAATTACCAAAAATGAGAGAGTGGTCGAACACTGTTCGTGGAAAGTTCTTGATTCTCCATCACCGATATCTATCTGGCCAAAGTAGGTTATGCAAGCATCTGTCTAGACAGCTCAGTGTTCTATTGACTCCTATCTGGGAGTTACTTCATGTATAGCTTATTCCTGTAATGTTGCTTTTGGTAAGATTAGCCCTGTTGATGAAATCCTAAAAGTCTTGCATGACTCTTAATAGTGGCTATCTTCTGCCCATTTTCTCCTCGATCTTGAGAATGAAATTGAAGTCTCCTATGTAAATTCACGGCTCATTGGTTCTACTAGCGACTGTTGTTAGTTTATTCTAGAGCGTTGTTTTGTAGAGAGTGACAAAGTTGGCGTGTACGAAGGAAACAATGCAGCACATGTATCAGATCGTGATTTGCTGGGTTGATGAGCTCGTAGTTCCAGGTTCTAACACCCCAACCAGTCACTCTAGAGTATCCATATGTTCCCTTTGTTCTCCCCCGCTTCATTTGTGATTATTTTCCTCGCGAATCCCTGCAGTCTAAATTTCACGACGTAAATCTTTGGTTCTGCTATGCACATTATATCCGGTTGTAGTTCCTCACTTTCTATTTCATGTAGACTTGACTTTTGCAATTACCCACTCTTCTTGGATTATAGAAGATCACTCTCATTGTCTATTATTGGATCTGGTAACCTGAGGGTCCAGCGTGTATACCGTCCATCCTTTATAGAGCTGGTTTGGCTCTAGTTTCCTCGTAATAGTTTGTTCTTCTTATTCCATTTCATCCGCCCAGCTTGCTAGGTTTAGCATTTGTCTGATTTTTTTGAAGTCGATCTCCTTTTGAGTAATTGTTCCCCCTTTTCCTCCCTTTTTTACGTAATGTTCTGCTCCCTTGGAGAGTTCACCATGTCTGGTTGCGTGTCGGCCTTGCTTTATGTGTCAGCACTATGACTTAAAACCATCATCTTCATTTTTATTGCCTTCGATTTGTTCTGAGGTGCCTCCTACTAAGGCATCAAATGTGTAACTCTTGGACATTTCTGCCTCTTTTTGTTGTGAGCTACTATTTGTGTTCCCCTTTACTATAGACCATACTTCTTCATGGTCGATTCTTTCATTTTGTTCGAACTGCCTCATTGGTTTTGCCATCCCTGGGAAGTAGATTATCGAGGATATGCTACTGGCGTAGAGAGTTTTCTTGAAAATGCGTATGCTTACTGGGTGGTTGCAATTGTGTTCTAGTTTTATCCTTGTTGGTTTCCTTTGAACCTTCCTGAATGTGAAGTTCCTTGTCATTTATGTTATTTTTCCCCCGTTCTCTTGAGCTCTTTTTTGTATTCTTACTCGGTTCAATGTCGTTCTGCCTACAGGCTCTTTGTACTATCTTGCATTCTACAATAATATGCCCAACATTATTACAATGTTTGCAGTATTTAGGGACTCTATGTAATAGTATCTACTGTTTCACAATTTACCCTTCTATGTCTAGTAGAATGTGATTGGGGATTGGCTTAGACATACCAATGTCTACTAGGACATTTGCGTGATAGCCATAGTCCAGGTTCCTGTCGATTAGTCCCGCTGGATAGGTGTTCTGAGTGCTTTACCCAAAGATAGCATAATTTTGGGGCCCCCACATCTCGATAGGAAGACCTAGAAATTTATACCATATGAGCGCATTGGAGTTACTGTAGTTATCCACTGAGAAGAATAAACTCCATGGTAGAATCTTCATCGGCATTCTGTCGACCATCCATGGTCCTCTACTCCATATCAAAATCTTGTCCTCCTCGTACTCAAGTTTGATGATAAAAATGCCTTTCCCGATTGGTATTTGTTTGCAAGATCCTTTTGTTTTCCAGAGCATACGAGCGAATTCCTGAACTGTTGAAAATTTGATCTTTTGGGGGTCCAACATGCCTATTAAACTGAATTGGTATTGTGATATACCTACTTCTAGTTTGACCGTTGGAATGGTGATTACTGGTATGTCTCCTCCCTTGCTCACTGGTAGCAGCTCTCTTGTATCCACAATTTGGTTTCTCTTGTCTCACACCTTAACTACAAATGACTAGGGTGATGTTGCTATTTCTTCAGGGATTTTACATGGATGGGCTGGGATTCCCATCATAACCTGAGCACCATTGTTATTTGCTGGTGCTGGGTTGGTTGTCGTAAACAGTGTTCTCTTTGTGCCTGATTTCTCCGTAATTGAGTTCGAGTCGGAACTAGATGATGCATATGCCAGGAATCCCCATGGGCATACCGCTTGTGATTTATAATTGTTATTCACCCTCCTTTCTGGCTGAGGTAAAATTAGGCTAAAGCTTGGTGTACCAATAAACTTTAACTACATGGAGACTAAAATCTATCTACTATTGCTGAATTAGGAAATGACTATTGTTGAGAACAATGATCATCAAAATACGAAGCCTAAACTTTGTTTGCACCCTCTCCTCCATATTCAGAATGACTTGATAATGGATTATCCTATACTATTTTAGTATTGTTTGATTGTGGCATAATTTTTATTCGGTAATACAATTCCACTATAATGTTACGTGGAGAAATAGTTGAGGTAAATAGAGATATTGAGAATATTCTATTAAACTTTCTATGCTTCAAAAATGTACTTTCAAGGCAATATTCTATAGATCACTGTGCACGCAAGCCTGATTTAAGTTTTCTTCATTTCTGAGCAAAACAATGAGCTACCGGTTAAGAACCTCATGCTTATTCCTACTAAGAGTAAGCATGTGCTAGGGTCACACAATGTTGGGTCTAGTGACAGGTGAATTTATGGATAGGGTCAAAATCATGAATAGGCGACAGGTTATAATAATAGAAGAATTAAAATTACAGTCATCAGTAACCTATGGCAAGGGGAACAAGAAGTTTTCCAATGGACCAAAATGGAATAGGAATAATTCTAAAATAGATACAAGATAGTCGGGCATGGGATTGCAATGCACCCCTAATGATCTAAAAAGATCAGTCTAAGACTTAATATATAATCAAAGTTGGCGCAGACTTCGCCACGATAGAGTCTATGTCCTTAGATTTCTCCTATGATGCCAATATAGCCTTGGATCAAGTTTCAAGAATGAATAGTAGTAAATTCTTAGTAGATGAATAATGTCACCCAGAGAGCATTGCCAAGTAATAACTTTACTTGTTGCATAGTAGTTGTTTTGCTTTACTAATACTATCATTAACTGAGTTGGAAACTCTTCATTGGTTAGTTTAATAGAATGTTTCTGATATACACTGGTTCTGTATCCCGTTTATGTGAGATTGGTTTTTAATTTTTCTGTGAATTTATTGTTTAAGAAGTATTGTAAAATAATGGCTTAGTATCCCTGGATCTGAACTGAGTCTAGAACTGAATCTGGATAGATGCAGGTACTAAAATGAACTGGAGCTACAACTACAATAGAAAGAGTGTGAAGCTCGAGGTGTGGGTTGTACACATTTTAAGAATAATTTCCCAATCTGACCAGAGGTACTAGCATATAATGATCAGTTGTTCCCTAGGATACAATGAGCAAGAAACTCTATAAGTACGGCAGTATTGGTCACGCTACACTTTGGTGACATCAACAATATCTCAGTCGAAAGCAAAAGCAAGAGAAGGGATAGCTAAAAAACTAGAGATATAGATAGTTGTGTTTTTAGATGTGTGAAATAGTTGGGAGCTCATTCCCTTTGATATGCAAATTCTACAATGGCTAGTAATTAATATAAGCAAAACGGTTTTGAAAGTTATGAAATAAATATGGGCAGGAGTTACAAAAAATGTTTTGCTCGTTACATGAGTTATAAAGTTAATTAAAATATAGCCGTTATAGCCTGAATTTTCAAAAATGTATTTGGACTTTTAGTAAAAAGATTACGAAAGGCCTAGTTCAAGCCCCAAGGGCCCCCTGAGCCTCCAGAGCCAATTGACCAAACCCGAGCCCGAGCATGAGCCGGCCCGGCCTACCATACCACCCAAGGGATATCCATGTATGAGATGGTCTAAAATCTCATCCCACACACTAACCACTATACACTCCCTCTTATACTACTTGTATACTAGTTACAAGTATACCTTGGGCTTTATCTTTTTCCATATACGTTTATCTCACTAATGTGGGACTGAAGTAAAAAAAGAATATTAGTTTGGATAACAAATAATTAATTTTATAAAACCATTTTTATCCCAAGTGTATTTAAAATCCAATAATCCCCCACTTATAAAATTTAACGAAAAAAAAAATAGTTTCAGAGTGAGATAGATAGAACTGTGCTTAAGGAAGGGTGCTTGAAGACTTGAACCTTTACGTAGTGGACAATCCCCAAAACAAAAGAATAATAAGTGATCTGGATCTTCAACTCATTATCCGGTTTTATACAGTAAAGAAAAGCCACATATAATCCTATTTGGTGTAACCTCCAAAATAGCTAGCACATTAGGGCCCTGTGCTTGATCCTAGTATAGGTGAAAGATCTAATGAATTTAGCCCCAATTTTTATTGAAAGCGACCCCACTTCAACAATAACCCCGGTGAGTCTATGAAGAGTACTCTTGTAGCTGGGTACCCCACTCAAAATATGAGATTTAGCCATCATTAAGAATTTTCAAGAAAACTTAATCCGACTCTCGCTGCAGGATGTCATGCAATAACATATGCACATCGGGATTAAATTTTGAGTTATGAAACTCTTAAGTTGGATAATTCAAATATCATGATATGGCTTGTTTTCCCCATTAAACCTATTTCTAGCGATCTCCAGTCATTTAGGTTGGGTTCCTATGATACCAAATTCTAAAATAGGCTTAAGTCCCATCTCTATCGATGTGTTCCACACTTTTTCTCGAGACAGTCCGTTTGTCAAAGGATTTGCAAGATATTTTATGATCTTACAAAATCTATTATCACAGCACCCGACGTGAGGAACCCTCTCACAGTACTTTGTTTACAAAAAATAGCTAATTTCTTACCATTATAGTAATTGTTCTATACTCAAGCTATCGCAGTAGTACTACCACAGTGGATTAAGATCGACGGTATAGGCCTACTTCATAAAGAAACATAGGACAGAAGGTCTATCAACCAACTTTCCTCCTCACTAGCAATAGCTAGTTCCACTAACTCAGACTCCATAGTCGACTAAGCTAAAATAGACTATTTCTTGGACCTCCAACAAACTGTCCTGCCAGCTATACTTAAAATGTATCCACTGGTAGCTTTGGAATCATCCGAAAATAAGTTCCAATCTGCATCACTAAATCACTCAAGGACCGCAGGAAACCTCTGATAATATAAACCCAAGTTCATGGTCCTTTTTAGGTACCGTATCACTCGTTCAATAGTACTTCAGTGCTCCAAATATGGTTTACTCGTAAATCTATAAAGAACCCCCACCTCATAAGCTATATCAGGTTTTGTACAATTAATATCATATCTTAGGCTACCAATAATACTTGCATATTATTGCTCTCTAACGGCATCTCCTGTGTTCTTGAGTAATTTAACTTGAGGATCACAAGGAGTACATGCAGGTCTACAATCATAATAGTTGTACTTCTTCAAGATCTTATCAATATAATGAGATTGATCGAGAAAAATACCAGAATTTGTATGTGTGATCTTCATGCCCAAAATTATGCTAGCCTCACCTAGGTCCTTCATATAAAAATTTCCATTAAGCATGTTCTTAGTTTCTAATATGATCTCTAAAGTATAACCAAATATAAGTAGATCAATAACATACAAACAAATTACAGTACAAAAATCACCAGATACTTTATAATATTGGTATTGGTATTTATTAGCAACATTAATCATAAAACCATTTGAAAGTAGTAGTTGGTCGATCATGTCATGCCACTATTTAGGAGGTTATTTTAAGCCATATACGGTCTTCTTTAGCTTACAGTCCTTGTATTCTAGACCGGGTGACACAAAGCCTTCAGGTTGATCCATATATAACTCTTCCTCAAGCTCACCATTTAAAAATGCAGTTTTTATATTCATCTGATGGATAATCAAATTATACACGGCAGCAACAACGAATAATACACTAATGGTAGTAACATGAGTAACTAGGGAATATGTATCGACAAAATCAGCATTTTCCTTTTGCACATATCCATATGCTACTAATTTTGCCTTATATTTATCAATAATGCCATTCGGCTTAAGTTTCCTCTTTAGTATCGATTTACAACCTATAAAGCGAATACCATGAGCTAGCTCAACTAATTCCCAAGTCCCATTAGAGATAAGGGAATCTATCTCATCGTCGATAGCCTTACGCCATAAATCAGTGTCACTAAAAGTTAACACTTCCTGCAATAAGTTTGGGTCAGACTCTTTGTTTACAACAAAATCATTACCAAAATGTTTAGCCTTTTCTATTTGTTTACTTCTTCCAAATTCAGGGTCATTATCTTGAGTGCCAATAGGATCCTCAAGTCAAGGCATACTGGGGTTCGATGATGTGGATGGCCAAGAACACCCTATATTACTACTACTACTACCCCTACAGTCTGTTAACTTGTAAGGAAACTTGTCCGCAAAGAAATCTGCATCCAAAGATTTTATAATAACATTATCATGTATAATAAGAAATCTATAAGCTTTACTGTTAATAGCATATCCGATAAAAATATATTCATAAGCTCTGTTTTCTAGCTTTATCCTCTTAGGATCAGGCTTGCGTACATATACCAAACAACCCCATACTTTGAAATAGCTAAGATTTGATTTCCTGCTTCTTGAAATTTCATAAGGTAAAATATCAGAAGTAATATGAGGTAAAACGAAATATACTGATGATAAAACTTTACCCCAAAACTATTTAAGTTCACCAGAGCAAAGTAAAATAGCAACTATAAGTTCAGTAAAAGTTTTATTTTTATGCACAACTTTTCCATTTGATTCTGGAGAATAAGGAGCTGTAGTTTCCTGTATAATCCCTAAAGATTCATACAAGTTTATAAATCCATACCAATCATATTCAGTGCATCTATCACTATGAAATCTCCTAATATTTCTATCAAATTGGTTTTTGACCTCAGTAACATAAGTTCAAAACATATTAATAGCCTCACTCTTATGTCCCATAGGATATACCCGAGTATAGTTCGAGTGATCATCAAGAAAAGTAATAAAATACTTTTTCCATTTTTGGTTAGGGTACTATCCATTTTGCAAATATTATAGTGTACAAGTTCTAATAAATGAGATTCTCTAACTGTACTTTTATGAGATATCTTACCCTCCGCTTGGTATCCTGTTTATATATCAACGAATAAAGATTACTGCTTATTTTCTTTGATCTAATGGTTAGCACTGGTTTGATTAAGAAAAATAAATGAAATTTGATATGTGGAGATATAAATAGCATACCAAGTAGAACCCTAGTGATCTTAGCTTGACTATAACGCACACATTTATCAAAATCATTTAAGTCTACTTTAGGAATTAATTCAAGTTTACTCATGTTGTTAACTAGCTTCCAATTAACGTGACAAGTCTAGAATACCAAATATTGAAAGAAGACAAGATGTAAGCAGAAGAAATATATTATTATTATCAATTCTCAATTTAATCATACAGTTACAAGCAGAACCCTTACCCACATAAGTTCCCCTCTTGGATGAATGTACTGATCCGATCCAATGGACTGATGAAAACCTACTTTGTTAAGAAGAAAGCCAAAAACTAGGTTCTTCCTCATACTAGGAGTGTGCCACACATCCTTGAGGATAACAACTTGGCAAAATATGAATTTTAGTCCTACATTTCCAGTTCCTAGCACCATAGTAGTGTGAGAATCACTCCAAAAGAATGTTTTGGTCTTTAGCATCCGAATAGGTCTTAAACCAAGCCCTGTCATAGCACACGTGTGAGTAGCCCCGGTGTCCAACCACCATTCATTGGTTCCACCTATCATGTTCACTTCTGTGATCATAGCCACTAGATGTTCTTTGATCGGTCTCGTTCACCTAGCGAACAGGTTTACGATTTCGGTTGTTCCTAGTAATGTGTCCTCCTTTGCCTCAAATAAAACATACTATAGGAGTTGTTCCATTGGATAGGTAGTTTTGCTGGTTCCTACCCTGGTTAAGATTATAGTTACCGCTATTATTGTTATTGTTATGAAAAGGTTTCTTGTTTTTATTACCCATGGCTTTAATAGCCTTACCCTTAGGTTTCAGATACACTTTACTCTTGGGTTGAACCACGAGTACTTCATCTTTTTGGTCTTGTTTCTTGCTTCCTCCTCAACTTGCAATCAAATAATTAAGGTCTCCATAAAATTACTCCTTAGATTTATGCCTAAGTATGTTCTTGAAGTCGTTCCATGAAGGAAGTAATTTGCTAATCACAAACGCTACTTGAAATTATTCAGTGAGTTTTATCCCCTCGGATACTATCCCGTGAACTATTTTCTATAGTTCGTGGGATTGAGAGATTACAGACTTCTTATCGGCCATCACATACTTAAGGTACCTACTAATGGCATATTTCTTAAAGCCAACATCCTTGGTGTCGCATTTTTTTTGTAATGCATCCCAAACTGCCTTCATAGACTCAAACTGTAAATTAAATCCATACAAGTCACCTGGAAGCCCATTTAAGATGAAATTATGATACTTAAAATTTGTATATTTTTATTCGTTAAACTCTTCTAAGGTCTTATCATAGTCAGACTAAATCAAATCAGTATCATTAGTCTCTGGGGAAACAGGTTCATTTGGGTAGTCAATATCTAATATGTAAGTAACTTCCTTAAGGGTTAGATAAAAATACATCTTGTTTTTCCATCAATTGAAGTTGAGTCCATCAAACTTTACAGGTTTGCTGGAGTCATACTTTATGGAATCAAAAGCAACTAAAGCCATATCGTAAAATAGATTGTTCTTAAAATTGTTGTAGAATAATAGCTTAGTATCACATGATAATGAGGGAATAGTAAATCCCTGGATCTAAATTGAGTCTAGAACTAAATCAGGATAGACGCAGGTACTAAAATGAACTGGAACTGCAACTGTAATAGAAAAGTGTAAAGTTTGAGGTGTGGGTCGCACACTCTTTCAGAATAATTTCTTGATCAATCCAGAGGTACCAACAATGTAACAATCAGTTATTCCGTAGGATATAAGTAGGAAACTCTACAAAGCATGGCGGTACTAATCACGCTGTACTTTGGTCGTACTACCAATATCCCAAACGAAAGCAAGAACAAGATAATAGAGAGTTGAAAAACTAGGGAGAAAGATAGCTATTTTTTTTGTATATCAAACAGTGGGGAGATCATTACCTTTTATAGGCAAATTCTTCAATGGCCAGTAATTAATATGAGGAAAATAGTTTTGTATGTTAAGAAATAAATATGGGCAAGTGTTACAATAAATTTTTTGTCCGTTACAGAAGTTATAAAGTTCATAAAAGTATAGTTATTATAGTTTTGTATTTACAAAAATATCCTTGAACTTTTTAGTAAAAAGATTACGAAAGGCCTAGACCAAGCCTCAAGGGCCCCCTGGGCCTCCAATGCCAATTGCTCAAGCCCGAACTTGAGCATGAGCCTGAGCCTCTGCCTCAGCCTCAGCCTGAGTCGGCTTGGCCTACCGGGCCACCCGAGGGATGTCCATTTATGAGATGGTCTAAAACCTCCTCCCTCACACTCGTCAGTATACACTCACTCTTATACTTCATGTAAACAGTTACAAATGTACCTTAGGTTTATCTCCTTCCATATACATTTATCTCGCCAATGTGGGACTAAAGTGAAAAGAAAATATGAGTAGTTTGGATAACCAATAATTAATTTTATAAAACCATTTCTAGCCAAGTATATTTGAAATTCAACAAGAAGTAGTAAAATTCCATGTATGATAGTTGATCAACTTATATACAACCTGCCTATGGACCTATCTACTCATTGAACATTACTAATAATTGGATGAGTGGCGACAGATCTCTAAGAGACATTATTACCAGGCACTCGATCCTTTTGAGATATGAACTTATTTCATGTCTCTAACCTTGTACATCAGGGATGCCACAAATATCATTGTCACAACCAGCATAATAGAATACACTATGTGTGTTGTGCTATTACTCTCTAGCGATACGATACCGGGTATCTAGTCCACTTTGAACATTAGTAAATCCAATAGGATTTTACTAAGTTTTAGGACGATACATGATAAAGCTTATCATGTAAAGACTATTAGAAAATATGACAGACAAGGTTCTTTACATTCCCTCCATGTCTAAAGGTCAGAATACGCTATTAGAAAGGTTTCCAATACCTTCCTCCAGGTAAGGATAATGAGGAGGATTATCGGGAATATATCTCAAAATTTCTTAAAAGGAGAGAAGATCCAGAGTGTGTACATGTCATGATTACTTTTAAGGAAAGTCTATTATTTTGTCCTAGTGGAGTGGGATCTCTGACCTTTGCTCCAAACGCCTCCATGAAGATACATGTGGACCTATACATTCACATAGTATCCAATTTGAGTATTTATGGTCATAATAGATGCATCTTGAAGATGGTCTTATGTATACCTATTTTTAATATCTAGGAATGCTATGTTAGCATAACATCTTAATTAGATCATTCGATCATAGGCTCAATTCCTAAATTAATCGATCAAGTCGATCGATGCAACTTGGCGGGGGCTTGCATGTTCAAATTACAAGCTTTTGATAATTATTTTACTGCCAAAAAGGATAGATGATTGAGTATCGTGGGTACCCCATACCATATCCAACTCGGGATTAGCGTAGAACCTAATCAAGTGATTTAGGATAATCGTTAGGCTATTGTTATTATGATTAAAAAATTTTGCTAGTATGTGGGATATGCATTCTTGCTCCCACGGTACTGATCAGGATTTATCCCAAAGTAAATTATCAAATCTGTCCAAAAGCAACTAGTAACTGGGCCAGAGCTCGGTGTCTCCTATCGATGAACATTTGGATGTTCCGTATAAGTGCCAATCACACCACCACAACATATGATGAAGGGTCCCTCAATGTCAGCATGGTATTATGTGGATTAAGATTCACATCTATCACTAGATATTTAAAACCTACTAGCGACGTATATACTGCAGGGAAGATTGTCACTTTGATAAGATGATATTCCCAGCATTGGGGGAAGATATGAAAGTCAATACTGAGGATGTTTTTAAGATTAGATTGAAAATACCATCGTTATCGCATCTAGATCCCTTTACATAAGTTGAGTGACCATAAGGTTTAACAGATTATAAAGTTGCAATAGGTCACAAATAAATTACCACACACATTCATTGGTACTGTTGAAGTATTGAAGGTGTACATACCTACAAGTAATGCACTTATACGGCTGAACATTTTGGGGGAATTAGTACCGCAAATAAATTTGAGGTTTGCTCTTAATGCGGAGTACCATTAGAAGAAAGTATTATGAGCCGGTGAGCTACAGAATAAGGGATAAATATACCTAATGGTGTAGTCAGTTTATCTGGGATGAAACTACCCATCGACGAGGCAATAATAGCTATGTGACCAGTTGATACATTATGAGACAAGACCGGGGTAGTACATACGTATAATATGAATAAGATATCGATCTATTACAAATCTTTAATGGCACAATATTTGATCATTCAGTAGAGATTTGTTGACAATGTATTCATATTCACTATTGTGCTTGCCGTCAAGGAAGGAGGATTCAGAACCACTTGTTCTAAATAATTGTGTATTGTTGTATATTGGCCAAAGTGGGTGTTTGGAATCTAAGCGGAGCTCAGCTTGCTAGCATAATGCGAAGTGATATCATAGATCATGTCAGTTACAAATAGAAATGGTACAGAAACATCATTAACTTAAAGAAATAATTAAGTCAAGGCAAAATTAGTTGTCCAAGAATTCTTTAAGAGATCTGGCATTGATTGTAATAAGGCCTATCATCCGGTTATAGATGCTATAACATTTTGGTACTTATGTTATCGAAGACAAGCTAGGCATGCGTCATATGTAATTACCACATATTTATATAGGAAACTAGCTACAAATATTTACATAAAGCCACCATGGGAGGTATAAGCTTCAAGATGCAATTAAGCCCAATGCACACGAGGTGCGTACGTAATAAAACTAGAAAAATTATTGTTGACTTGAAGCAATCAGGACCCATGTAACATAGTAAGCTGACTGAGTATTTGAAGGTCAGAGTATTTGTAAATAGTATTATCTGTCTATAAGTTCTCATTAAGAACACAGATATTAGCTAGGAGATCATAACAATGTACTAAATAATTTAGATATCATTAGAACTTTGGGGGAGATCACGAGAGCTGTCAAATACCTAAGTAAGGAACTTGAAATAAAATACCTTGGCAAATCAAGTATTGTCTCAAATTACAAATTGAACATCTAGGTAGTGGAATACAAATAAACCAAGCAATATATATTAGAAGAGTTATCTAACACTTCGGTATGGATGCAGCACATGGCACAAATTTGTTTATTAAATGTCCATCACTTGGATGTGGATAACGACATCATCCACTATCCAAATCAGGGGAGAAACTTTTAGGGTTGCAATGCCATAGCTAAGAGGTTCTTTGCGATAGTTAGCAGGGTATACTAGACCCGGTGACTCATTCGAAGTGAACTATTTGGCTTTCCATAGTTCTGTTCCAATCCAAACGTACTGGAATGAGATCAAGCACATTCTGAAGTATCTGATCAACATTAAAGACTAGGGTTTGTTCTATTCTAAATACTAAATGTAAAATTATAGGGTAAGCCAATATAGAATACTTGTTAGACCCACATTGAGGCCATTGTCAGATGGATTATTTGTTCATGTACGGGGATTTAATAAACTCTTCGAGATTGAAGAATTAGATGGCGTTAGTTACGCCTTTAAAGCACAAAGAAATTCTTGCACTTCATGAAGCCGGCAGAGAATGATGGTTATGTTCTAATATACATCACATAAACTAAAGTTATGGCATGTTCTATCCAAGATAAAATACCGACTCTGCATGAATACAACTTGGCTTACATCAATCAAGTCAATGGAAATTTTATCAACGACCACAAAATAAATAACATTTCACAGAAGTTATTTCCTACTTATGAATTACAGAAGGTGAATAACATTGATGTTATTCAAGACATTTCAGAAGACAACTTTGCAAACCTATACACGAAGACTCTTGCACCACTTATGTTCAAGCAGCTGGTATATAGAATTGACATGCAAAAATTTGTATTCACCATTATCTTTGAGAGATAGATATTCGTAGAGATTGACGTCAGGGGGAGTAGTCCCAACCTGACGTGGACACATGAATGTTGTACTCTTTTTCCTGATAGTACAGTTTTTTTCTTAGGCAGTTTTACTGACTAGAGGTTTTGATGAGGCAACGTATACGCGTCCACAACCCATATGGGTAAGATCAATTGAGGAAATTCAAAGTAATTTTCTACTCAAGAAAGGCTGAAACAATTTGTACAAGAAGTCCGCATGGAGTGAGAGACAAAGACGGTTTGGCCATGAAGGTCATAATTCATCTAAGTTTTGGAAGGGCATTTTTGGATACTTGAAATGGGTGATTTTGACTTAAGTCCTGATGTTTATATGGATATTAGACTTAGGTCCCACTGTTTAGCAAAAAAACAATCTTAGTCCTCGATTTATAGTTTGACCCAAGTCAACTGCAATTGACTATAGTTGACCCAGTTCAAATATGGCAATTGTTTGGAAAAGACTAAAATACCCTTATATTCAGCACGTGCAATTCACGTGAAATGTTGCTTAAACTTAAAAATTGTTGGCACATGCTATTCATCCGTCACTTCTAAATCAAACTTAAAATTGGATCACTTGATTATTGCACGATAAGTATCCTTAGGTTGTGGTTTATTATTTGATTCTTTTAATTTAAATTCAAAAAGGGCAAAGTTGTCTTTAATATTTATTGATTTGGGTCAACTGGATCAACTGCAGTCAATTGTAGTTTACCTAGGACAAACTACAAATCTAAGACTAAGATTGTATTTTTGCTAAACAACGGGACTTAAGCCTAATATTCTTATAAACATCATGACTTAAGTTTAAAAAAACCCTACTTGAAACATTGTCTGCTAATACTACAAGGGTTTTTGAGAAAGGTGACATATATTTTGACATACAGATTGGACTGGGGAAGGGGCCTTGTGTGATACCCTTTACTACATTAATTAGTAGCGTATTCAGGTTAACCATGTCATTCTGCCTAGTAGAATTTGAAACTGGAGTTGTTTTTCAAATCCTATACCTCTATAATTAGAAAAAAATTGAGAGAACAAGTTCATCTTGGGTGACAAACCTGATAAGCATACTTAAGCTCTCTCTATTGATGGTGATTTTTCTGCCAAGTAAGCTTTGGACTTTTGGAGAACTGAAGATGATAAAGTTCCAAGATTAAAGTGGGTATGGTGCAAGTTATTACTAAAGAAGATTCAGATTTTTGGCTTGAAAGTTTGGAAAAAGGTTATGCATGTTGATAGTCTCATCCGAAAAAAAAATTCCACTTCCTTCTAAATATCAATGTTGCAGAGAAGGTCAACAAATGAGCTTGATCATCTTCTTGTTCACAGTAAAATTACAAGAGTGGTGTGGTTGCATTTCAGTAGAGCTTGTAAAGTGCCTTGTATCGCAAATCAGAGCTTTTGATATAGAAAATAGGTTTGGTTCTCTTAAGCTAATATAGCTTCTCAAATAGGTTTAATTAATACTATGTTACCTTCCCTTATTCGCTGGAAGATATGGAAATCTGGATGTAAAGCTAAATATGAAAATGAGGTCATGGTTGCCGCTCAAATTATTCAGAAAGTTGGAAGCTGGCTACATTTCTTGTTGCCTCATATCAAATGCACCAAGTCCTGCTCTTTTACGGATTCACTTGCCTTGCAAGCTCTCAAGATTACAAAGAACACAATAAAATTCAGACATTTGAGAGTAGTGAGATGGATGAATCCCTTATAAATGCATTCAAGATTAATACTAATGAGTCTTCAAGGGACTCCAATGGCCAATGTAGTGGTGGGGGAGTTGTTTGAGATCATAATGGCAATCCGGTGTTTGCTTACTCTATTACTTTTGGTCTAGGCCTAAATAATTTAGCTAACCTCTATGTCCTATTAGTTGGGCTAAGACATTGTAAGTGGATCATTAATGCCCCTCTTACTGTGGAGATTGACTCTATGATCATTGTTAACTTGTCACAACATAGGGAAGGTATCTACAAAGTATACTAGGGTTTGGGATGAGATAACTTAGATGGGACATGAATTAATGATTATACTATGGCATATATTCAGGGAAGCTTACAAGATTGTTGATAGCTTGGCAAAGTTAGGCAATGCTCAAATTACACGAGAGTTTTGGGACAGGGTCACCTTTAATAAGAGTATTAGGGATGCACTTATACTAGATAAAATTGGGGTTGCAATGTTTAGAAAAAGTAATTTGTTTACAGTAATTCTCAGAGTGAAGCTCAGTTTGGTTTGCTACAAACATGATGCAAATCTAAGCAATTTGCATTTCTAACCACTTCCATGCGTTTGGTTCAATTTGAAATTACAATGTGGTGCCTATAAAATATTTGCATGTGTTTGGTTCACTTTTGCAAAGCAAAAAACTTGCATATCCATGCAAAAGTGTCTATTTTTGCCTGTATTTGGTTGCATTGAATAATCTCTGCAACAGAGTTTGCATTAAGGCTTTCCACTTTGGAAAGAAAATAGGAGAAAAATAAGGACCTTCTAAGAAATAAAAAATGGTAGTTATCATTTGCATTTACATAGAAATGTACCTAACCAAGCATAAACATCAATCTGCAATTAATTGCACTTATAGCGAATTGCATTCCTGCCTTTATTGGAAAAAAAATCCCTGATTTTTATTGCAATGCATCTAATTTGTATTGCATAGTACTTGCAGTGAACCAAACATACATGTCCTCCTCATGAAAGCTATTACATTTCTATATGAAAGATATAGTTGCCCCAAAATAAAAGAGCAAGTATTATGTTGTAGGTAATAGTCAAAGCGACAATTTTTTTTTCTAGTTTTTCAATAGCTTTTTTTGAAGACGAGGATCCTTATATTTTAGGCTCTTTTTTTTTTGCAAAATGTTTAGTAGAATATATCCAAAAGAAAGAGTACAAGATGAGGGATAACCAACCATGCCACACACTTGTACATGTCACCATGACATATGCAGATGGGGCTCTCTAAGAAAATTAAAAATTAAAAAATAAAGAAGGAAATACAACAAGAACCCGCATGCATCCTTGCTAATTCGTTCGAACGAGTCTAATGTCGCTCGAACGACAGTAGAATAATGCCCAACGCTATCTCGTTCGAATGACCTCCAATGTCGTTCAAGCGAAGTGTTTAAAAAGAACCTTTGAATTGTCGTCTAAATTGACATGTTGAAAAAAGCCGGTGCTGAAAATGGGGTACGATTCGTTTGAGCGACATGTTGAAAAAAAACCTTCCAATGGTCATCTGAATCGACAAGTTGAAAAAATCTCCTGCTCATTCGAACGACCTCCAATGTCGTTCGAACGACTTTATGGTATTTTGCCTTCAAGTGTTATTTATGGAATCAGAAGTATTCTTTATGTGGGTTCTCTATGCCGGCAAGAAAATCTGGCCTTCCTAGACACCATTCTTCAAAGGGTTCTATATTTATGGATCCTCGTTTGGCAGTTGAATCCGCTGAAAAAATTGCTTCTCTCCATATTTAAGTAATTTGGAACGTGTCAAGTTTTTGCTTGATTCATTTCCATTCAGCGACCATAGTCTATGGAAGTGTAATATTTGTGAATGCTTGAACCGTGGCTTGGAAATCTGAGACCATCCACAATTTCTTCCTGTCTCTCTCAACTACTTGTTTAGCGCCTTGTATGATGGCTTGAATCTCTACAATATAGTTGTTGGTATTGCCTAGTGCTTTGCAGAAAGTACCCAGTACCTCCCCATCCGTATTCCTATATACTATCCCAATGCGTACTGGTCTAGGGTTACCCAAAGCATAACCATCACAACATGCCTTGATCTCCCCTAGGTTTGATAGTTCCCACCAGCAACTCTTTATCGGTGTTATGTGTCTTTGTCGGCATTGGGCATTCAAGGCTATGATAATTTGTAGGTCGGTTCCATTGTTGTACATGATATTTTTGGAGAGTTGGGATGTGTCCTTGATGTCTCTTAGGATATCTTGTTGAAGTTGTTGCTTGGTTGTTCACTATTCATCGTATCTGAGGCTGTTATGCTTTTTCCATATTCCATTGCAAGTTGCGAAAGCTGCCGAGACCCACAAATCTCTCTATTAAAACAGGGCGGTGTTTTTGCCACTTTAGACAAGTTTGTCCTTATGTCTAGAGATAATTAGAGGCTGTGATGCGCTGTTGATGCCCCGAGGAACACAATAGGAGGGGAAATTTTGGAAGTTCATATTTTATGGCCAAATGAAAAAAAAATTAACCCCGACAGCTCTCCTCCCCCGACAAAAAAAAACCTTAAGTTTTTCCAAAAAAACTTCTCCAAAACCAAACCATTTCTCTCTCCCTCTCTCTCTCTCAACTGAAACCACGAAACTCTATCTCAAAGATCAGCGCCACCCTCTAAAAAAATTGTAATGACAATCCTTATTCATAGTCAGACTCTCATCTTTATCGCTTGAATTCGGCGAAACCCTTTACTGGTTTAGCTCAGCTTCGGATTTGAATGGTTAGGGTTTCATTCCTCATCTATTTAATGAAATTTGGAACTTATAAGTGTTGAAACCCTAATTTAAGTACAGTGTTAGCTGAAAATTTAATTTTGGCAGTTTTGCTATGAATAATTGCCAATTTGGTGCAGTTGTAATGAAATGTCGACTTCACAACAAGTTAAAATAGAGGCGGCTAAGTTACTGCAGAAACTTATACATGATTCGCCCGATGACCCGTCCGATTGGCTAGAAAGCTTATTATGGTGAGTAGGTATAGTTTACTTTCTTAAAATTGGTAAGATTTCCGCTTTTTCGCCTTCGCGCTACTCATTTTGCTTTTTTGGATTTGTGTTACTGAGTATTAGATATGCTATCATATGAGGACGAGTGGGAAGGAGCAGATGTTGCCATATCAAGTGATATCCAGGTGAGTTATGTTTATTTGGAATGGAACATGTGTTGATTTCGGTTGTATATGAAAAAAATCACACGTACCTTGCATTGCATGCTAGAGTACTCTCAATTAGGTATTTGGTTGTCTAGAACTGATATGGATCTCTATTTAGGATAAAAATGGAATTATTATGATGGGGAAAGAGCAACCCCCATATCATTTATATTTATGAAGGTTGTCCTTACCAGTATAGAAGGCTCTTTGTCGAGTGTAGGGGCACAATATTTGGGGAGCTTGTTGCTGGATAAGACCAAGTGGTGAATGCTATATTCTTTTCTTTTTTTTTGAAGACCCCCGTCATTCTATATTTAAGAAAGGAAAATTAATTACATCCGAATCTTCCCATTTATGTCTTCTTCAGCAATCGTGAACACAAGGGAATTTACTAGGAAAGAAAATATGAAACTAGTTCCATACAAAGTGAGTAGCAACAAATTTTGTGACCTCATTTTTGGATCAGCAAGAAACTCTTCAGCTCCGTTAGAAGTTGTTGAATGTTTCTAATGAGGTAGACTGCTTTTCAGTGAGGAGCCTAATTCTTCTTCAATATCAGAGTAGCATAGGGAATCAGCTTCTTTACAAGTGCTTCCTGTTTTCTCTTTTCTTTTCTTTTTTTTGAACAAGGAATCTGGGGTTATGGAGATCCCCACTATTCTATGTATAAGAAAGGAAAGTTATTTGCATCCTATAGTGGATCAGTGAAAAACTTCAGCTCCTTTAGAAGTTGATGAATGTCTCTAATGAGGTAGATTGCTTTCCAGGGAGGAGCCTAATTCTTTTTCAATATCTGAATAGCATAAAGGGAATCACTGCAAATTTCAATATCAAGATGGTTAAGTTGGGTAGTTTCTTTTAAGCCATGATAGATTGACTCCTGCCCTAAGAACATTGTGCAAGAAAATAGGCCTGAATTCGGTTAAGTTTGCAGGATTTAACACTTTTGGTATGATCTTCAATATTGTAATATTAAGCTCTCAAGCGTCCTTTAACCTCCTATATAATAAAATAATCTTTTTGATGTAATAGTTGTTTTTATTCTATTTTATAATAATGAGGGCTACGATGGGTTCTGAATGCCTCGAGATTGACATGTGGAGGGGTTGTTTTGGATTTTCAAGTTTTAGCCCCAAAACCTGAAAAAACTTACCCCTACTCAAAAACCTTCACCTTCGTCTTCTACTCTCCTCTAAAAGCAAAACAAAAAAAAACTTGTGTTCTCGTCCTTGAGAAAACCCCCTACGATTGCTCTCTCTCTAAGCTTCAAAAGGCTTTGATAGCTAAACTTCCAGGTTTCGAAGGTATGGACTTCATTCTGATAATTGATAATTTGAAGTTGAGGGTTTTGATTTCGGGAGTGGACTTTAGTTTAAGTGAGAACTCACATCTCTCCGATATATCACATCAAGTGCGCTTCTCTCTATCTTCTCCAAGTTATTCTACCCTCGACGTTCTATCAAAGGATTGGCATGATTTCGAAATTATGGAGGGGAATTTTTAATTTGATGGATTTGATTCGGATTTCACAATTGTGAAGCATTTGGTTTGTACTCAAGCATACCGTGCCCACATTGTAGCTCAGAAGTTAGTTTTAGGGCTTTGTAATCAAAACCATCCTCTCCCATGGCTATGGTGATCACTCATTTCTCAATTCTCTTAATTTTTATTCAGTGAGAGGTTTTTCTCTCCAATGGTTAGTAAGTTCAACAAAATATCTTTCTCTCTGGAATTTGTAGATTGCTAAATGAAGTTGTGGAGCTCATTAGTTTAGTTTTGTAAGGTACAATAGCTTGATTGAATAATTAGCTCGATTGAAATGAAGATCAAAACAATACTGGATATATTGGGCAAACTCTAGGTCTGAATTTACAGTTTACATTTATTTAATTTAGCTTTGTAAATATTGAGTGTTATAGAGTATTCTAATTGTTGTGATGCTGGTCAAGATTGCATACTTCTTTGTGCATGTATGTACTTTTGTTTTTCTAGATCCTCAAGTTTAAGCAGATATTTTTGTTATATGTTTTGTGATTGAAATAGTTAAAAAAATTTCTCTCCTTATTGTGATGAGTATCTACTTTATAAATCTCCTACTGTCTTCCTTTGTATGCTTTCATGGATTTGCGGATATTGTTACCTGATTTTTTTCTAAGGATATTTGGCTGATGCCAGAGATACTTAAGTCTTGAAATTGGGTTTTCTACATTCGAGGGGGTTTAAGGAATCAGAATTATCTTACTATAACGTCTACTGTTCTCGCAGATAATTCCCATGACTAATAATTCTACTATAAGAATTTTTCATTCGAAGTGAAGGATGCTATAGTGGCAAGCAAATAAATGAAGGGCAAAAGGAAACATTTGCTTTATTCGTCCAGATTTTTTTGAATTTTTGTTGCTTGGAATGTCAAAAATACAAATGGGTGAACCTTATTTGCCAAAGATCTATAATATATTGGCTTTCGCTATTCTTTTGACGTTTTGGGTTTGCACGAATTTTACCTATGTTGTTTATTTTGTGTCATTTGCTTACCACGAAAAAGTTAAGTAAATCATTCCATTACCCCCATCTCGAAATGGCTTTTCATAGTCAAATTATGAAAACAAGATGGTTGATTCATGATCCATTTTCATCTAGTATGATTAATCTTAGGTACTTACTTTTTACTCTATCATTTTGCCCATTATGTGTTTTTTCAAATGTCTATGGTATGTAACAATTTTATTTTTCTGTTGCAGATAAGTATGAGGAGGCAGTGGGATAGTGAAAAGGCTTTCACTAAATACCGAAAACTAATCCATCATAATATGCTAGAAGGCTTCTAATGTAGATCCCAGTTATAACTATCTTGGTATGTATTTTACTTTTTTCCAATTTCCTCTTAAGATCCAACATTGTGTTATACTTTGAGGGTATTTTCCATCATAATATTTGACATCTATGATGTATTCGACACAGTTGCCAGTAGTACCATGAGAGTACATAGCATTAATCAATAAGAATAATCTATAATGGGCATGCACTTGAATTTGCACGTTGATCCATTTATCATATTAATGGTGCCATAAAAGATATTTCAAAGTGCGGTGATTTTAAAGGAGTGACACAGGGAGAATGCCATAAAGAGGTGGGTATATGCTAAGGTTTATGTTTTACCTTGGAGAATTGGGGCCAGATGAATGATATTCATCTCATGTATGTTCCTTAGGGGAGGAAAAATATACCTAAACACATACCCCTTGTACAAACTGGATTTGACTTAATGTGCTGATCATCTGTTTAATTCTTATCTCTATAAATAAAATTAAGATTACAGATGAATTCATGGAATTGGTTATTAGCTTACTCTTCTTCTTTTTTGTGAGGCTGTTATTTAAACGTCATAACTATGCATTTGAGAAAGGCCTCGAATTAAATCCCAAGCTTAAATAATGAAGGCATCTGCCAAGACACAGTAAGCTTTCATTCCACTTTATTTTTTATCATTTCTTTACCAAATAATTTTCAAGATTTTAGGTACACAGGTTTCGTTGAATAATGCATTCGATATAACCTTCCTATATAATTTTTATTATTAACTGGCATTATAAATCTTACTTGATTATTGCAACTCATCAAATTTTTATGCCAAATATTTTTGGCGGCGTTCTTAATATATACTTCCTTAATATATAATACTCCTATTTGAAGCTATGACTTATTTTATTTTTGTTAATAGAACTGTAAGCTCAAAGTGGTAAGAGTACTCAGAAATTGAGAGGTTGATGGTTCGAAGCCATCCGGTTCTAAAGAAACTACAATTAATATAAGTCTTCAGCTCCGTTGATTAAAGGCACTAGAGCTATTTGAGAAATTTCACTACAGATATATATTTTTATGTAAATGCCATTACTTATGCAAGTCCTCATCAATATCATAAGCGATTTGGTTCTATAGAAACTTATGTGATAAATTCATCAATTCCTAGATCGAATGTGGTCATAAACAAGTGCAAACGTGGTGGGCCACTGGTACAACTAGTCTATATTGCATTACACAATGGTATTTTTCATATAGACAAGTTTGTTATTGTCTCAAAGATAAAGAGGGGCTGCGATTTTATGTCCTTTTATGTAGATTGGGTAAATGAGCGAGATGAACGGATCAGATCAATTTAAAACTTAGTACAAGAAGAGTACATTATACAAAACACATAAAAAGGGTACTTTAATCTTAGTGCATCTGTATCTCACAACACCTAAGCCCGACTCTCTTTCTCCTCTCACGCCTCTCTCTCCCAAAGCTGTCTCTCTCTCTCGCAAACAACTCTCCACCTCTCCTAACAACTTGATTCAAAGCTCTACGATCCTCATTTTCGATCTCAAGGTCTTATTTGAGTTTTGATCTCAGTCATCAAGGGTTTCAATCACCGATTCAGATCTGAAATTTTAGGTTTTCCTTGGTGAAAACTCTTTATTCAGGAGTGCAAAAATATCAAGGGTTTCATCGTTAATCTCAGAAACAATTGGTTTCAGAAAAAACAATTGATTTCATCTATGTGCATCTCCACAACCCTAGATTGCAATGGTCTGCAAATGATGGTATGCATTTGGGTTATCATAATTTGTGTTTGATTGTCTACATTCATTTTCCTTCTCTTTACTTGCTGTTTTGATTACGCTTCCAACGAGATGGAGAGAAACAGAGGAGACCCAAATTCTTTGTTTTACAGCAACATGAATGGTGATTTCGAGAGAAAGCTTGTAAGTTATCTATGACCATCACCTATTTGATGTTTGTTTACCTTCTAAGATTTGTTTTGAATGTTTTCATGATTTTGAACTATTTGGTTTGTTTGGCAGATATTGCCAATGGGTTTTGCTAAAAATTTTAATGGCGTACAAGTTTTTTAGAGCCTGATCAAATGGAAAAACTGTTAAGGTTGTTGATTGCACGACAACCGCGGCATTTTAATGACATTGGAGTTCCTCATCCAACACATTTCCATCCTTGGACATTATGGAATGGCAAACACAGATTATCGAGTCGAGTCGAAAGAGCCTCATTATCTTTGTAGGGGCAGCTAGGCCTGGTGCACCGGATAACATACGGTCTATATTGATCAAATAATGTATGTCGAGAAATGATGGGAATTGCCAGTTTCTGTACTGTATTTCCCTTGGTTGCAATGAGCTAGAAATGGTTATCCAATTATTCATGGAATCAGAGTTTTACTTGCAACCCCAGGGGGATAGATCGAAGAGGAAATCAGTATTCGAGTCTCTTATATTGAGTTGTATTCCCGTGCTTTTCGACACATTCATGACTTTCTACCAATACCTGTGGCACTTACGTGAGGACCACGAATAGTATTCCGTGTTTATAGATAAAGAAGATGTAAGGGAGATGAAGGTGGATGTTGTGGAGAGGCTGATGAAGGTTTCTATGAAGGAGAAAGATGATATGAGAAGATATATCACTTTTGAACTCTTACTGGGGTTGGTTTATGGTGATTCGAATTCAGAGTTTCATAAGTTTCAGGATGCTTTATCTATATCAATAAACAATTTGCTTGATCGTGTGACTCAACTGGAATCAAATGCTTAGTTTGTTTAAGTATACGTATGCGATTAAATTAATTTTTTTTATGGTGCTTATATAGTATGAACATGGCTATAAATTTGATTACTAATAAGAGCATGTCTAAGCGTGATCAAGTATTTCTTCATGAGAAAAAGATAAATTTAACGTTAGGAAGCTAACCTGAGAGTTTCCTCAGAGAGCAACGATTCCAAGTTTGTAGCGTCCACACTATTGGCAAAATTTAATATCCAAAACTGGTCACTGCTTTAACATGGAGTTTCAAATAACCATCCATGAACAAAAGCTGAACATTAAAAATGTGACATGGTAAAGCATGTTGATCAAGAGCATCATATATATCTAAAAGAAGATACAACCTTCGTGACATGGTTAAGAACATTGATTACTGATTTATTCCAAATAAGAAAACGAATCAACCTGAAGTAACATTAAGACAAACCTGCGAGTAGTTCATCTACTGAAATCAAGAGGATACCAACTAATACAATTGGTAACCATATACATTATGCAATAGCTGTACGTAGGTGACCCCTTCAACTAAGATCGTTTCATATCTGGAGGTGAAGGTATATAAAGAGTTCGGGAAGTAGATAAGCTGGATTAGTGAAATTGAGATTGCCTTTCAGGACATGACATTCCAAGGAAGACTAGAAAAGAGTTAGTTGAAAGAAGAGTTCTCCTAACATGTATTTCCATATTAATTTTGACCCTGTCCATATTTTTTGGTCTTCACGAACGATTTCATCAAAGAAACCCTAGAACTCTTCATTCTATCTGTTTGTTGGATTGTAATTTGTGTAACAAGTTTTGATTTGGTGTTTCTTAAGATCTGGAGAAACAATTATATCTGGGAGTTGATATGGATGATTATGGAAGATCTATTGTAGCGGTGCAGAGGATCTCACAAGGGTTAGAACGAGGGAGTGATTACAACTCAAATTCAGGTAGTTTTTGTTGCTTGTTTATTTAGTGATCAATGCATTTTTTTATTTTGTGATGTTCTTGAGTTTTTAGTAATCTTTGTATGAATTTGGGAAGATAGGCAAGAAGTTAGATTATTGGAGTTAGTACAAAACCCAATTTAGAGGATCGTTAAAAAAATGTGGGTTTGTAAGTGAGATTGTTATATGTTGATGTGACAATGTAGAAATATAAGGATGAAGAAGAGATTGGTTAATTTCTGCTTAATGAGGAAAAGGGGTTCAGTGAAATGTGTGATGATCGTGTAAAGTAGGTGCAAGCATATATGGAAGATTAGAGGAGGGTTGAGTGTTTAGAAGAGAGAATGAAATGGTATAGGGGTATATATATTTGATTCTTCATTCAGGATTTCATAATACTACTTACATTTGTATGGTTGCAGTGCTGAAGGCACGTACTTAGCAATATAAATAGCGCCGAAGGCGTGTCGACGCTGTTGTTGTGACTCGGTCACGCGCAGCGATGTTATTGCCGTGGTAAGCCATGGGTAGTACTAGCCTTTAACATAAGACCTTGCTTGACTGCTTCTTGCAAGTACTACTATTTCCCAGGTGTCCTCTTCATTCATCGGTTGCATTTTTAAGATGTTACATATCCAGTTCCATATATCAAGAAAGTATTCACATTCGAAGAAGAAATGCTGCTCGGTTTCGACGTTGTGTTGGCAAAGGGAGAAAACAGAGGGGAGGCAGATGCCTTTCTTCGCAACCCTGTCATCGAAGGAGAGGGCACAGTTAAGGAGCTTCCATGCAAAGGAACTCAGCCGGGGGTGTAAGCTAGTGTGGTGTTCCGCACCATTCTCAACCACCATGCAATGTCCTGGGTTTTGCAAATACTATTGAAAGCATTCATAATTGTAAATTTCCCGCGAATGTCAAGTTTCCAAATTTGTTGGTCCTGGGTTTCGGGATCACAGAATAGTCTATCTAGGTTGATTCCCAACGCCATAAATAGTTGTAAAATATCATGGGGTATCTCCCAGCCTTCGTTGCTGATAATGCTGCTCAGCTTCGTAGTACAGTTTCGCCATAGGTGCACTGGAAGGTTAATGTACTCTCTCAGGGGGATATCCGTTGCCCAGCAATATCACCAAAAGTCTATTTTTTCTCCATTACTGATCACCCAACCCATCTGGAGTCCTGTCAGATGTTCCGCAGCTTATATCCCCCTTCAAATGGATGATTTCTTGTAATATATGATTACTTCCTCGTTTCTACTTTTGCATTTAGCATTCATGAAGCATGCCTAGTCTTCACTTTATTGGGTAATGTTCAGTTAAATTTGCAGAGAAGCGCATTGTTAACTTTCCCGCAGCTTATAGTTTAGGCTTAACATACCTTTTCACAATCACAAAAACTCAAAGAAACAAGTTTTACATAAGTGAGACGAGGGTATAATATTTCCGATGAAAGAGTCTATAATGTTATGGATTTGATCATATATTTGGAAGTGTTATTGCTATGATGTTCATCAATGGCAAAGATACAAAAAAAAAGAGTTGTTTTTCAGAGAGATAGAACAATATTACTTGCTTAGCTTGGAAACATTAATGTTTGCCCGTTACCAATTTTCCACATTAAATTACAATATATTTCAAACTAAATTACTTTATCCATTTATATGGGGCAAGGTAAAAACATTGTTACCATTTTGGTGCATCATTTTTGAAGAGATTACCACAATTAACCTTTAAATCAAATCTTACCTTCACCATTTATAACACAAATTATTCAATTTGACTTTTTTTAACAATATTTTTTTTCCTGGATGATATACGTTATTTCATACAATTCGTTTGAATGTATTATTACTTAATCACAAATATTTATTCGAACTACGCAAAGTTCTACAACAATTTTTATTAAAAAAAATTCACAACGATACAGCGATACACAAAAACATTAAAAATGTTTAGGGGTCATCAATATATTTCATCAAAAATATACTAAACACGGCTTTAATGCCTACTCATTTTTAAGTATAAAATGATATTTAATTTTTCTTTGTTGGTTTTCTGGTTAACTTTCTTGGAAGGTAACCAATCCACCTATACTCTTTGGATTTGGTATCTTTAAGTCTTCCATGCATTATTCTTTGTCTAATTCAAAAGAGTAGCATTTTCAATAGGTAGCCTTTTTTCTATGGCCGAAGGGATTGTTTAGAAGCTATTGGTCCTCAAGGCTTACGGCCCAAGGTTTATAGGGCATTTCTTACATCACTTAGTTATATGGAAAATGATTAGGGGACCCCAAGATAACAAGCCTAGGCGACTTCACCATTTAGACGATGTCACGTGTATTTAGAGATGGGTTACCTTCTTAGCAAGTGAATAAAAAAAATTAACCACAAAAGTTAAATATTGTTAAATAAAGGAAGAACGTAGGCAGAAGAAGTAAGTAAAAAAAAGGTTTTTATAATATAAGATAGGAGAACTTATTTCATTTTCCATAATTCTATATTACAATGTGATGATGCCTATATATAGATGTTAGGAAGCATGACATGTCATTGCATGGCCATCCATTAAAGCATGTGTGACATGTGGCATCACATCATACTCGAAACTCCATATCATGCTCGACATCATACTCATGTGATAAGCCCACATTATGCTAAATCCATATTATGCTTTACAACACTCCCCCTTGGATGTCCAATATGTATCTCAATAAAAACTTTGCCAGAAAAACCCAAGTGGGAAAAAACTTTTGCATAAGAAAAATAAAATACTAGGACTATTATGGACGCTCCAATACTGTCTCGTTAAAATCATGTCAGGAACCCAAGTGGGATAAAACCTTGGCAAAGGAAGAAGAGTACAGTACGCTTATTGTCCTATAATATGACGGTGAGAATACGCCCCCTAGAAATATTCTCCCCCTGATGTCAACTAGATCAGTTACATTTCTGTCTTATGTCGATGTTGTATACCAGTTTCTTGAATATTAACGTTAGTAGAGCTTTTGTAAATAGATCAGCTAGATATTCACTTGAGCGTATCTAGTGATCATTTCTTCATCTCATCTAAAAAGAGCTTAGGTGGGATGTGTTTGGTTCTGTCACCCTTTATGTATCCTTTCATTTGCGCAATGCAAGCGGCATTGTCTTTACAAATAACTGTCGAGAGGCTTGTAACAGAAAGTAATCTGCACATACTAAGGATATGATATACCATACATATTAACAGAACGCATTTACGGCTTGCTTTATGAAGTTCAAGTATCTCTGAGTGATTGGAGGAAGTAGCTATCGAGGTATGCTTTGTAGATCTCTAGGAAATTATGATGTCTCCACATGTGAATACATACCTTGTTTGTGTGAATGCTTTATATGGATCAAAGAGGTATCCAGCGTCTGCATATCCCTTTAATTAACCAGTATTTGGTGATTCATTTGTGTAGAATATACTCATATCAGCTGTTCCGTGAAGATAACGCAAAATGTATTTGATCTCATTCTAATGTCGTCGAGTAGGTGTTGAGCTAAACCTGACTAACAGATTAACTAAAAATACAATGTCAAGTCTAGTACAATGAGTTAAGTATAATAAAGCACCAATAGCACAAAGATATGGTACTTAAAATTTAAGAAGTATTTCATTTTCCTCTTTAGGAAGAAATAGATCTTTCTTAGGGTCAAGGGATCTAACAACCTTTGAAGAACTTAACGGATAACATTTGTCCATGTTAAAGTGCGTTAACACCTTTTCAGTATATGCAGCTTGATGGACATGAATTTCATTCGAACTATGTTTGATCTGTAAACCGAGGCAATATTTAGTTTTTTTGAGATCATTCATTTAAAACTCTTTCTGTAAAGATTTCGTAGTTTTTGTAAGAGCTCCAGAAGTCCCAATTCGATTGATATCATCAACATGCACTCCAATGATAGCTAATCCAAATTCTGTTATCTTAATGAATATGCATGGGCAAATGGAATTATCGATATATCCCTCTTTAATCAAGTACTCACTAAGACGATTGAACCACATACGGCCGAATTGCTTTAATCAATATAATGCACGTTTAAGCTTAATTGAGTACATATCACGTGGTTTTACTATGGGCAATTGGACTATATTAGGGACTTTCATATAGATACCTGTATCTAGCATTCCATATAAATAAGCAATAACCACGTCCATAAGATGCATGTTTAGTCCTTTAAGACTATCAGACTAATGAGATATCAAAATGTAATTTTATCCATTACAGGGGAATATGTTTCTTTATAATCAATCCCAGGTCTCTATTCAAAACCATGTGCCACGAGTCGAGCTTTATAGCGAACGATCTCATTTTTCTTATTGCATTTTTGCGCAAATACCCATTTGTAACTAACATAGTTTACATCTTTGGGTGTAAGGACCACAGGTCTAAATACCTTGCAACCACATATGGCTGGATTGCTTCAATCCATATAAGGTTCGCTTAAGCTTAATTGAGTACATGTCAAGTAGTTTTGTTGTGGGCAATTGGAGTCCATCTGGGACTTTTATGTAGATATTTGTACCTAACATTCAATATAAATATGTAGTAACCACGTCCATAAGATTCATGTTAAGTCCTTTGAGACTATTAGACTAATGAGATATCAAAATGTAATTACATCCATTACAACAGAATATGCTTCTTCATAATAAATCCTAGGTCTCTGCTGGAAATCTTGTGCCATGATTCGCACTTTATATAGAGCGATCTTATTTTTCTCATTGCATTTTCACGCAAATATGCATTTGTAGCTAACATGGTTTACATCTTAGGGTCTTAAGACCACATGTCAAAATACCTTACATTTTACATGTAAATTAAATTCTACTTGTATTGCAAGTTTCCATTTTGGCCAATCATGTCCTTTTTGACATTCATCAAGACTGTGTGGTTCAATAATATCACCAGTCATGATCTCAGTAGCAACTATAAATGCGAATATATTGTCGACAATTATTTCTTTGCGATTCCACAATTTTTATGATCATGCATAATTTGCAAAGATCTTTTCATTTAAAAGTACCTATACCTTATTAGAGGTATGATCATCTTTGAGGACTTCATCCACGTCAGGCTTTATTTTGTCAAGAATTGTGGATACTTTTATATCTTCTTCAAGAGAGCTTTTAATAGTGATCTTTTCCTTTGTAGCCTTTTCAAAAGTACTACTATCTGTAGGATTAATATACCATTTATGTTTCCTTTTTCTTGTAACTAAATCTTTCGAACCAATTGGTCGTCCACGCTTCAAGCATATTTTGATGATTCATTTGCTATCACATTTGACAGTTGTCCTTGTGATCTGGTTACTCGTGATATATCTATAAATGCATCAAACATTTGATAAGCAATTTTCTAAAGATGAGTGATCCTTTGCACTTTAGTGTCACATCGATTGGTTCGTGGATCGAAATGACTCATATTTATTGATTACATTCAATCATAAGTCATGCCATTCAATTGGCTTAATTCCCCCCCAAATGGTGAGAAGATTGTCTCATCAAATGACAATCCACAAAATGTGCAGTTAAAGTATCACCTGTTACGTGTTCCAGATACCGTATCATAGATGGTGAGTTAAAACCAAGATAAATTCCCAATCTATGTTAAGGTCCCATTTTTGTGCATTATGACTGTGCAATTAGAACATATACTGTACACCCAAAAATATGTAAATGTAAGATATTTTATGGTGGCCAAGAAAAAGATATAAGGGGAAATATTTATGATAGGTTGTGGGGCAAAGCCGGGCCAATCCCCAACATGTAAAATGGCATATCCCCATGTGGATATTAGAATTTATTTCCTCATAGGCAAGGGTCGCGCCATCAGTTGAAGGCCTTTAATGAATGACTCAGCTAGCCCATTCTGGGTATGAACATGTGCAACAGGATGCTCAATGTTAATTCCAATTGTCATACAGTAATCATTAAACATTTTGATGTAAATTTATCAGCACCATCCAACCTAATAGATTTAATTGGAAATTCTGGAAAATGTGCTTGCAATCTAATGATTTGGGCAAGGAGACACACCAAAAATAATGTTTCTCGTAGATAAAAAATATACATGTGACCACCTCATGGATGCATCAATTATGACCATAAAGTTTTTAAATGGTCCACACTAAGGGTGAATAGGTCTACAAATATCTCCTTGAATTTGCTGCAAGAATTTTAGAGTCTCTACAACGATTTTAGACAGTGATGGTCTCAAAATGAGCTTACCTTGGGAACAAGTTGTACAAGCATAATCATTAGAAATGAGAATCTTTTGGTTCTCCAAATGTATCCATGTAAATCTTTAATAATTCAATGCATCAAGTTAGATCTAGGATGAACTAGACAGTCATGCCAAAGTACAAAAAATTGTAGATCGTATCCATGTAAATCCTTAATAATTCAATGTATCAAGTAAGATCTAGAATGAACTAGACGGTCATGCCAAAGTATGAAAAATTGTAGATCATTAATCTTTTGGCTCCTTACAGCATATGAAAAAATCATTCTTATATTGGTATAATAAAATCAAAAAGAAAATGCTTGAAGCTTTCCTAAAATGTACTTCTGGTTTGAGAAAAATAAAGTAATATGTAGATACTCTATATTATCTTTTGATATAGTCTAAATATGATATCCTTTACGACGTATATCCTTAAAACTAAACATATTTTTCCTCGATTTTGTTAAGTGTAAAGCGTCGTCAACATTGATTTTTGTACCACATGGCAATATGATATCAGCTCTGCCAGAGTCTTCAATAAGATCATATATGCCAAAAATAATATTGACTTTGGCTACAAATAATGTCAAGGTAAAAAAATACTTTTTATCGCGAAGGATCATATTTGTTGTTGCACTATCAACTAAGCACACATATTTAACATCCATCATGAGTTGGAATGAGTCATTTAAACTTATATATTAAAGAAATTAAATGTAAACAATATGTATATATACATAACAATACTTACCAAAAAAAAGGTTTACAAAAGGAATAAACAGAAAGATACAAGAAACATAAAACTCTAATTGATGCTGCCACACCCCAAAATCCAAATATTAGGGAATACCTAAAGCATTGTCATCCAGGGTGTGCAGGTCGGGGAATCCAATGATTCGCCCACCCAAATAACCATGCTAATAGGAAATAGCTTAGTCATTCACTATAGCAATATCATCAGAGTAAAAAGAATAAAGCGGAAGAAAAAGATATATAAATCAAGCAGAAGATATAATACAATATCACGAATAGTATACAGTGTCAAAAACTGACCTCGTACAAGAAATACTACAAAAATAACCAAATCTGCAGCTGCAAAAACTAGAACCAACACAGCTGAAGCTCTCAGCAAAGCCAGTAACTACCCTGCCTCTGAAAGGGGGGAAAAGGGAGAGTGAACAAAACCACGGCTCACTAATAACCCAACAAAGAAAAATAACCTACTAATAAAATGGTACAGAGAAAGAGGAAGAGGTGAATGATATATAAGATTTTAAAAGTATAGTAATATAAGGGAAGAATAGAGGAAAGAGGAAAAGGGACATAATGATGTGATATGATATGGCATGATTCTAGAATTGTCGTAATAATGAATGTTTCTGATGTTATGAAACCAAGGAACTAGACCCTATAAATTAATGTATTGGGCCGATCAGCCGCTAATGCAAAATAAGCATAAAGAGATCGCAATGGATACAATGGGTATGATTTTTGTCAAGCTAGACAACGCTCAGGGATTTATCACTTGATCAGAGTGTTTCGAGCTTTGCAACCCACGGAGCCAACGTCTGAACTTTATTTTAGTAATTCCAAGGGATTTCAACCTCACAGAGGATAAGATAGGTACCAATGGAAAACTATCTCATACCATCCCACACTCCCAAATGGGTAATAGATATGATAGTACCTATCTGAAGCTCACCTACTTATTTTAACCCGATGTAGCAATCCTAGGTCCAATCGAGGGTCAGCCGATGCAGAGCTTTATTATGTATCTGACCCCGTTAAGTTAGAAGAATATAAAAACCCGCACCGCAAATAGATCCCAAGGATCAAAACAGAACTGTCGCCGACACAGCCAACACCCAGAGGATAACCCCCTGCCTGAGAGAAGGGTAAACCATCCTAACACAACAGCCCCAACATGCCTAATACACACATAGGATAACCACCTGTCTTAGAGGATGGCAAACAATCCTAAAATAGATGAACAGTGACCACCAGTCATAACATCTAACCAACATCAGTCTCTACAAGACTGAAACACAGTATTCAAGGACAAAGCCATGAGAATACCATCAAAAAGCACAACTCCCTTAAAGGCAAAGAGAACACCACTCAACATGCGTAACGAATAGGAAATGATGCAGTAAAATATCAACTACTAAAGAATATAATATAGACTTCAACTATATCGCAAACACCTCTCTGTCCAGAGTAACACCCTAAATCCACACTAATTTAATTAGTAAAGGAATTTAACAAGGAAGAGAAACTTACCTGATAAAGGATAAACCGTAAACCCAAAACTACATAGAATAATCAACCTCAACCTCAACACTACAACCAACAACAATCAACCAAACACCTGCAACAACCACAACTCCACAATCTCAACAAACACCCAAAACATGAAACCCTAAAACAACCCAAGCCACATGGGTTCCAACCAAAGCCAAAATCGAATCAACAATAATAAGAGGAATAGGAAAATTATGCACCAAAGGAATTACGACTGAGCTCGGCAAGGAAATGCGATGAATCGGTAAGCAATGGAAGAGAGCAAGAAAGGATTCTAATTTAGAGAGTGAGTGAGTGAGTGAGAGTATAGGAGAGAGAGAGAGAATGAAATGGGTAATAAACCCTTAAAAACAACACCCATCTCGAGGAAGGGATTAACGGCCAAGAATCACATGAAAAGGCCCAACCTGGTCGTCAAAATACGCCTCTGTTCGAATAGAATATATTTCTATTCGAATAAAACAAGATATGTAGAAGTGTATTTGAACAGAAAAAGGCTTGTTCGAACAAAAAAAGGCTTGTTCAAACAGAACAAAGCAGGAAAAACCATATTCGAACAGAAAATGGCTTGTTCGAATAAAATGGAACAGATAGAAATCTATTCGAATTGAAAAGGGGTTGCTGGAACAAAAATGAACAGGAAGCTGGACAAAAGATTTCACTCAACGAAAACTGACAAAAACTTTGGAAATCCTCAGATCCCTCCCGGATCACACACCACAGAACAACCTATAGAAGAAACACCTCCACCGAGACAACCACAGGCTCCCAAAACCACAATACAACCTCCTCCGCCCAACAACCACCGATACATAGAAATTTAAGATAAGAGAACTCAAAGCCCTGATAAATGCAATAAGATACAGATGCATGATGCATAATATATGAATAATAATAATAAATAACAATAATAAATAATAATATAAAAAATCTGGGACACTACAATCTACACTCCTAAAAGAAATTTTGCCTTAAAATTTAAAATACATCAACCCGAGAACAAATGCGGATAACGATCTCTCACATCTGCCTCTAACTCCCAAGAACCCTCGCTAGGACTATGGGGTGACTCCACTGGACCTTCACCAAAGGAGTAACCTTGCTACACATAACCTTATCCTCTCGGTCCAAAATACATAATAGATACTCCACATACGAGGCATCGTCCTGAACCTCTAGGGGCTCCCAATCAATCACATGAGTAGGATCCCGCTCATACTTCCTAAGTATAGAAACATGAAATACACTGTGAACTCTATCCAGCTGCGGCGGTAATGCCAAATGGTAAGCCAACTCTCCAACTTTGGCAAGTATCTCAAAAGGTCCAATGAATCTCGGGGCCAACTTCCCCTTCTTACTGAAACGCATCATGCCCTTCATCGGGGAAACCTTCAGTAAAACGTGATCACCAATCTCAAAATCTAATGGTCACCTGCGAGTGTCTACATAACTCTTATGTCGACTCTGAGTTATACGTAACTGATCTCTAATAACAGAAATGGCCTCCGTAGTCTCACAAACTAAATCTGGCCCCAGTGAACTCTACTCACCAACTTCTGCCCAACTCAGCGGTGATCTGCACGGTCTACCATACAAACCCTCATAAGGTGTCATCCCAATGCTCGATAGGAAGCTGTTACTATATGCAAACTCAGACCATGGTAAATGCTCATTCCAACTTCCTTTAAAGTCCAACACACAAGCCCGAAGCATGTCTTCAAGAGTCTGGTTAACTCTTTCTGTTTGACCGTCAGTCTGGGGGTAAAACACTGTGCTAAAATCCAATCTAGTGTCTATGGCTCGCTAAAAACTCATCCAAAATCTGCCGGTAAGCCTAGCATCTCGATCTGAAACTATAGATATGGGTACTCCATGCAACCACACTATTTCTTTCACGTATAAACTGCTCAACTCCTCAAGGGTCAAAGTCTTGCGAACCAGAATAAAATGAGCTGACTTGGTCAATCGGTCAATAATTACCCAAATTGATTCTTGATTTATCTTCGTCCTCGGTAATCCTGAAATGAAATCCATAGTCACATGTTCCCACTTCCACTCTGGAATCTGTAAAGGTTTAAGTTACCCCGCTGGTTACTGGTGCACGGCTTTCACCTGCTGACATTTAAGACACTTGGAAAAGAACTCAGCTATCTCTCGCTTCATGTTGTTCCACTAATAATGCTTCTTCAAGTTCTGGTACATCTTCATACTGCTTGGATGAATAGTATACCTAGAGCCATGAGCCTCACTCATAATCTCACGCTTCAATACCTCTGAATCTGGCAAACATAATCTCCCCCGGTATCTGAGAATACTATCTGAACTAACTATCCAATCTGGTCTGCTATCATCTAAAGCCCAAGACTGTAACTTCGCATCCTACTGCTGAACTTCTACAATCCGAGAAATCGAGGACAGTTGAACTCTTAAATTAGCAATAAAACCATTGGTACCCTGTGAAAACAAAGTTAGCCCCGAATCTGCTGCATTGCCAAGTAACAACCATTCATGAATCTTAAGACGAGCAAGAAATCCCCTTGGAAAGCGGCTCAAAGCGTCCGCCACTACATTTTCCTTCCCTGGGTGATACTGAAAGTCAACATCATAATCTTTCAGGAACTCCATCCATCTGCGCTGCCTCATATTCAACTCCTTTTGAGAGAAAAAGTACCTCAAACTCTTATGATCCAAAAAGAGCTCAAACCTCTCCCCGTAAAGATAATGTCGCCAAATCTTCAAAGTAAACACCACAGCTGCTAAATCATGTTCATGAGTAGGAAAGTTCATCTCGTGCACCTTAAGTTATCTAGAAGCATAAGTAACAACCTTTCTTTCCTGCATCAATTCACAACCAAGTCCGCTGAGTGGTGCATCGCTATAAATAATATATTTCTTACCGCTGGAAGAAACAATAAGAACTGGAGCTGTAGTCAACCTCTTCTTCAACTCTACAAATGCCAAATCACACCTGTCATCCTAAACAAATCTAACTTCCTTTTGTGTCAAGCGAGTCAACGGAGCTGCAATCTGAGAAAATCCCTCGATGAATCTACGATAATACCCAGCTAAACCCAAAAAATTGCGTATCTCCGTAACATTAGTCGGCTTAACCCAATCTGTTACGGCCTCAACTTTAGAAGGATCCACTGCGATGCCATCCTTGGATACCACGTGTCAAAGAAATTTCACTTCCTTCTGCCAAAAATCACACTTCTCAAACTTAGCAAACAACTCATTCTCCCTCAAGGTCTGTAAAGAAATCTTCAAGTGTTCCTCATGCTCGGCCTCGGTCTTCGAATAAATGAGAATGTCATCCACAAACACAATAATGAGCCGATCTAGATAAGGACAAATAACTCTGTTCATCAAATCCATAAAAGCTACAGGAGCAATCGTCAATCAAATCGGCATAACCTGAAACTCGTAGTGCTCATAACGTGAACTGAATACTGTCATAGAAATATCTTCCTTCTTGATTCTCAGCTAATGGTAACCCAATCTGAGATAAATTTTCAAAAAGAACTGAGCTCTCTGAAGCTGGTCAATCAAGTCCTCGATCTTAGGTAATGGATACTTAATCTTGATCGTAACTTTGTTCAACTCGCGATAGTCAATACAAAGACGCATAGACCCGTCCTTCTTCATAGCAAACAATACTGGAGGGCCCCACAGTGAAGTACTCGGCCAGATAAACTTCTGATCCATCAACTCGAATATCTGATCATATAACACCTTCAGCTCAACAGCTGCCATACGATATGGAGCCATATAAATCAGAGCTGTACCAGGTAAAAGATCTATACTAAAATCAACCTCTCTCGCCGGTGGCAACCTAGGTATATTCTGGTAAATATTCGAGAAGTCACATACAACTGGAATAGAACTAATATCGACACCAGAGGATTCTAACTTTGAGAATGCCAACAAGCCGTCTCCTGACCGCGCTGGCTTCAAACTAGCAAACGCAAATCATTTCTCCCCAGGGATACTGAAAGTAGTTGAATTTTCAAAATAGACTAAAGTAACTCGATGTATTGACAACCAATCCAAACCCAGGATAATTTCTAATTCCTGCATCGGTAGTACTAACAAGTCTGCTGAAAGGACGCGACCACAAACAACTATCGGGCAATCCCTACAAATATGAGAAATAGAAACTGAAGTATCGAGCGGTGTACCTACAGAAATCCCATCTAACAATAAGGAAGACTCGAAACCTAAATAACAAAGAAATATGTATGATATGAATGAATGCAATGCACCGAAATAAAAAAGAACTCTAGCGGGTGTATAAGAAATATGAATCGTACCTTCTACTGCAGGTGGAGCGATGCGAGCACCTCGCCTCCCAACTGCGTACATCTTGCCCTGCCCATGGCCCTGACCCTGGCCCTACTGCTGACTCGGATGCTACTATTTTTGTCCACCCGGAGGACTTGGAACAATCTGCCTACCCTGTGGACCTGAAACTGTCTCTACTGAAACTGCTGAATCTGTTATTGTCGAGGGTGGTGACCAACGGGACCCTGAAACTATCGCAATGGTTGAGGACCTCTATCTGGATTAGGACAAAACCTCTTAGCATGCCCCTTCACCCCGCAGTACGAACACATACCAAAAGTAAGTTGTGGTCTATCAGAATGTTGTCCTCCCATAACTCTAGCTGGTGTACCATCGGTAATACCAAATTTCTACCTCTTCGAACCCACGTTCTCATACTAACTCATGACTTCTTTTCCCTTATCGGATCTCTGATCTTGTCTCACTTGGTTTCTCAAGTCTTTGGACTTGAGATCCTCAATATTGTTATGCTCTATCGCCAAAGCTTTAGACAAAACCTCTATATACGAACTAGCCCCCAAAGCAATCAAAAACTTCCTAAAGTACGAACGGAGATCCTTCAAAATTTCATCTTGTACTGCTCCTCATCCAGAATAATAAACAGGACATATCGAGAGAGTTTGTTGAATCATTGATCGTACCTCGAAATGCTAATATCACCCTGCTCAAGCATATAGAACTCAGAGATACATACGTCCCTATAGCTCTACGGAAAATACTGCTCGAAGAACCGCTCCTAAAAAGATGCCTAAAGCATCGGAGTCCCTACAATAGTCCTCTTGGCTATAACCCACCAGTGATCTGCCTCACCCTGTAAAAGATAAGTCGCAAGCGTCACCCGCTGATCATCCGGATACTTCATCGCATTCATAGTCCTGTTAATGGACTTAAACCATGTCTTTGCCTCAGATAGAACTATCGTGCCAGAAAAAGTTGGATATTTATACTTATGAAGCTGCTCAAGATAATTGTACTCTCTGGCTACTGGAATCCTGGCCTACTGGAAATAGGTGGTGAAACTCTCCATAAACTACTTCATCTCCGCTGAAACACTGGGAACAGCTGGAATAGGTAAGATACCAGGATGCTCTGGAATCACTCGAGTTGGAGGATGATCCTGAACAATTGGAACAGATCCCAAGCTCTCCTGACTGAGCACTGGCTCATCAGCAAGAACACCTCTACGAGTGCCTCCATGGCGATGACCTACCGTGTGACCTCTGCCTCTGCCACCTCTAGCTATCTATACGAACAAAAGGCACACCTCAGGAAAGGAGGAAAGATAGGTCGCAAAAGGAATACGATAAAATATGTAAAACCAAAAAGTAATCGACATAAGTCCGTCTAGAAAATAACTCATCACATGATCTGCAAGAACATAGATAGGAATTAACCTACAGCTCTGATACCAAGTCTGTCATGCCCAAAAATCTAAATATTATGGAATACCTAAAATATTGTTATCCAGAGTGTGCAGGTAAAGGAACCCAAAGATTCGCCCCCACAAATAAACATGCTAATAGGAAATAGCTCGGTCATTCACTATAGCAATATCATCAGAGTAAAAAAAATAAAGCAGAAAAAAAAGATATATATATTTAAAAGAAGATATAATACAATATCACGAATAATATACAGCATCAAAAGCTGAGCTCGTACAATAAATACTACAACAAGAACAGAATTTACAGCTGTAAAAACTGAAACCAACACAGCTGAAGCGCTCAGCAAAACCAGTAGCTACCCTGTCACTGAAAGGGGTGGAAAGCAAGAATGAGCAAAACTACAGCTCACTAATAATCCAACAAAGCTAAATAGCCTACTAATAAAACAGTGCAGAGAAAGAGGAAGAGGTGAATGTGATATAAGATTTTAAAAGTACAGTAATATGAGGGAATAATAGAGGAAAGAGGAAAAGGGATATAATGATGTGATGATGTGATATGATATGGCATGATTATAGAATTTTTTTAATAATGAATGTTAATGATGTTATGAAACCAAGAAACTAGACCCTATAAATCAATATATTGGGCTGATCAGCCGCTAATGCATAATAACCTTAAAGAGATCTCAATTGGATACAATGGGTATGATTTTTGTCAAGCTCGACCACGCTCAAGGATTTATCACTTGATCAGAGTGTTTCGGGCTTTGCAACCCACAGAGCCAATGTTCAAACTTTATTTTACTTATTCCAAGGCATTTCAACCTCATAGAGGATAAGATAGGTACCAAAGGAAAATTGTCTCATACCATCCCACAATCCTGAATAGGTAATAGATATGATAGTACCTATCCCAAACTCACCTACTTATTTTAACCCGAAGTAGGAATCCTAGGTCATATCGAGGGTCAGCCGATATAGAGCTTTGTTATGTATCCGATCCCGTTAAGTTAGAAGAATATAATAAACAACACCTCAAACAGATCCCAAGGATCAAAACATAACGGTCGCCGATGCGGCCAACGCACATAGGATAAGCCCCTTCCAGAGAGAAGGATAAACAATGCAAACACAACTGCCCAACATGGCCAACATACACAAAGGATAACCACCTGCCTCAGAGGATGGCAAACAATCCTAACATTGATTAACAGTGACCACCAGTTACAACATCTAACCAACATCAGTCTCTACAATACTTAAATACAGTATTCAAGGACAAACCCATGAGAATACCACCCAAAAGCACAACTCCCTAAAAGACAAAGAGAACACCACTCAACTTGCCTAACGAATAGGAAAAGATGCACTGAAATAATAACTACTGAAGAATACAATATAGGATACAACTATATCGCAAACACCTCTCTGTCCAGAATAACACTCTAAATCAACACTGATTAAATTAGTAATGGAATTTAACAAGGGAGGGAAACTCGCCTAGTAAAGGATATACCGCAAACCCAAAACTCAACAGAACAACCAACCTCAGCCTCAGTACCACTACCAATAACTATAAACCCAACACCTGCAACAACCACAACTCCGCAATCTCAACAAACACCCAAAAAACGAAACCCTAAAACAGCCCAAGCCATATAGGTTCCAACCAAAGCCAAAATCGAATCAACAATAAGGAGAAGAATAGGGAAATTACTCACCGAAGGAAGTGCGACTGAGCTCGGCAAGGAAATGCGATGAATCGACAAGCAATAGAAGAGAGGATTCTAATTTGGTGAGTGAGTAAGAGAGAGTATAGGAGAGCGAGAGAGAGAATGAAATGGGCAATAAAACCCTAAAACCAACACCCATCGCGAGGAAGGGATCAACGGCCAAGAATCACATGAAAAGACCCAACCTGATCGTCAAATCACGTCTTTGTTCGAATAGAATATAATTTTATTCGAACAAAATAAGACAGGTAGTAGTCTATTCGAACAGAAAAAGGCTTGCTCGAACAGAACAAAGCAGGAAGAACCATATTCGAACAGAAAAATGTTTGTTCGAATAAAATGGAACAGATAGAAATCTATTCGAACAGAAAAGGAGTTGTTCGAGCAGAAATGAACCGAAAGCTGGACAAAAGATTCCACTCAACAAAAACTGTTAAAAACTTAGGAAATCCTCAGATCCCTCCCGGATCACACACCACATAACAACCTACACAACAAATACCTCCACCAAGCCAACCACAGGCTCCCAAAACTACAACACAACCTCCTTCGCCCAACGACCACCTAAACCACCGAAACACTGAAATTGAAGAAAGAAGAACTCAAGGCCCTGATAAATGCAATAAGATGCAGATGCATGATGAATGGTAATGTATGTGGTTGCATGATGCATAATGAATGAATAATAATAATAAATAGCAGTAGTAAATAAATAAATAAATAATCTGGGATACTACAGATGCGGTCATGGCCGCCATAAAAAAGATTATCAGTCTTGATCACTGGATCAGTAAAAAAGTCTGATATATCAAGGTTAGTGGCACCAACTTGATTATCATGATCAATGAAATTCATCTCAGCATTCTTTCCTCTATTAATGATAGAATCTTGATAAAGATCGACTAGATGTTTAGCAGTGCGACAAGTATCTAATGACCTATTTTTCCACAACAATAATATGGCAATTCATAAAATTTACGATGTTTATTTTCATAACCTTTTTCTGTATGATGTTTTGTTGTCGTATTATAATCATAATGATTTTGTTGTCCTTGACCAAGACCTCGTCCACGCTCACAGCTGAAAAATAAACATGTATGTACTTCAGGTACTAGCGTAGAACTAGTCAGACGAGATTCATAATATTTCAATAGAAGCTCTTTATTTTGTTCAAAAACTAAGCAACATAATATCAATGCCGAATACTTGGCAAAGTGACACTCTTGATATTGTTGCTATAAAAACACATTTGAGGTGTGAAATGTAGAAAATGTTTTCTCTAACATATCTACTTCAGTAATTGTCTCTCCGCATAGTAAGAGTTACGATCTTATCATAAACATAGCAGAGTTGTACTCCGTAACAGATTAAAAATCCTACAGTCGCAGGTGAAGCCAGTCATGTTGAACATTTGGAAAAATGGCCATTTTCAAATGATCGTACCTCTCCTTTAAATTAACCTAAAGGATCAATGTGTCTTTTAACGTAAGGTAGTCTGATTTCAAACTCTCGTGAAGATGATGGCGTAGGAATATTAGGGCTTTTGCATGATCCTATAAGGATTCTTGATTTCTCGCCTTTATTGTAATTCTAAGATTTTTCACTTCAAGATGGATTTTTGCATCCAAAATACATGAAAGATAATTCATTTCAGATAAGTTGATTGCAATAAACTCGAGCTTTGTGAGATTTTACATTTCATATACTATAATAAGAAACATTTTTATCATAAAATAAAGAGGAGAGAAGATTAACCGATTTCGATATCGAGTGCTTCACTTTAGTTGCTTTTCTAAACCCTATTGAGAATTTTGGGCAGAGTTTCGACAGTGTCGTACTTATTGAGCTTTATTTTTCTTAGAGTTTTAGCAGTGTCGTGCTAATAACATGTTGAATAAAAGGAAGCAAGTAGGTAGAAGAAGTAAGTAAAGAACATTCTTCTATAATATAAGTGAGGAAAGTTTATTTCATTTTCTCTAATTCTATATTATAATGGAATGTTAAGAAGCATGACATGTCATTGCAATGGTCATCTATTAAAGCAAGTGAGACATGTGGCACCACATCATACTTGAAACTCTACATCATAGTTATGTGATAAGCTCATATCAAGCATGTATCTACATGCTTTACACCAAATATTATTTAATAAATAATATATTGGCATTAAAGATGTGGAAAAGGGATAAATCGAAGGGTTAAAACAAACTAAAGGCTCTCTTCTATCTCAGCAAAATAAGAGTTTATAGCTAGTGCATTGTAATGAATATACAGTAATTACCTATGTATTTTGAGCTAAGCTTCATGGCGGAAACCAAACACCGATTCAATCCGATAAGCGATGAACAAACAAAAGGAATAAACACAATCAAACGAGAACACACATTTACTATGGTTTGACAAATTGTCTACGTCCACACAAACTAGAGAAAAAGTTTTATTAAATTATCTGAGGTTATAATCACTCACAAATCAATTTGAGGTCCCTCAAAGCTTTTTTCTCAAGTAATTTTTCACCAAAAGATCATACCAATAGTAGCTACCATATACCCTAAGTCCCCCTTATGTATTTGAGAATCTTATTATATCAACACGGATCGCGAGGCAAAACTAATGGTCTAAACAACCTTACAAAACAAACCTCCGCATTGTCATTCAAATAACTGAGTGTCATTTGAATGGATTCAAGAAAACCAAACGATGGTTGTTATTGGGTCAATTTCTAGGCAAAAAATTGACCGTCGTTCGAACGAATCATAGTTGTTCGAACAACTATGAGCCTCTTACAGAAAATTATAACTGGGACCATTTTTAGGCTAAAAAATGATTGTCATTTTAACGGCTATGACGCCCATTCGAACGACTATGTACGACCTCATATTTTGGTCTTATGTTTTCAGGTGATAAATAAATTATCAAAAAGTGTTACATGCACCTCGACCACAAGATACTAAAAGATAACCCAAATATGTGTGAATACTAAAAGAGACTGTGGCAAAGTCAATATTGAGTGGGGTCAACCCATATCGAAGATCACCCACCTTATGTTTTATTCAATATCTGGCGTCGATATGCTCGGTGCAAGCTACAAGCTTACCAAACTCCTTGGCCTACGGTCATCCGTTAACCAATATATGATGTATCAAGAAGGTTGTTTTGCTAGTGGGATGGTCCTTCGTCTCGCAGAAGACCTCGTGGAGAATAATGATTGTTCACGTGTTCTTGTTGTATGTTCGAAAATGTTGTCCGTAATTATTTTTCATGGGTTGTCCGAGTCCCACTCGGATTCTATGGTGGGTCATGTATTATTTGGTAATGGTGTATCGGCAGTGATTGTTGGTGCTGAACTAGACAGTTTGGTAGAGCGACTATTTGAAATTGCTTCATTCGGTCAAACTATCATCCTTAAATCAAAAGGGGCGATCTTGGGTCACTTATGCGAAATAGACCTCAGGTTTCAGTTGTCGAAAGATGTTCCCTCATTAATTTCTGACAACATTGAGAATTGTTTAACGAAGGCATTCGCTCCGATTGGAGTTAAAGGTTGGAAATTACTATTTTGAATCACTCATACTGGTGGATGAACAATTTTTGACCAGGTTGAAGTTAAACTCAGTCCCAAGCAAGAGAAACTTAGAGGCAATTTGTTTTTTGGCCTCAGAGTTGATTTAAGTGGGAATCTGACTTGATCTGATTCTGAGTTGTCGGTGTTCACTTAGAGATGTTCACTATATGAGTGGATACCTTGGAGTGTTTGTCCTTTTGGCAAGTTAGATCTCACTAAAATTGGCAAATACTAAAATACTCCTCTCAACTTATAAGCAAACACATAAACACCCCTACTTAGTCATTACCAATACTACCACCACCACCCCTTCATTAATACCACATATACATAGAAAAGATCTTGTGTATAGCTCACATAAATACATTGGTTCCTGTAATACAAATACATTGATATACATAGAAATGAACATGTAGAAGACAAATACATTGGTTCCGATAATACAAATACATTGGTATACATAAAAAAGAACCTGCATATATAGCAAACATGAATATATTGGTTCCTATAATACAAATGCATTGGTATACATAGAAAAGAACCTGTATATATAACAAACACAAATCCATTGGTTCCTAAAATCAAATAAAGATTAACATTGGTTTGAAGTTAATACAAATAAGCAAATATCAGAGTCTTAAGAGTTATTACAAATACGTAAATAAATAAGTTCCAATCAACTTAAGAGGGCCTCAAGGAAACCAAATCAACGCTCCGATACAGGATCATATCCATGGCCAGTTCAGTTTATCAATCCTCTCCAAACTTTCTATTTCTTCATGTAATGCCATTGGTTTTATTAGTTCCTTCTATTTCAAAACATGAGTATTTTGCATGTTGTTCAACTCCTCTTCAACAGTCTTCCAGGCTAGAGTTTTAAGGGAAGTTCCAAACACTCTATTTAAATTTATCTATGTTTGGCATTTCAAGATAAAGTGAAGTCTGAACTCTAGAGTTTGCTAGAAAAAGCCTTCTTTCTTTGATGGTATCGACATAACTACACAATAAGAACAAATAGAAAAATTAGTTAAGCAAATAAACAGTCCCTAAAATAAATAGTCCCTAAAAAATAGTCCATTATAGCATCAGAAACTGAAAATAAACAACCCCTAAAAAATAGAAATGCTAGCATTAGAAACTGAAAATAAACAGCCCCTAAAATAAACAGAAAAGCTAACCAGAATGGAGCTATACTGAGAGAGATTGTTGAGCTGACGCATATATTCCTGTACACCATATGAGAGTCCTATAGTCTTATAATAAGTTCTTATGCTTTGTTACCTTATTGTTTCTCTAAATCCTTTTTTGAATTTTTTGTTGTTATGATAGAAGCAACACCAAAATCAGTTCTTGATTTGATGAATGTAAAGGATCTTTACACTAGCTCATGCGAAAAGGGTAACCAAGGACTTGTGATCTAAAAGTTGCAGTTGTAATTATAGATGTATAGAACAGTGAAGAGCACTGACAGAGCAAGCATAAATAAATGGACTCTATGCATAAACAGATGGAATCTAAATAGTTGCAGATCTGCACTGACAGAGCAAGGACTTATGATCTAAAAGTTGGACTCTAAAGTAACATTAACAAAACAGATAAATAGATGGACTCTAAAGTACTATATGTATAAATAGATAAACAGATCCACAGATGGACAAAGCATCTTTCCTAAATAGATGGACAGATAAACAACATAAAATAGATGGACAGATGGACAAAGCATAAATAGATGGACAAAGCATTGTACAGATAAACATAACGGCATATAAGTTTCTGTCATAAACAAATAACCGGCCCCTATCAAACTATACTAATGAGATAAGCAATATCAGGCATAATTTACAAGGTTTTAATTTCTAAACAGTTACAGCTATAGTTAAACAGAAACTAACAGAATCTTTAAGGGAACAAAAAAACCTATCCATTAAAACCATCTATCCATTTTTGTATAGATGGTCTATGGGTATCCCCGGCTTGACTTTGCAAAAAAATAAAAAATAAAATCTAAATAGCTATCCATTAAAATTATCTATCCATTAAACAGATCCATTAAAAGCATTTATACATTTCATAGTTTAGCATGTGCATGGTTAAACAACTATAATGTAGAAATGAATTACCACCACCCTATTCCCAAATTCTCCAAACAATCACCACCCAAACATGAATTATACATAAATGAATAACAACAATCAAAACCCATATCTTCAATTCTAACAAGTTAAATAAGTTAAACTATAATGCATATAGGCTGTAATCAAGCTTTACCATATAGAATCATGACCTTGTATGAGATTTTACTAAAATTCTTAGCCTTCTCAATGTACCTTATGATCTAACCAATCACCCCTACAATTTATCTAAAGGCCTTCAAACAAACAACCCTACAATCAAAACAATGATACATAGATAATTCAGATTAACCAATCACCCATCATTATTAACAACTATATAAAATCAAGAACTAATTAAGATTTCATAAATTAACCAACCCTAATTAACCAAAATACATAAAAACTCATAACTTTAAAATCAAAATCTCTTCAAATAACCCAACATGATCCTAATCTAAACATACCCAATAACCCAACGTCATCCTAATTTAAACATACCCAATATCATCCTAATCTAAACATACACAATAAGCCATCATGATCATGACATACAAACATTCCCAATAACCCAACACTTAAACTTGATTATACCAGCATACCCATTTCACTTCAAAAATTTAATAAAAAACAAACAACCCCATCTAAAATTTTTACTCTCAAATATTCTTTCTAGTTAAAAGAAACCAAACATATTACAACCCAACATCTCTCTCACTTACTAAGAATATCTTTTTAAAGTAAAAAAATCAAAATCGAATCAAAATCAAAATTAAAAAAAGATGGGGTTAAAACTTATAAGATGTCTGATCACAGTTAGGATAGTGAGAGAGAGACTAAAACAATCCAAGATTTTAAATAGAGAAAAAAAAGCTAAAATAGTGGTAATTTATATAGGAGAAGAATGTGATCGAAATCCCAAAACTTACAGAGAGAGAGGATGAGGATGTTGAGCCACAAGCCCAGAAGACACAAACTCCAAGTCGATTTGGGTTAGTCACAAACAAGCACAAACAAATAAACACACAACACCAAGTTTATAGAGGTTCGAAAAATTACCTATGTCCACTTTTAAGAGAGAGAGAGAGAGAGTTTATTTAAGATCTCAATTACAATCACTCAAGACCCATTAGAGGTTCTCACTCAAGAATCCTATCTAATTTGTTCTTACCAAAGCTATCTAAAGGATTGAATCAAGGATGGCTCTAAGAGAACCTAAGTTTCCCTTTATATACTAGGGAAACCCATTTACAATCGCTCAAATCTTGATGCAATCAAGAGGTTAGAAAAGCATAAAAAAAAAAAAAACCAAGTTCCCAGATTTCGTTCGAATGAAATAGGGGGTCGTTCGAACGAAAATTGCCTTTAGGCCAAAATTCCAGGGGGATACAAAAGGGTCGTTCGAACAGATTCAGGGGTCGTTCGAACGACCAAGGCCCAAACCCAAAAAAAACATAATTTCTCCACAATTCTCCACCTCGGTAAAGATTTCCCCAACCAAACAAACCAAAATCTAAGCCGAACATAAAACCATTTAAACGAACTTAAACAAACCCTCTCCTCCATTAAATGTTCCCAAAGACCCAAATAAACAAGGGGACCAAGAAAACCAAACAAATCAAGCATCCTAAAAGGAATCAAATTCGAAACCAAGCGTCCTAAGGAAACAAATTTGAAACCAAGCATTCCAAGGAACCAAATCCAAACAAAATGTACCAAGGAACCAAATTCAAAACCAAGCGTCCCAAGGAACCAAAATGGACAACACCAAATAAATGGTTGCCTATGTACTTCTACGGATTAAGTCGCCCGTAGTTCACACAAATCCCTGTGAGGGGCCAAATCAATCCATAAGAAAGAGATGCACTGTTCCTTTCCCTCTATCTCTATGAATCTCCATATCAAAAGCCCATTTGTACCGTTGTCTTGGAGACTTCTTCGAGCCGTACAACGATCTCTTCTTCAATTACCACTCATAGTCTTCTCAAGCAATAGTAAACCCAATCGGCTGAGTCACATTAATCTCTTCCATCAACTTCCCATGAAAGAATACCGTCTTAACATTGAGATGTTGCAATTCCAATTCAAATTTTGCTACCAAGCCAAATGGATCCAACTAAAGAAGTGTTTTACCACTAGTCTTGCCTTGAAGTGAAACACCATTTCTAGATCCTTGCTTCCTTTTGTAGCCCCATTTACCACCAATGGCCCTCTTGCGAAGAGAATACAATTCTTCCATCCTTGCTCCCTCCCAATGTTTAGCCGTGGAAGGAACACCTTCAACAATCGGTAGTGCATAGGCTACCATTACCTTCGCCTTTTGAAGTACCATGCCTTTTTTAAACCTTTTCGGCTTACCCATATTCCTCTTTGGTTTACAAGTTGTAACTGACTCCGCCACTGGAATCTCTTCATTCGTACTACCTAATACTCCACCCTCGTATGTGCCTTCATCATTTGGAACATGAAAAAATGTCCCATCACCCGTTGTCACCTAGATAGATGACTCCCCTCTAAGTAAAGAACTCTCTGGCCAATGTAAAGACGCATCAATCTCTACCCGCTATAATACCCCGTTGGTTCCTGCTCTGTGTGCTTAGAGCCATGTGACTTTATCATAGAAGTATCATCAAAAGTGACATCTCTGCTCAGAATAATCTTTCGATCTCTCATATCTCACAACTTGTAGCCTTTTGCACCATTATTCTTACCCAAAAAATCAGCCTTCCTTGCTCGTGGATCCAACTTACCATCCTTAACATGATAGTATGTCGGACACCCAAATATATGAAGAGTTTCATAATCTGTACCAGGTTCTCCCGACCAAGCTTCCATTGGTGTCTTACCATCAATTGCAGTCGAAGGCCCCCTATTAATGAGGTAGCATGCATATGTCAAAGCCTCAGCCCAAAACATCTTGCCCAACCCAGAATTGGACAACATATACCGCACCTTCTCCAACAAAGTACAGTTCATGCGCTCGGCTATCCCATTTTGTTGCGGTGTCTCTCTAACCGTAAAGTGTCAAACTATCCCCTCATCCTGAGATACTTGCAATAATGGATCACTAGTGTACTCCCCACCATTATCCGAATGGAGCACTTTGATCTTTCTGCCAGTCTGAGTCTTAATCAACTTCTTCCACGTCATGAAAATTTCTAGGACGACATCCTTCCACCTCATGGTATATACCCATACCCGCCTAGAAAAGTCATCCACAAAAGGCACAAAGTAATACTTCCCCCATAGTGATGCATTCTTTGAAGGTCCCCAAACATCAGAGTGAATATAATCAAGGGTTTCACAAGTACTGTGGATAGCGGTGCTAAAATTTACCTTTGTCTTCTTACCTAGAATACAGTGTTCACAAAATTCTAATTTACAGATTTTGGCACCTTTCAATAGCCCCTGGTTCGTGAGAACTCTCAAGGACATTTCCCCAGCATGCGCCAAACGCATGTACTATAGCCGAGTGGTATATATGGAAGTAGTCTCCTCCCTTCCCGCGGTAGCAATCTCACCAAGGACAGCTATACCATCTAGATAGTACAAGTTGTTTCCTCTTCTGTGGCCCTTCAATACAACCATGGCTCCCTTAAGAACCCTCTTTACCCCATTCTCAGACACAACCTTGCAGCCTTTTGCTTAAAGTAAACCCATCGAGATAATGTTCTTCCTCATCGTCTGAATTTACCAAACCTCATCAATTTCTTTAACTAACCCATTGTACAATTTTAGTTGAATGGTACCTATCCCCATGATGCTACAAGGACCATCATCCCCCATCAACACCGCTCCACCTTCTAGCTTCTTCAAGCTAGAAAACAAACCCCTTTCGGGATAGTTGCGATAAGTAGCACCGAAATCTAAAATCTATTCTTTTGTATTACTAACACATGTACTAAAAGTTATAGTAAAAGAGTAATCCAAATCATTACCTCTCATTTCTGTGTCCTGGGCCAAATTTACAGAAGAGCCCAATTTTCTCGCTTTTTCCTTCTTAAGCACGGGACAATCAATTTTCCAATGACCCGTTTCCTTGCAAAATGCGCATTGGTCCTTACCAAATTTGTTGTTATTTAAACTGCAACCTTTTGACTTCAATCGAAAGATGTTACCACTCGTCTTCCTCTTGTCAGAAGATCTTTCTCGAACCATCAATACCTCGGATGTGGACTCCTCAGACTCACGTCTTTTCTTTCTCCGGTACTCTTGGTTTACAACCACCGTAGTCACATTCGAGTATTACAATGAACTTTTCCCGTACGTTATTGCCATAACGAAATGCTCGTACACTTCAGGAAGCCAGGTCTAGAATAATAGTATTTTGTCTTCATCGCCAACTTTTTCCTCTAGATTCGTTAAGTCGGCTAATAACTTGGTAAAATCATTCAAGTGCTCGGACATACTAATTCTTAATCTTATTTTGAAGCGAAAAAGCTTTCTATTCAAATAGAGTCGATTTTTGACGTTCTTCACCAAATACTTCTCCTCTAGAATTCTCTAAATATTCTTTGCCGAGGTTTCATTCATTACAAGGTATTTAATGTCTTAAGCCAAACACGAGTGAATTTGGCCACAAGCTCTCTTGTTCATCTTCTACAAAATACTCTACACTACCTCATCTATATTGTCCTCTAATACCTCATCTAAGTCCAATTGACTTAGGACATTAATAACCTCGCATCGCCACATGCCAAAGTTATTGGTGTTGTTAAATTTTTTAGCATCAATCTTTCTATTATTGAACATTACCGTTGTATTTCTTTTCGGGGCCTAAGAACTCGATTCAACATCACCTCCCATGTTTACCCCAATTTTCATGAACTAACCAAATTAAAACCAAATTAAAATTGAGAAACCCTAAATTACCTCAAAATCGCGCACAACCGAGGAATCAACCTCGCTCTGATACTAATTGTTGAGATGCAAGCCCAGAAGCCACAAACTCTAAGTCGATTTGGGTTAGTCATAAACAAGCACAAGCAAAAAAACACACAATACCAAGTTTATAGTGGTTCGGCAAATTGCCTACGTTCACTTTCAAGAGAGAGAGAGAAAGGGAGAGAGAGTTTATTCAAGAACCCAATTACAATCACTCAAGACCCATTAGAGGTTCTCACTCAAGAATCCTCTCCAATTTGTTCTCGCCAAAGTTTTCTAAAGGATTAAATCAAGGATGGTTCTAAAAGAACCTAAGTTTCCCTTTATATACTTGGGAAACCCTTTTACAATCGCTCAAATATCGAGGCAATCAAGTGGTTCGAAAACCATCAAAAAAACAAAGTTCTCAGATTTCATTCGAACAAAATAGTGGGTCGTTCTAACAAAAATTGCGTTCAGGGTCAAAATTCCAGGGAGATCAACATTGGTCATTCGAACGACTTGGGCTCCTGGGGAAAAATTCCAGGGGGATGTAAAAAGGTTGTTCGAATGGATTCAAGGGTCGCTCGAGCGACCAAGCCCCAAACCCAAAAATAGCATAATTTCTCCACAAAGGAGGTGACCGAGGAGGAGATGATCGAGGAAATTGTGGTTTCATTCGGGAAGGAGTTGAGGAGAAAAAATTGTTTTTGTTTTTGTTATTTTTATTTTTTGGTAAGGGCAATTTGGCGAGCCGTAAGAGACCCAGACTTAGATCTGCCACTCATATGGCTTATTGGATCTGAGTGGAGAGGGGATTTTTAAGTGATTAAATCTGAGTTCGAGTTGATTTAATTCAAAAAACAAACACCTCTAAGTTATACTAGTTAGTCCAAATCACTAACTTGAGTTTGAGTCTGACTGGGTGAAAAAATAAATGCCTCCTTAGGGTAACTAGGCATGTATGAAGTGAGTACAAAAACATGTCGAGCGCTTGAGTATTATTTATTCTTGGCGAAAGGAGAAAGAAATCATTGGAGGAAGGAAGAACCACAACAACCAAAGGACTTGAGTGGGGAAATTATTCGGTTTTGGGCCTAATTTAACTGCTGACACCGTTATTTTGCACAGCATTGCGGCTCATTGAGTGTTTAAGTGTTCAGTTGTTAGTTTGTATGAATAAAACGATAATGCTTTATATCAATGTCTGTGTTGTTATATCAAATTCTTAGTAAGATACAAAATGTGCATGCTTTGCAAATTATTTGCTTATGCTCAAATTAGTAATTTTGAATAAAGGTTGAGGCTGACTTGAATGATACATAAATCCCTTACCATAGTATAATTGTACATTCTCACTAAGGATCTAAGGATAAGAGGGACTTTTTGGATACTTTAACTTTTGGGTTATTGCTCACCCTGGTGGACGGGCAATTCTTGACCAGGTTGACGTTAAACTCAGCCCCAAGGAAGAGAAACTCTAGGCAGCTAGGAATTTGTGAAGTGAGTACACACTACAACAAATACGGGTTTTTACGTCATTATAAAAATGACGTAAAAAGGGATTTAACGTCATTTATACAAATGACGTCGAAGGCGATGACATGGAAAGGTAAGGACTAACAACGTCATTAAATAAGTGATGCGAAAAGCTAGGTATTAACGTCATTAATTAAGTAACGTATAAGGGGTTCAAAAGGTGACGCTATTGATACCCAATTCCGGTGGCCGACCGGCTAGTGTATTCTATTAACGTCATTAAATAACGCCATTAAAAAATGACGTAGTTAAAATCTTTTGACGTCATATTTGAAGTGACGTTGTAGCATTTTCATATATCAACAATGATATTTTTAAAATGATGTCATTACCTTGAAAAATAAAAATATATATATTAAAAGATTAAAATCAAATATTGTCAATCCACTGCCCTGTCCTATCTACTGGACCACCCCCATATTCTACAAAAAGGTAAAATATTTGGCTAAATTATATTACTTTCATTCAATATAATGTGCTCAAACTTAATCACTTCATTATTTGAATTACAGAGCTAAATTACTGGTAAACTTAACCAATGCACAAAAAAACTAATAAAACAACCATAAAGAAGGGTCTCGGATGTTTTACTGCCAGAATGCTTAAAGCCTTTAAGTGCCTTAGTGCATTTCTACTAGTCTAGATCAATTTGCAAACCTGTCAAAGCATACAAATTAAACATTAGCTCTGTAAATGTGAGTACACAATAAGATGCTTGCAATGATAAATAAATAAAAACCTATTTGTTTGAAGAATTCTACCTCCGTGACATCATCTTGTTGGACCTGCATTCGATGAAGAAAGTTTAAGGAGATCCGTTAAACAAAATTTGCAGTCACATCACGATGAAGGGAAATAGTCTAAAATAAGCACGTAAAATACTAACATGTATTTATATATATGATGAGACAAACAGAAAGGAACACTACCTTCAAGTCGTTCTTTCCAGAAGAAGTGTGGTAAGCATAACTTTTGGAAGCCTGCGTGGTTCACAGAAGAAGTGTGGTTAGCATCTAAAACAGCTTTATCAATCAAAATTAAAGGCAAATCCTGGCAAAAAAAGTACGATTGTAGTATTGTAAATGGAAAACATGGAAGAAAAGGGGCAATGCTAAACACTCAGATTTTTCCCGTTTTAGAGTTTGATCTTCCCTTGACAATTTTTTCTCATACATTTCCCTTCTATATTAGGATAAGATTTTGATTAATTTGATACATTTCTTACATCAATTCTCCACTATCTTCGAATAACCAAGTTTAGGTTTCTGTTATGGAATATCTTACCTAAAGTGACAAGGCCACCAAACAATATCCACTACTTACAGTTCCAATAAAAATTGTTAGAAGCATCATCTCCCACTTAATCTAAAAAATAGTTAAGAGTTCAGCATTACCTCCCTACACATGTTACATGACTAATATTGTCGTTTGAGTTTTGTTTTTTACTTATTAAGGTTTTCTTAAGAAACAAGTGTTTTTTCTGGCTTGACAAAAACACCTACAAAAATTAAATTGGTCTGTAAACAAGGATTTTTATAAACTATTACTGTTTGTAAACAATCAGAACCAAAGGGGTGACACTTAAAGCCATTGCAAAGAACTCAAGAAGAGCATAAAATATCATATTTGGGGGAAGTCGACATAATTGAGACCGACTCCATTAAATTCGTTCTTTTTTAAGCCAAAACGTGTATGAGAGTCGATGTTCACTTTTATATTTTGAGAGAAGACAATGGTTCCCAATGGTGACTTTTTTATACAGGGCAATGGTGAATCTCTGGTGTTAAATGCTGATGTGCTGGGCGTTCTTATTAAAGTGACGCCGCTAGGAGGGAAGCAGAATGGTGAACATTACTGAGTAAGTTTGTGATATAAATGAATTGGATACAAACATCAAATTAAGGGAAAAACGACTGATAAATCTAAAATATTTTAGGAATTTTCTTGTTTCTGAAGCGTACTTCGAGTATTTAAGGAGTGAGTGCACCAACAAGCCATACTGCAGCTCGAGGTGCATCCTATTATGACATAGAAAAAAAAATGGAATACAAAATACTACACTTAGAATATGTAGACAAGGGAAACATACTTTTAATAAATGTGCATTTCAAGTTGAGTTCATACATGGTTGTTAAAAGGGAATAAACTATTAAATTGATAGGGAGTACCTTACAGCATCGTATTCGAGAAGGCTAAGCCTCTTCCTTCTTTCTCGGTCATCCCGCAAATCCTATCATTAAGGGTGTGAAGAAATTGAGATTATACTCAAAGCATTCTCCAAAATAGATATACCAACTATCTATATCTCCGAAGGATCTCTGATAGATTAATCCAGTATAGTAGATATTCGTGTGACTTCACATATATCCTTCAATATCATATATTATACCACCATGTTTTGATGTTTAATATTTTTTTTCTACATAGCTAAATAGTGGGAATAGAAAAGTATATACGGACATATAGGCAGGTGACGACGAACCTTAACAGTAACTTTGTTATTGATTGGTGCGGTTTCATCACCGGTGATCCAATCAATGGTTTTGGTCAGCTTCAAAAATCCATCAAGATTCTCTCTTTCCATGACCTATGTGGATTACCAGGCATTTAGGTAAAATACAATTCATAATAATAGTGTCCATAAGATCACTACGAATTGAAGTGTATTGCGATAATCAAGAGCGCAGTTTTGTAGCTGAAGCACAAATAGCTAAATTGACTCATGATCCTATGTTCACTAACAATTACCTCTGAGAAATAACCAATAATAATTTCCTTGAAGTCACGTCTAATCAGAGGAGGAAAATTCAATATATTACATACCAGTTGAGATTGTTGAGGATTCGTACACGTAAGTTCCGAGGCAATATATTTCAACTCGTCCCTCTTCCAGATCAAATCACAAGTTTTAGATACAAGATCTCCATTCAACTATCTCTCCTTCAAAATGAACTGCAAAAGGTCCTCTCTTGCAATTTCATTATCTGGAAAAATGAATAAAATGTGCTAGTATATAACTTGTCATGCAGTTAAGATCATATATAAAATTTGGATATCTAGAGGCAGTCCATTCTGCGAAATAAGGATTGCAACAACAAAATAACTTGTGTATGAGGTTTCTAGTATACCAACTTAAGTTTTGATGATATCAGAATTGATGATCAAAATATGGTATGAATCTCACACAAGGTTTAAGAATTGATGATATCAGAATATGAAGACATTGTTGATGTTTTGCTTCGCTTGGAAAAGGAACAGTTTGGTGAAATTGGTTTTTCAAAAGATCACATCAAGGCGATTCTCATAGAAATTTCAATACTTCTACCACTTGTTCTCATCCTTTGATCCCTTATCATTTGTTCAAATAGTTCAATAAAATAATATGTTTCTTGCAGGATATGTATCTAGCTGGTTCAGATACAAGTAGTGTCATACTTGTATGGACAATGTCAGAGCTTGTTAAAAATCCAAGAGTGATGAAGAAAGTGCAAGAAGAAGTTTGACGTTATGTGGGAAAGAAAGAAAAAGTCGATGAAAATGATCTTGATCAGCTTCATTATCTTAAAATGGTGATTAAGGAATCTCTAAGAATACACCCCCCAGGCTCAGAATTAATCCCCCGAGAATGTATGAGTCATTGCATTATCAGTGGATACGACATTTATCCAAAAACATGGGTTCTTATTAACATCTGGGCAATAGCAAGAGATCCAGTATCATGGAAAAACCTAGAAGAGTTCTTACCAGAGAGGTTCATAGATTGCCCCATTGATTTTAAGGGAAAAGATTTTGAGTTCTTACCATCAGAAACTCATATCCAAAAACAACAAAGAATTGGGCTACACATTTTACGACATGAAGCCATATCTCACAAACAAAAAAAAAACTTAAGGAAACTTAAAAATCATTAGTTCAATACCTTGTGTCTGGAGTGAGTTTTTTTTCGTAGAAACTTAGACTCTGTGTAATTGAAATTTGCACTGCGACTCTCATCCCAAGTTTGAGTACCAAAGATATTCAAGAAAAACATCATCAAATGAGCAATCATTTGATTTCCAGATTTAAGCATCAATCCTCTTACTCTCTACTTCAGCATGTGTTGTCTCCTCTTGGTAATGGTTTTGAGTGAATTTGAAGGCGACAACGAGTATTGAGTATTCAAAAAAAGAAGTCAGGAGCATCCTCCCCTAAAGAAAATAAAGCAAGTATATAATGATAGTAAGTTACGAGCTATAACAGCTTGGTTAAATACTTAATAGGCTCAAGTAATATTATTTAGTTAAGATATGCATATCATGGAGAAGATGGAGTCATGTACTCACTTTGCATTACTCTCCTGTCATGAGAACTCCTTCAGCTCATCAAATTAATAAATAATTTGGCAAACTCTCTACATTCGATCTCAACATAACAAGAATAGCAGCTTCCATATTTAACTACTGTAAAACGCTCCCTAAAAAATCAAGGACCTCATCACCAATCGTCTTAAGTTCGAAGACCGTCAATGTTTCTGTACTTCCAAGTTTTAACTCGCAAGAATATATTGGGTAGTTCAAAGAACAAAAAAGGTATCTTATCATGGAGGATATTTCAATTATACATGTAAAATAGTATGTTTAAGCGTATATGGAAATCATTATTCTTAAAGGCATTCCTTTAGCACAGACAAAAAATTTCTTAGTGTTTTCTAAATTTTGAAAACTATAATTTTCAAATCTGTAATAAAAAAATTCCTAAGTATTATTCTTAAAGGACTCTAAACCATAAGGTTATCATTTGCAATCATTGTATCGATGAATCAAAATAATCAGAAAGATTGAGAACTGATTGACGGTAGCGATTTAGAAATATGAGCATCCTCCCAAAGATTAAAAGTAAGAATCATACCTAGTTTTAAGAACAGAAAATCCAAAGTAGCAAGGAGATGTTGAGAATCTTTTCGCAGAATCCGATCAACGGCGGGGTGCTCTAAAAAATTGATGCAATTGCGCTGACTTTTAAGGGTTTTGAAACCAGATATTAAACTCGAATCTCAGTTTGAGCCTAAAAGTGAAGATGCTTAAAATCTTCAAGAATTATATTTTCTTATACCCTTTAAAGTCTACTTGCAAAGTAAAATAGACCCAAACCACGTCAATTGATAAATAACGACGTGATTACCAAAATAACCTCAGTCATGTAATTTATAAAACGACGTGAAAAGAAATTCTTTTTACATCATTATCTAAAACGATGTTGTAAATAGAGATAATAATAAATAACGTCACTATTTTCAAAAATGACGTAGTACCAATATGAAGTATGCTAACTCACAAAAATAAAAGTTAAAAGTCGACAAATAATGTCACTTTCTCATAAAATGATGTTATTTAGATGACGTAAATGCCTATATTCGTTGTAGCGACAGAAACATGTCGAGCACTTGTGTGCTGTTTATTCTTGACGAAATGAGAAATAAATCATTGGTGGAAGGAAGAACCACAACAAGCGAAGAACTTGAGTGGGTACATTATTCGATTTTGGACCTGGTTTATCAATTGACACCGTTGTTTTGCGCAACATTATGACTCACTAAGAGCAAACGCAGCAGGGTGTGGGTTTGAGTTGGTTTTAAAAACCCAAACTAAAACTCACACTTTGAATCTCCCAGCTGCGAAATTTCAAGTGTGAATTCTCCTACGTGGCACTACAGTAACACAACCAAGTGTGAGGAGCTCACACCAAAAAAAATGAGTTTGGCGGTGTTCAAATTACCGCGCGGTGTTCCTTTTACATCGCGGTGTTCTTTTTACCGCGAATTGGTTTAAAACCCTATAAACTTGATAACTCGTTCGAACGGCATCCAAGCTCGTTCGAACGAGTTGTCAAGTTTCATAGGTTTTAGACCAATTCGCAGTAAAAAGAACACCGCGCGGTGTTTTGAACTCTTCCAAATTAAAAAAATTAAAAATACAAGTGTACAACTCAAACTTGCTGCTGGAAGGGGCCGGGTGTAGGTTGGGTTTTTTGTGGGCCCCCTGTCAGAGCCCACACCCAAAGTCGTACTTGCTGCTAGAGATGCTCTGAGTGTTTAACTGTTCAGTTGTTAGTTTGGTTGTTATATCAAATTCTTAGTAAAATACAAAATATGCACGCTTTGTAAATTATTTGTTAATGGGCATATTAGTAATTTTGGGAAAAAATTTAACTCTCTCGTAGGCCATCAAATAATAGATCTCTCTGCCTCCAAATTATGCCACGTGGCAAAAGAGAGATTATAAAACAACCCACTAACTAAGAAGAGTTTTTGGCGTTAAGGAAAGAGAAAGTTTATCTCTCTCTTTTATCTACTTCTTCAATACCTTTTATCTCACATATCTCTTTGCATATACAGACTAAATTTATGTAGAATAGTTTAAATCTACCAAAGTTCTAAGTCTGTACAGCCTTAGCCTATAATTCTATCAAATGTTTTGAGTATTAGAATTTCAAAATTTATAATTTTTCCATGAATTATCATACCCAAATTTTGTTAACCTAAAAAAGAATTGATGAAAGATAAATATATGATTATGGCAGGAAAGATAAATTTCATAAAGATTAACGGGTAACATCACAAAGACATAACCATGAATCATGGTTAGCATACCCATACCAACAAACCAAACTTCCCTGAATCAAAAGCAAACAAAAGACAGTCAAAAGCAAATCAAAGAAAGTCAGAATAATTTTTTTGCAAAGATTTAATGTGTTCATGTAGAGATTGGAGAGAGAGAAAGTTATTTTATAGAGAGAAAGGGTAGATTTTCTCTCTCTTCTAACATTTTCAAACTTCACCGCTTGTTTGCCATTACTCAATTGGACACGTGTCAAATTATTGAGGGTGAGAGATCTTTATATGATGGCTCCGGAGAGAGCTATTTTTCCTTAATTTTGAATGAAGGTTGATGCTGACTCAAGGGCGCATGAATCTCAGGCCATAGTTCAATTGTACACTCTCGTTAAGGATCCAAGGATAAGAGGAGACCTTTTAGATACTTTAGCATTTTGACTATTAAGAAAGGTTGCAAGGAAATAGTTGAGATGCTTGGAGTTGTGATGTCATGGGAAGCCTCCATGTAACAGTACTAGTGCACTCCCATGCCTAGGGCACGAACCAATTTCGTACAGTGCTAACTTTTCTTTTTATTATTATATATGTATGTAGTGAAGGAGATAGAGCGAATCCGAGGGCGCAAGGTACACACACAACCCCAGCCCCAGATCTACCTCGCAAAACCCATTTCTATTGAGAGGAAAATTTGACGGGCTACAATATCCCACTAAATATACCCCTGGGGAGGAACGTAAACCCCAAGCCATATTGTAGTGAGAGAGATAGAGCGAACCCGAGGGCGCATGACGCGTCCACAACCCCAAACCAAGATCCACCCCAGACATACTTATTTCTAGTGTAAGGGAAATCCGACGGCTGAAAAAATGCCACTAAATATACCCCTAGGGAGCACCGCACACCCCAAGCCATTTTATTTAAGAGACTATTGCACCCCCGTGACTATGGTACTGTCACGCCCCAAATTTCAATAATTAGGAAACCAAACTAATTACTAAAATTTAAGGACGTACAGGTCCCCAATGATAACCAATCCAAAAAATAATGTTAGGCTCAATAATTTACTAGTTCAGAATACAGAGTAATAAGAAAAAAATAACATCAGAAAAAAAGAACAATGATAACTATACAAAAATTTTACAAACCTCAACTGGGTAGAAATAACAATATCATAAATAAAACTCTCACGAGTACATCCAATCCGTGATCTAAGACAACAACAGAGAATCAGGCCTTCAACTTTTCTCTTCAGCAGGATCGCCTCAACCACAGCCACTACATCTCTAGATCTGAAATGTATATATTGTGAGTATGAGCAAACCACGGCTCACAAACATCCCAAAGAAGCTGAACAATTATACTGACTAACGAGAGGTTAAAAGTAATAATAAGAGATATGAATTTTATAGGTAATAAGATGATATATACTAAAGATGCGGAAAATGCCAAATCGAGATGTACAACAAACCTAATAAATCTATTAAACTAAAATGTTGGATGCAAAGGAATACTAAGACTATAAATTATACTTTAAGTTAATAAGAGGCATTAAGAAGAATTATCCTTTAATTTGGTTGATCAACCGCTAACGTATGTCTTAGACATTTAAAGAGATCATTATTGGATACAAAAGGTTTGATTTTTTTTAAGCTCAACCAAGCTAATGATATTTCACTTTATCAGAGTGTTCCGGGCGTTTCAACCCAAGGAGCCTAGTTGTCCTCACTTTATTTCAATTCCAAGGAATTTCAACCTTACAGAGGATAAGATGGGTACCAAATGATAACTATCTCATACCATCCCACACTACAGGATGAGTACCATAGGTATGATAGTAACCTGCCCAAACTTACCTACTATTTTAACCCGAGCTGGGAATCCCAGTAACCTATCGAGGTTAGCCAATTTAGAGTTAGTTTATGTATTCGACCTCACTATCGAAGATATCATCTGAAGGAGTCATTATGATTTCTTAATACATACATGATTACCATTAATTGCTTGAGTACAATAGTAGTCAACGCAGGCTAGTGCACATATTTCCAACAAGTAGTCAACAATACCCAAGAATAGGGTTTACAATCTGAACTCTTTAGCGGCTATGTACTTAAATCTCCAAAACAGATGGACAGAAACCCCACTAGGCTCTAACATCAATGGTAACAGTGCTGACCTTGAATAATAACTTGGCGCTTAAGGACAAAGCCACGAGAATTCTCAAATTAGAATGATTTCCTAAAACTAACAACGAAGTAAAAAGAAGCTTAACGGAATAGCTCTACAAGCTCAATGAATCATTAGGACAGTAAGTATCATGGCACGAGGAGACAATAGCCCTAAAAAAAACTATCAGATGTTAGACACCATCAATCGACTTTATACTCAGGATAAACTGTCGATTCACAACAATAGCTAAACTGTAATGACCCGTATTTTATTTAATCCTAATATTCACTTAAATTCCATTTTCGTTTATATATTCCTATTCTTTATCTCATTGGCATATTAGATTCATTTTCTTCACGTTAAGCTCCGCATTCATTTTCCGCATGTACTCTTTCATCCATTTTATTCATCCATTATGCATCCATTTATTCCTTTCGGTGGTTTAGTATTAGATTCTTTTTGCAGTTTTGGCAGTTTGGTGGTCATCCATAGGAGGAGGTGGCGTTGTGGCCTTGGGAACCCCTAGATGGGTTGGTAGTGAAGTTTATTTGTTGTGTGTGTGGTTTGGGGTGGTTCCGGTGATCCGTTGGAGTGGCCGGTAGGTTTCTAGACTTTTCTGAGGAAAACATTCTTTTTTGGGAGCTTAGGCGTTTTGGTGGCCGTGAGGCAGTAGAGGTGGTATTTTTACTTTGGGAACCCCTAGATGGGTTTGTAGTAATTCTTTTTTGATGTGTATATGGTTTAGTGTGGTTTCGGTGAGCCGTTGGGTTGGCCGATAAGTTTCCGGACTTTTCCGAGGAAAAGATTCCTTTTGGGGGGAGTAGGCGTTTTGGTGGTCGTGAGGCGGTGGAAGTGGTGTTTTTTCCTTGAGAAACCTTTATTGGGCTTGTAATAGTGTTTGTGTGGTAGTGCTGGTGGTCCGTGGTACTTCCGGGACGTCTGGGGTGGTCCGTGGTGCTTCCGGGGTTGTTTTTTTTCTTGTGCAGGAGCAGTTCTATTCGAACAGGGACCTTTCAGTTCGAATAGACCCCTTTATATTCGAACAGTTTTCTTTCGGTTCGAATAGAACCCTTTTTATTCGAACAGAACTCTTCTCTGTTCGAATATACTTTACTCTGTTCGAACAGGATCATTTCCTATTAGAACAGAGGCTCGTTTTCAGCTTTTTTTGTGTTTAAACATTATTTCCTTCACTTTCCCTTTCTCTTTCTCTCTCTCTTCTCTCTCTAACATATTCCCCACTCCTCCATACTCTAGATCCTATCTTCCCCATCGCATCGAGGATTCTTCGCCCGTTTCGTCGCAAGCTTTGCTCCTATCATCGGTAAGAAATTCCCGATTCCTTTTCTATTCTTTCCTCTCGATTTCGGCGTAGGTCTAATTTCTAGAGTTTGGTTTTGATTTCGCTTCCTTAATTGTATCTGTTATGGATACTTATTATATTGCTAGATTGTATTTACTTGTTCTATATTATACTCATCTCTACTCTTTTTTATTAGTACCAGTTGTTAGTAAGTTATTTAGTTCTGTCGGATTAGTGAGATCGTTGCTTGCTCACTCTCCCATTTTAACCATTTTAGATGTTGATTAGATTGGACTGCCGCGTGGGTAGCCAGTTCAGAGGCTGATTTAGCCGCTGCAGATTTCCTTTGGTTCTAGACTTCTGTAGGTGTTCTCAGCATGTGTTGTTGAGTTTTATTCGAGATTTTATATTACATTTTCATCTGATATGTATATATATGTCTTTTGCTTCCGCATTATATTGTTGTATTGTTATTTCTTTACTCTGATAATTATTGTTATATATGAATAGTCGAGCCAAAATTTGTCTACTGCTTGGCTATTTGTGGGGTAGAATCTTTGGATTCCCCGACCTGCACTACTTAGAATCTAGTAATTGGCCAAGTTATCGATTACTGGATTTTGGGGCGTGGCAGACTTGGTATCAGAGCATAAGGTTAATCTTTATCTCTGTTATTGCAAATCATATGACGAGTTATTCTTTAGACAGAGTTAGGATCGATTCTTTTTGGATTTCATGCTTTATTTATTCCTTTCCTATTCCTAATCTTTTCCTATCCGTTCTTGAGTTATGTTTCCTTAATCGTGATAGATGGCTAGAGGTGGCAAAGGCAGAGGTCGTGCCAGAACCCATGGGGTTATCCGAGGGGGTGTTTGACAGGGTCTGCGCAATGGAGTCGTGGCTGATGAGCTAGTGGTTAGTCAGGAGAGTTCGGGGTCTGTTTCGATCCCTTTGGTAGAGCTGATAGTTTCTGAGGCTGGAGTGGTGTGGGAATAGTACCAGGGGTTCAGATTCACCAGAGTGCCCCGCTTACTCCAGTACTTCCAGGGCATCCTGGTATTTTACCGGTTCCAGCAGCTTCAGGCGTCTCAACAGAGATGAAGCAGTTTATTGAGAGTTTTGTCGCTTCCTTTTAGCAGGCTAGGAGCCCAGTACACAGGGAGCACAGTTACTTAGACCAGCTTCAGAGATACAAGCACCCAACTTTTTTTGGCACATTGGTTCCTTCAGAGGCCGAGGCATGGTTCAGGTCTATAGAGAAGACCTTGGATGCGATGAAGTGTCCCGACGATCAGCGGGTATCCCTTGCAGCTTACCTGCTTCAGGGCGAGGCAGATTATTGGTGGGATATGGCCAAGAGGACAGTTTTGGAGTCTCCTATTCTTTGGTCGTCATTCCATAAGCGTTTCTTCGATAAGTATTTTCCGCAGAGCTACAGGGACGCCAACATTTCTGAGTTCTACACACTTGAGCAGGGTGATATGAGTGTGGCTCGCTATGATCAGAGGTTTTATGAGCTCGCTCATTACGTACCGTTTATTGTTCAGGATGAGGAACAGAAGAAGATGAAATTTTTGAAAGGTCTTCGTCCATTCTTCACGAGGTTCTTGATCTCTTCCGGTGCCAGTACTTACAGGGAGGTTTTGTCTAAAGCGTTAGCTTTAGAACAAAACGAGGCAGAGGATCACAGGTCCAGAGATGCAAGGAACCCAGCGAGACAGGATACAAGACCCGATAAGGGCAAGGCGATTCAGACATAGTATGACAGCTTGGTTTCGAAGAGGCGGAAATTTGAGGGTACACCAGCGCGAGCTACGGGCGGACAGTATTTAGAGAGGGCACAGCTTTCTTCGCAAACTTGTTGGAACTGCGGGAGAATTGGGCATGTTAGGAAACTCTATCCCAAACCAGACAGAGGTCAGCAGCCGCTACGATAGTTTCAGGGTCCAGTTGGCTACCGGCCACGACCGCAGCAGGTTCCTCAGGTTCAGTAGTTTCCACAGAGATAGTTTTAGGGTCCACAGGGATGACAAATAGTTCCAGGATCTCAGGGTGTACAAATACCGTAGAATCCGAGCCCGCAGCAGGGACAGGGTCAGGGCCGTGGACAGAGCAGAGTATATGTAGTAGGGAGGCGCAGCGCTCGCACTGCTCTACCTATGGTGGAAGGTACGATCCATATCTCTCATTCGCCCGCTCATGTCCTTTTCGATTCTAGTGCATCGAATTCATTCATCACATCTGCAATTCTCTGCATTATTGGCTTTGAGTCTTCTTTATTGATTGATGAGGTTTCCGTGGGTACTCCTTTATATTCCTTAGTGTCTATCTCACGTATATGTAGAGATTGCCCGATAGTTGTTTGTGGTCGAATCCTCTCAGCAGACCTATTAGTTTTGTCGATGCATGTGTTTGACATCATCCTAGGCATGGATTGGTTGTCAACGCACCGGGTTAATTTAGACTACTTCGAGAAGACGACTACCTTTTGTATTCCCGGTGAGAGGCGATTCGTGTTCTCTAGTTCGAAACTTGCGCAGTCAGGGAACGGCTTATTAGCTTTCCTAGAGTTAGAGTCCTCGGGTGTGGACGCTAGCTCTATTCTGGTAGTTTGCATTTATTCTGACGTTTTCCAACAGATTCTTGGTTTACTGCCGATGAGGGCGATTGATTTTGGCATAGATCTTGTTCCGGGCACAGCACCCATTTTGAAGGTACCGTACCGTATGGCGCCTGTTGAGCTGAAAGAGCTGAAGGATCAGATTTCTGAGTTGATTGGTCAGGGATTTATTCGACCGAGTACTTCTCCATGGGGAGCTCCAGTGTTGTTCGCAAAGAAGAAAGATGGTTCGATCCATTTGTCAATTAACTACCGCGAGTAGAACAAAGTCACGATCAAGAACAGATATCTGTTGCTGAGGACCGAGGAATTGTTTGACCAGCTTTGAGGAGCGCAGTACTTTTCAAAGATTGATCTTAGATCAGGTTACCACCAGCTGAGGATCAGGGCAGCTGATGTTTTGAAGACAGCCTTTCGGACTCGTTATGGACACTATGAGTTTTGGGTGATGCCGTTCGGCTTGACGAACGCGCCCGCAGCCTTTATGGATTTGATGAACCATGTTTTAACCCTTTTTCTTGACCGGTTCGTCATTGTGTTCATCGACGACATTTTGATATATTCAAAGACTGAGACAGAGTACGAGGGACATTTGAGGATAGCTTTACAGACTTTGTGGGAGAACGCACTATTTGCTAAGTTTGAAAAATGTGAGTTTTGGCAGCAGGAGGTGAAATTCCTAGGGCACGTGGTGTCTGAGTATGGAATTGTAGTAGATCCTTCCAAGGTTGCAGTAGTCACGGATTGGGCACAGCCGACGAGCGTTATAGAGATTCGTAATTTTCTAGGTTTGGCGGGTTATTATCGCAGATTCATTGAGGGGTTTTAGCGGATTGTAGCTCCTCTGACTCGTTTGACACAGAAGGACGTTCGGTTTATTTGTGACGACAGGTCTTCTTTAACTTTTGCCGAGTTTAAGAATAGATTAACGACAGCATCAGTTCTGATTGTTCCATCCAGCGGGCTGAGGTATAGAGTATACAGTGATGCATCGCTTAGTGGACTTGGTTACGTTTTGATGCAGGAGGGCAAGGTGGTGGCTTAAGCTTCGAGACTGCTTAAGATGCACGAGAGGAATTATCCTACTCATAATCTCGAGTTGGCAGCAGCGGTTTATGTGCTGAAGATCTAGAGATACTACTTATACGGGGAGAGGTTCGAGCCCTTTTCTGATCACAAGAGTTTGCAGTATCTTTTCTCTCAGAAGGAGCTGAACATGAGACAATGCAGGTGGATGGAATTTCTGAATGACTACGATGTAGACTGGCAGTACCATCCAGGGAAGGTGAACGTGGTGGCCGACCCCTTGAGCTGTTTGCCTAGAGGATTACTTGCACGTCTGATGATTCGTGAGTGAACGATGCTTAGCGATATTGCAGAGTTCGGGTTGATTGTGGATTCACAGGCTACGGGTGGACTTATTGCAAATCTAAGAGTTCACCTGTCTTTGATTTATCGGATTATAGAGGTGCAGCAGCAGGACGACAAATTATAGTCTTGGGCTTCAGACAATACTAGACCAGATTGGACAGTTAGTTCAGATGGTAGCATTAGATATAGGGGCAGATTATGCTTGCCAGATTCTGAGGTACTAAAATGCGAGGTTATGAGTGAGGCTCATGGTTCAAGATATACTATTCATCCAGGCAGTACGAAGATGTACCAAGACCTGAAGAGACATTTTTGGTGGGATAATATGAAGTGCGAGATAAGTGCATTTGTTTCCAAATGTCTAACTTGCCAGCAGGTGAAGGCCAAGCATCAGAAACTAGCAGGACAACTTAAACGCTTACCTATTCCAGAGTGGAAATGGGAGCACGTCACGATGGACTTCATATCAGGTTTACCGCAGACGAAGAAGCAACAAGATTTTATTTGGGTGATTGTGGACCGATTGGCCAAATTGGCACATTTCATTCCGGTTCGCATGACTATGACTACTGATGAGTTGAGCACGATATATGTGAGGGAGATTGTCCCTTTACACGGGGTTCCAGTGTGTATTGTATCAGATAGAGATGTCAGATTTACCAGCAAATTTTGGCAGAGCTTTCAGCCAGCTATGGATACTAGACTAGATTTCAGTACAGCATTTTACCCTCAGACCGACGGTTAGACAGAGTGAGTTAACCATATTCTTGAGGATATGCTTCGAGCTTGTGTTTTGGACTTCAAGGGAAGCTGGGATGAGTATTTACATTGGGCGGAGTTCGCGTACAACAGTAGTTTTCAGTCGAGCATCGGGATGGCACCTTACGAGGTTTTATATGGTAGACCATGCAGATCACCTTTGAGTTGGGCAGAGGTTGGTGAACAAAGCTTACTGGGACCAGACTTGGTTCGGGAGACTACTGAGGCAGTTACTACCATCAGGGATCGGTTACGTACAACACAGAGCCGACAGAAGAGTTATGCCAACATTCGCAGGAGACCGCTAGAGTTTCGGATCGGGGATCATGATTTTCTGAAGGTTTTACCGATGAGGGGCGTGATGCGCTTCAGCAAGAAGGGGAAGCTAGCTCCGAGATATATTGGCCCGTTTGAGATTCTGGTAAGAGTTGGAGAGTTACCATACCGTTTGGCATTGCCACCGCATCTAACCAGAGTTCATAGAGTCTTCCATGTTTCTATATCGAGGAAGTACGAGCGGGACCCTACTCACGTGATTTACTGGGAGCCGATAGAGGTTCGGGACGATGCATCGTATCTTGAGCATCCAGAGTGTATTTTGGGTCGCAAGGAAAAGGTTCTTCGCCACAAGGTTATTCTATTTGTGAAAGTCCAGTGGAGTCACCATGGTCCAGAGGAGGCTACCTGGGAGTTAGAGGTCGAGGTGAGGAGGCATTATCCACTCTTATTCTCATAATGAGGTATGCGTTTAATTTCGAGGGCAAATTTTCTTTTTAGGGGGGTAGATTGTAATGACCCTTATTTTATTTATTCCTAATATTTACTCATATTCCATTTTCGCTAATATATTCCTATTCTTTATCTCATCGGCATATTAGATTCATTTCCATCACGTTAAGTTCCGCATTCATTTTCCGCATGCACTCTTTCATCCATTTTATTCATACATTATGCATCCATTTATTCCTTTCGGTGGTTTAGTATTAGATTATTTTTGTAGTTTTGGCGGTTTGGTGGTCATTCGGAGGAGGAGGTGGCGTTGTTGTCTTGGGAACCCCTAGATGGGTTGGTAGTGATGTTTGTTTGTGGTGTGTATTATTTGGGGTGGTTCCGGTGAGCCGTTGGAGTGGCCGGTAGGTTTTGGGACTTTTCTAAGGAAAAGATTCCTTTTTAGGGGCTTAGGCATTTTGGTGGCCGTGAGGCGGTGGAGGTGGTATTTTTTCTTTGGGAACCCCTAGATGGGTTGGTAGTAATGTTTGTGTGGTTTTGTGTAGTTTTGTGTGGTTCCGGTGAGCCGTTGGGTTGGCCGGTAAGTTTTCGGACTTTTCCAAGGAAAAGATTCCTTTTGGGGGGCCTAGGCGTTTTGGTTAACTTGAGGCGGTGGAGGTGGTGTTTTTGCCTTGAGAAACCTTTTTTGGGCTTGTAATAGTATTTGTGTGGTAGTGGTGGTGGTTCGTGGTGCTTCCGGGGTTGTTTTTTTTGGTGCAGAAGCAGTTTTATTCGAACAGGGACCTTTCTGTTCGAATAGACCCCTTTCTATTTGAACAGAACTCTTCTCTGTTCGAATATACTTTACTCTGTTCGAACAGGATCATTTTCTATTCGAACAGAGGCTCGTTTTCAGCTTTTTTTGGGGTTTAAACTTTCTTTTCTTCACTTTCCCTTTTTTTTTCTCTCTCTTCTCTCCCTAACCTATTCCTCTCTCCTCCATACTCTAGATCATATCTTCCCCATCGCATCGAGGATTCTTCGCCTGCTTTGTCGCAAGCTTCGCTCCTATCCTTGGTAAAAAATTCCCGATTCCTTTTCTGTTCTTTCCGCCCGATTTCAGCGTACTTCTGATTTCTAGGGTTTGGTTTTGATGTCGTTTCCTTAATTGATTAGTTGTTTAGTATTCTCCATTGTTGGTGTTAGATTATCACGCGTTCTGTTTCCGCTCCGTGGATTTCAGTTGGGTTTTGAGTTGGTTCTCCTGCAGGACTTGGATTTCCTCCAGGTGAGTTTTATTTCAGCATTATTAAGTTTCTATGCTAGTTTCTGAGTATTGTTTTAGAAAGTTATATTGAACTTACAGATGTTTTGTGATTAACTATAGTTTAACCAAGGAATTATTCTGTTAGAAGTGCTAACCTGTAGTTTGGGTTTATAATTGTTTCTGGAGTTGGTTTTTGGTTCGCATAGGACCTGAGTTAGTTAGTGGTGGTTGGGTTAGCGTTCTCGTGGCATCCCCAGGAATGCCCCTTCCAGCCTTAAGAATTTATTAGGTTGGATATAGAGACGGTAAGGTTGCTGTGTCGGCTATGCATAGTCGGTGCAACCGAGTCCCTATTCATCCTATTTGTGTTGCCGTGTGAGCGGCAGCTATTTAGTTTTCTTGTGCACCTGTTGCACCTTTATAACTTTTACCACATCTCTTAAAACTTATTGAGATTGGATACACGAACACTCCGTTTCGGTTGACCTCCGACAGGATCCAAGGAGTCTGTGAGATAGGGTTAAAAGACACGGTGAGATTGGGAATGGTACTATCATACCTAGTTCAACCACTCCGGAGTGCGGAATGGTATGAGGAAGAGTCATGGAGATCCCAACTTATCCACGTTGAGGTTGAAATTCCTTAAAATGTTACGGACTATTATTCTGCGGGTTGATACACCCAAATCTACTTTGTTCAAGTGCGACCATCCTAGCTTGGTCGAGTTTACCCAAATCGTACCTGTGTATCCCTTTACTGATCTGTTTACAAAATTAGATGTTAGCGGTTGACCAACCAACATTATAATAAGATCGCGTACACTTTTAAAACACTGAATCATTCTGCATTAGGGGATATTTATGGGAATATCCCTACTTATCATAACATATCATTGCATCTAGGATAAGTATGGGATTATCCTAGTCATCACTTCACGTCATGGCATTGCATATTATCATATTATCACATTCTCTACTCATATTCCTTACTCTACTCTCTTCTCACATTCCTTCTCTATTCTCTCCTCTCGTCAACTCTATTTCCTTTCCTTAACAACTCTGTATCTGTTATAGACACTTATTATATTGCTAGATTGTATTTACCTGTTTTATATTATATTCATCTCTACTCTAATTTTCAGTACCAGTTGTTAGTGAGTTATTTAGTTCTTTTGGATTAGTGAGCTCGTTGTTTGCTCACTCTCGCATTTTAACCATTTCAAATGTTGATTAGCTTGGACTGCCGCGTGGGTAGCCAGTTCAGAGGCAGATTTATCCACTGCAGATTTCCTTTGGTTTTGGACTTCTGTAGGTATTCTCAGCATATGTCGCTGAGTTTTATTCGAGATGCTATTGCTTCCGCGTTATATTGTTGTATTGTTATTTCTTTACTCTGATGATTATTGCTATATGTGAATAGCCGGGCCAGAATTTGTCTACGGCTTGGCTATTGGTGGGGTAGACTCTTTGGATTCCCTGACCTGCACTACTTAGAATCTAGTAATTGGTCAAGCTATTGATTACTGAATTTTGGGGCGTGACATAAACAATCCAAGATTAACAGTGTTCATAGTTCTCGTTCCTTGCTCATCAAAAGAATAACAAAACATAAACCACACTCGATATCGGAATCCAACATTCCCGTATCAACTGCCGAATTTACGACAATGCTCAAGGACTAAGCCACGATAATGCAGAGTACACCTAGAATAATTCTAAAACTAATCAAGATAATAAACTCTAAGTGGACAAGCTCAATACCAAAGACCGTCACTTTCGAAAGCTATACTGTCCGAGCTACTTGACGTGAAACCAAGAGCTATATATTAGGGTCTTACTATGTCATTAGTATCCAAGGAAAAATCCACGAAGATAACATAGACGAACCCGAATAGATAGTGCCTAACCCTATTATAATATGTCTAGGAAACTAAACTAACAAAGTCGTTATATCTATAAGGTGATAACTATAATCTCTAAACTTTATTCTCATTAATAGTGGCTAAACTGCGCATCGTTTGTATCTCGTTATATACTAACTGTCAAACCTAACTACTCGTGTCAAGGAACAGGCTAGGTACCCTAATAAACAGCCAATAATTCCATATTCATATATTAACGACACAAAATCATCGTATCTACAATAACCGAGGATATGACGATCCATAACTTATAAGGTTTTATCCAGTAACTAAGTCACAATTTGCCCATAGGTTTTACTAACTTATCAAATCCTTAAATACTCATGTCTATGCTAGATTAAACGAATGAACTGTCCAGGTGCCCTTAGTCATTAACCACGTACTAACCTTAGATGCATAAATATAATAAACCATGTATCGCTATAAGTCACAAAATAGAATAATGATCCAGTTATTCAGGGAAGAAAAACTCGCCTTAGATCAATCGTCGACAAGTCGGTTACGCCGAACTATATAAAGCTCAACAAAGCATACTTGAATGTCCATCCATATCAGCCCACACTAACATCAAGATATAATACGCCTTGTATTTCAAGGTTCATCTTCACTCGAATAATACTACCTAACAAGTCGGCAAGTATGAATCTGAATTTAAATCCTTACCATTCACAGAGATTATCCAAGCAAGCAAAAGGGCTTTAAAAGAAATGGGGAAGGTAGATTAGCTAATTGACCATACAGCACAAGCGCTATACTTAACAGAAATAAGTTTATCAAGATGGAAAATAGGAAATAACTTATTAAAAATGGGCAGCTGCGATTGGTAAAGGATGGCAACCAGTCGGTGATTGAAGATGATTCAAGGCAGCCCTCTCTCTACACTCTAGAACAACAGCAATACCGGTTAAAGGAAGCCCTCTCTCTGCACTCTAGAACAGCAACAACTCACTAAAACCATTAAGGGGATAAAGACCCATCCAGCTGCAGCCGCAATGGCAACCCACTGCAACAGTAAAAGTAACGATGGCACAGTAACTGAAGCAGAAGCAGTTGTCTCTATTCTCTCTCTCTAAAAAGTAAGAGTTCTCTCTCTCTCTAAAATAACGATGAAACCATGCTTGAGTTTTAAGGAATTTTCTGGATGGAGATGGATGTTTTAAAGTGATGAAACAAGAAGGGAGGTGGCAAGAAGAGAAGAAATGTTCTCTTTCAAACAACCACAGCCGTCTCCCTCTCTACTTAAACAACAGTTTTCTATACTATTCTAAACCGGCAGCCTCTCAAAACCCTACTCTCCTACTCAAAATTGGTTCTAAGACAACGATCTTATACTACAAAAGCAAAGTAATTAAGATAACCCCGCATATGAGTGAGAAATCAACACGACATAAGCGACAAGGACAAAAACATAGACTAACTACCATCTAGGATGCATGACTAACATTATGCAAATAATTTAGGCATGATGCACGATGAAAAGATATGGATTCAAATCAAAAAAAATTACGAGATATTACAGGTACGAGCCAATTTTGCACTGAGCCGACTCTTTTTTTATAGTGAGATAAATATAGCGAGCCCGAGAGCGTACAGAATGCCCAGATCCGCCTCGCAAAGCACATACCTAGTGAGAGGGAAGTTTCGACGAAGAAAATACCCCCACTAAATATAACCCTAAGGAGGAGGGTGCACCTGGTTGTATTTTATATAAGAGACTAGTGCACCCCTCTGCCTACAGCAAGAACCAATTTTACACCAAGCTGACTTTTCTTTTTATTCTTATATATGTAAGTAGTGAGAGATATAGAGCGAATCCGAGGGTGTACGGTACACACACAACCCCAGCCCTAGACCTGCCTCGCAGAACCCACTTCTAGTAAGGGGGAAATCCGATGGGCCACAATTACCCACTAAATACACCCCTTAGGGAGGACCGTAAACCCCAAGCCATTTTGTAGTAAAAGAGATAGAGCAAACCCGAGGGCACACGGCCCGCCCATAACCCCAGCCTCAGATCCTCCTTGACACACTCATTTACAGTGAGAGGGAAATTTGATGGTCGAAAATGTCCCACTAAATATACCCCTAGGGCGCACCATACACCCCAAGCCACTTTATATAAGAGACTTGTGCACCCCTGTGCCTACGGCACAAACCAATTTCCCATCGAGCCAACTTATTTTTTACTAGTGAGAGAGCTATAGCAAACCCGAGGGCACACGACACGCCCACAACCCCAACCCTAGATCCGCCTCGCAAAACTTATACCTAGTAAGAAAGAAGAATGAACGACTAAAATTCCCCCATTAAATATACCCCTAGGGAGAAGGGTGCACCCGGTTGTGTTTTATTTAAGAGACTTGTGCACACCCCCCCCCCCCCCCCCCCCCCCCCCCCCCCCCCCCCCGTGCCTACGGCACAAACAAATTTTGCACGGAGCCGACTTTTTTTTTATTGCAGGTTGAGAGATAGTGTCAACCCCAGGACGCACGTTACGCCCACGACCCCAATCATAGATCCACCTCGACATGCGTATTTTTAATAAGAGGGAAATCTGAGGGTCCAAAATATTTCCCAAAATATACCCTAATAATGGAAGAGGGTGTCATGTTTTATATAAGAAAAAATAAGAGAGAAGAAGAAGATCTAAGAGAAAAATAAATTTGCCAAAAGCTAAAGAGAGAGTTACAATTAACATGAGATAATGAAACTAAGAATGAGCTAAATTACATTTTTTTTAAGCTAAGCAGCAGCTCCAACATCTGGACACAATGCTGATTGATGAAGTGAAAGATACTTCTATTTCATAGAATTCTTCTGCCACTATAAATGTGTCTTTTCTTAAACAAAAATATAAAGTGGATTGGCTCAAGTTAGGGGATATATTGATGTTAATTGCCCTCTAATAGCCATTCTCACCGTCAACAGATTATTTATAGTCATACTCTTTTATTGCAAGCCTCTCCTATGAGATGCTTCATAGGTTTTAAGAAGTTCCTAATTAACCAAAATAATGTTAAGATGGCATTTTTCCCAATTTCTAGAATATTCATAATTAGGGATTTAACCCCCTTATGTTCTATAAAAAGGATGCCAGGTTCCCTATTTTATTTAGTTGATGATTTGAAGTAAATTTAGTTTTGATTTGAAGTTAGTTTTTGTGTTTTAGTGTCAGTGAAAACCCTAATTTTAATTAGGTTAACATTTATCAATCCGTGTTCTTGCTTTCGCAACACAGATTTAGGTCAAATTGGTACAAGAGCTGGCAAGATTCTGCGAAGTTTTTTTTTCTACCACAACTACAATGATTTTGATAACTGCTACAGTAGTTTCTATGTTGCTACAGTGATTTTACTATTAAAATTTATTTAGAGTTTAGTTTTTTTTATCCACGATACTGCATTGTATGGATCAACAATTCAAAACCATGGCGAAATAGCATAACGCAATTTATTAAAGGTCTAAAATACTCGATCGATTTATTGACGCATTCATTGTCAGTGCCCTTTTCATACCATTGTCAGAGCAAGTCCTGCTAGGACCAACGGCGATACCGCCGATGATTGTTATAGCCAAGAAAAGTTTCGGAGAATTCAATCAATTTTTTCAATCACTGATCAAAACAACACAAAAAACCAACAACGGGTTGATTGCAGGTTCGCAAGAACGCAAGGAGCTCTCGAGTATAGAAGACGCACGTGATTCTCGCGTATGAAACAAGTCACGTGGGTGGCGCGTGGGTTATAATTTACTAAAGATCCTATTTTGACTGAAGCCAACACCCGAGCCAGATCCTAAAGTTGTTGACGCTAATGGAAGTTTTGCTTCCACCAATAATGGATATAGTAAAGTTTTTTTTATTGGTTTATAAAAAGAAGAGAGAGTCACAGGGAGAAGACTAATGAAAGACGAAAAGGATACCAGAGATGCCCATGACGTCTAGTTGATTGCTCCTATTAGAACTCTAACTGGTTATTTGGAAAAACCACCAATATTTGACCAATATCCAGATGACATCACTGAGAAAGAGTTTATTGATCCATTTTAGGAGGGCATCTTAGTTAATTTTGGCAAGCAGATACCATTGTTTACTTTATTTTTGGGCGTTCTTCATCACAGGGCTATTAGTAACAACATCGCACCCCCGCATTTGGGTACGACATTGGGTTATGGAAAATTTCAAGGAAAAATTTGAGGTTTAAAAAAGAGTATGCCACAACAGAGAGTTCCATGTTTCGTGGTATTTAAAACTTGCCGATTTCGTGGTCGAAATCTTTCGAAGATGGAGCGATTTGATGGTAACTGCCCTCTAATATTCTCACTGTTAACAAATTATTTATAGTTATGCTCTTCTATTTCAAGCCTCTATGCTGAGATGCTTAGTAGGTTTTAGGAAGTTCCTAATTAACCAATACAAGGTTAAAAATGTACTTTTCCCAGTTTTAATAATATTCTTAATTAGGGCTTCCACCCCCTTATATTCAATAAAAGGGAGGCTAGGTTCTCTATTTTATTTAGTTGTTGAAGTTGATGATTTGAAATAAATTCAGTTTAAACTTTTGTTTAGTTTTGATTTGAAGTTAGTTTTATGCTTTAGTGTTAGTAAGAACCCTAATTTTAATTAGGCTAACATTTATGAATCCGGGCTCTTGCTTTCCTGAGTAATATTTAAGTTATATATACTACCTCCGCCTTTTTTCACAAAGCATGGGGAGCTTGAACTGAAGGAATTCAATGACCTCTATAAATGATAAGAACAACAATGGTATTAAAAATCTAGATCTGATTGCAGAAGAGGTAGTTAGCCACATCTTTGATGCAGCAACCGTGAAAACATTCATCAATAGTTGGGCAGTTATTGCACTTAAGGAATTTAATAGCATTTGGCACCCAATTTTGAAAACATTCATCTTGTATCTGTTGGAATGGAAGAGAGAAAGTTATCGCATGGAGGTTTAGTTTCATTTCTATAAAGCATATTTTGGTTGGGAAGAAACTTCTAAGGAAAGTATTTTTATTCCTTCTTGCAAAATTCTAATTTTTAATGGATGAAAATGGCGGTGAAGGGTAAGCCATAGGGTGCATGGTCTAGTACGACATGGCTTATTCAAGTAGGATCTAGAGGTCCTCTAAAGTTGGTAACTGAGCTTTAGGGGAAGACTTTAGAGAGACAAGATAAGTCTTAGTGTCATCATCACCTTCTACGTATCTAATGACTTTGATGTCACTAATTACTCAATGTGTCTAGATATTTATCTTTTGTTTCCCAGATACAAAGGTAAATAGAACTTCCAGCATTTACTAGTTGGTGAAGAGTTCCCCTTTATGTTACACATTTTTCTCTAGGAATCGTCTGTTTTCCAAATACAAAATCGGAAATTGACCAAATAAATACAAGTTATAGCAAACTTCCTCAAATCGATACTAGAACACGTTTTTCCCTAAATTGATACCATAATTCCCAATCGATACTTGGGCCACCCCTGCAACCCTACTATCACCTATTCTGACATCCTATTAACAACATCTCTTTATATTATTTGATGTATTAATTGTAAAGCAAGGCCTCATCCATACCATGTACGCCTGACCTTAATCTCCATTTACACACATCTTCTTCTACTTCTCCTGAAAGCTTATCTTTTTCCTTTAAGGTTCTTGTAATTTGTTTCCGTTTGAAATCCTCGCATAGGTTTTCTTTCGGTACTGTTCTTTTCTTTGTCTTTGCCGAAATGCTATCCATGTCTGCTATATAAGTTTTCATCTCATAACTCACATAAGTTTTCTTCTTAGCAGATTGAGAACCCAAAAAGTAAAAAGAATTCTAAAGTTATACCATCTGAACTAGATGGTTATTAAGTTTCTCTTATGATCTCTCATATTTATCCTCAGTATCTTTTCCATTCGTATAACTCTATATCATTTACTTATCATTTGTCATAGAATATTTATCATTTGTCATAGAATATTTATCATTTGTCATGGCATTCTTATCATTTATTTTTTATTATTCGTTTGAAGATTATATCATTTGTTCAATAGTTATTTAATCATTTATTTTGTAACTTAATATCAATTGTTTATGTCATTTTTTTTAGATACTTGCTTTCTGATATGGTAGCTTCTAAACTTTTTATCATCGTTCATTTCGTGCGGGGGAGTGAGGGATCGTACCTCCTAAAAATGGATCAATAATTAGTTATGCATGAGGAAATCTAAAAATGGCTGTGATTGCCATGCAAAATCGTTTATTGATTTTGTCAGAATCCTCGAACAAACAAGCGAAATGAATTATAAAAACTCTAATCTATACAACTTCATTCATTGTTGTACATGCTCAATTTCATCGGTCAAAGACTACTCTGTAATAATGAATATGCATAAAAGAACTTCCGGTACACCCTTTCACATATGGATGGTTATTAAGGGTAGAGAACACGCTCTAACTCCTTGGGTACTTTCCCAAAGCATTGGTTACGAGTTTGGTGTAGATAAAGGGGTGGCTTTAAAAAGTATAGAAGGGTTATCCCAAAATAATCTTAGGGGGTTTTACACTGGGGGGATCTTCACTTCAGCGTTCATATCCTGAACAAGAGCCCGAATACCTGAGCCATCCAAAATTGATCAAAATTAATATTCATGCTGATGATGCTCCTCTCTCAAATGAAACTTCTAAACCTATGGTTGCTGCTCCAAATGAACATTATGAACATGTGGTTTATGATTTCCCAAATTTAAATGATCATTATGATTCTATGGTTTATGATTTCCTTCTTTCTAATGAACAGTCTGAACCTATGGTTGTAGACCCTTTACATAAACTAGTTTTAAATTGTAGCTACTAATATAATTCCCATCATTTGCTAATAGGAATTTATCATTTGTAAAGACTTTTCTTATTATTTGTCCAGTAGAACTGCGCTTTGAATCACCGCCCAAATAGGTGTCAGATCTCATTAATTTATAATTCAAATCTACAACCTACACAGGGGAACTCTATGACTTCAATAAAGTGTTTTACATTGGTGGTGTATATCGAGAGAGGGTCCAACTCTAGAACCACATCTTAGCATATGCAGTTATAAATAAGTTCCAGTAACACAACGTTCTGTGCAATGAATATAAAGTCGCGGTATGTTGCAAAGCTCATAACTACTCATAAAGGATCTGCACGGTTAGGTTGCTTGGTTCAGCCTTCAATATTGTTAGGACTTATTTTTCTGAGCATACTTGCGTCATTGTGCAACAAGATGATGGGAATTCATATATGGCATCGTCTAGTAATTGGGTTACTTTATAAATTAAGTGAAAACTAAGAAATTTCCCTAACTATAAGGTAAAAGGGATTATTACTGATTTGCACAAACTGCACCATGTTGATATAACATTCAAGATTACCTAGGCTGCCAAAGAAAAAGAAAACATTAAGGTAAAATATTATCATTTTTCCTAGGATAATTTGTCATTGTTTCTTTTAACTGTAGTCATTTTTTTAATTCTATTGCATCATTTGGCCTAATACAATTTTTCACTTGTTACTTATTTATTAGAAAGTGCTTAGATATTATTTTATCATGTATTTTACACCCAATCTGTCATTTTTCTGCAATATTTAATCAACTATTTAATTTATTTCAGATGTAGGGGAGCTTCAATCACTCCTACCAACTTCTTTCAAGCTACTTTGTGGTTGTTAAGTTGGTTAACCCTGATTTGGTGTTTGACTTACAAATCACCAGTTGCAAGGATAAGAGATTTATAAGGTGTTTCTCATGTTTTGGTGCTCCAAAAAAATATATCAACTACTGTGACCCATTATAGTGATTGATGAATCTTTTTTGAAAGGGAGATACAAAGGATCCCTACTAGCAGCCCTCTCCATTGAGCTAAAGAATCATTTGCTTCCACTTTCTTTCTCAATAGAAAATACAGAGAACATGCAAAGTTGAATATACTTCTTAAAGATGTTAGGGTCCAATTTCCACATATCTCAATTTGTCATTATCTTTTACAGGAACCCTGGAATTCTTAATGTTGTACCCAAAGTATTTCCAATGGTTGTCCATACTTTTTGTGCCTTTCACATATTGAACAATATTAAAACTACCCTTGATAGTATGAAGATTTCATTTAGGTTGGCAACAGAGGCTCTAACCTGTATTGATTTTGATAAACACGTGAATTCAATCTAAATAGAAGATCCAATGAAATTCAAATACATGCTAGGTATTCCCAAGGAGACATGGTCTAATTTATATACTCCAATAAACATGTATGTTTGTCATTTCTTAGCCCATATTTGCCACGTATTCATTGAATAGTATCATTTATCCTTTTCTGCCCTATTTTGTCATTTGTTATTTTAGTAATTTTATTTGTTGTTTTGAAACCTGTCATTATAATTACATCTTTCTTTTTGATACGGGGTGGCATACACAAATCATGTCGAGAGATGGAATAATGTGATTATCCTAGTGAGAGATCTCCATATCGAACTATTTATCGCATAATTATGTAAAATCTATTCTGAAGCATTGTTCACTCGTAAAGAGTAAGCTATCAAGAATCAAACTCGCTTAACGAAATGGGTAATAGATCATTCTACGAGCAGAAAGGTTGTGGCATGCATACTAACCTACAGGGTTCGCACTAGACGTTACCATTTCCAGATGACTAGTTATGCTAGAACCGATTTTATAAATATTGGAAATGGTAGTTGCTCTTGCCGCTGGTGAAAAATGATGGCGATACCTTGTAAATACTATATAGATTCCTATCACACAAAGGAAAAGAAGGGCAAAATTGGTAAGTTTGCCGACTCAACTTAGATTTTGTAGTAACTGCCAAATAAATGGACACAACTGTCATTCCTGTAAGTTTTTGGCAGTTCCATCTGATGACAATGCACATCGAACAATGGTTCTGGCTTTTACAATGAGCACTAACCCACCAACAATACCATATTTTCCAACAGTTTAAGATGTTGACGTTGCAGTCAACTTGCTTTAAAGATGATTATTTTGGTTATACAATATTTTGGGAAATGAAGTTACAAATGAAGATAACTTGTGCAACCCAGTTTGGATTGAAGGGAGGTTTTTTTGGTTACACAATATTTTGCATTTTGGGAAAGAAGTAATAATTTGTGTATATCTAACATCTACTTATGCTTATCCTGTCATTTATTAACGCAATATCTGTCAATTGTTTAATATGTTTTGTCATGTCTCAGAATATCATTTGAAGCAACATGATTAACATGTAAACATGGCATACATATCATTTAATGGATGCTATTAGTCATTTGTTTGGACATCATATTATATTTTTTCATAGCGTATAAAAGGATTCTCAATAACAGATGAAGTACAGTATGAAAAGATGAAATACCATTAAATACCTCAAAAAATGAAAAAAGATTATCAGCAACTTCTACCTTCCTTTCTTAATAAAGACCTCGAGCTTCTATTAAGGTCCTTCTATATAACAACATGGTTGTAATCCGATATTCTCTTTCCATGCATTCATTCATCATTTTTAGATTTCGGATCTCATCTCTCAGTACTACAACATTGTTTCTCAACTTCAACTCTTCATCAGCGATCTTAGAAACTATCTCCATGTATTCGATAATCTTCTCCTCAAGTAGGGTGTGCCTGATGATGGAAACACCTTTCATGTATTAAAACCTTTATAGCATCTCTTGATTACTTTTGACCGCTAAGTCATGGAGTAGAAGAGAATTACAAAAGTTGGCATAAATAAGTCTAAATTGAAATGATTTATCTTCGTGAATATCTTCTTGCCTTAAGAAATTATTCAGATTTAACAATCTATAATCCCTTAATTCTTGTAGTCCCATTTTTTCAAACTAATCTGCCATTAGTTGAAGCAACCTTGAAGAATAATAATGTTGTAGTCGAGATTGATATAGTAAATATTACAGTTGAACATTAATGGTTGAGATCAATAGTGGTAGATATTAGACTTAATGTTGCAGTTGAAATTTTAAGAGTTATTGTCGTTGTTGTGCATTTATGGTTGTGATCAATTATGACAGTTGGTATTTGGGAATTATGTTTAATTTTTGGAACATGATTATGCGATATGATGGAGAAAAAGCAATAAAATAACCAGCATAAACACCATAATAACTTTGAAGATGTAATAATAAAAACTGCTAAACAAGTAATAAGACGTAAAGTAATGCAAATTTTGGCATTTTGTCATCTCTCCGTCCTACAAGCTAGTTTGCAACGTCACTATCATTCTCATCTTTTGAGAAGTTAGATTCTATCTCTGAAATACAACGTAATAATAGTCTTCTCTTCTTCATTTCTGATGAAAAGATCAAAAACATCTTATTTCAAAGTTCTTTACAATGGTTTACTTCATCAACCATCACCTGGATCTGTTACTGAAGGTTGAGGATTCTTAATCACGATTATATTCAATGGCCATGATCTTCTGCTCGAGGTAGCTAATTTTGTAGGCCACCTCCTCCCACAAATTTTTCTACTCATTAGGCTCTATTGTCAGGGCAAACACCTAATCTTCCAAATACTGGATTTTAAAATCACAGACGTCCTTCTGTTCACTCACTTTCTCTAGTTTGTCCATTTCTACTAATTTTTACCTAAAGTCTGCGTAATGCTCCTTCAGCGGTTGTGCCTTCTCCCCGACATAATGATTCTCCATCCAACAAATTATGCTCAATTTGAAGAGATGCTCGTCATTTATTTCTTCACCAACCCCAATCACTTCAAACCAATCAGCATTGGTATCCGGAGAAATGTCGCTGAATTAAGTGGAATCTGACATTGGTGTTTTATTTAATTTTCTTATGTGTTTGAACTTTGAAGAAATGTAGTTGTGATTAATTGTGAATGACTCCAATCCAATGAACCTTTAATACGTGGTGGTGTTTGAATGGGTTTATCGCCGGTATTGGGCGGTGATGCGTGATCGAATGTTGACCAGTGGCGGTGATTGCTTGGGTTGGAATGTTGGTGATTGTTGGTTGGGTTTTGATGCAATTTCAGTTGCAGAAGTTCAGGTGTAGGGCTGACTTGATATTCGGTTTTGGGTAAGAAATTATTTGTGGGTTTTTAATTAGGATCAGGTTCTTGATAGTGATTGATGTTATGGTGTTTGAATTCATTTTGTAGCTCAATCGGAGTTCCGAAAGTCAATTCGCAGAAGGCATTTCTTTTGGAGTGTTGTTTGGACAGTTTCGCCTAGATTGTCTTTCCGAGCGTGATTTTGTCAGGCGAGTTTTATCTTCTTAAATAACTAGATTATTATCCTGATTTGTGAGTTATAGAAATGCCTAGTATAATATATTATATATGTGATTAGGTTAGTATATGGGTTAATTGCTTAGGACTCTTTACTGGTTATCCATTTAGCATACCTTAGACGAGAGTATTAAAGAGTTTGATAAGTTAGTAAAACCTGTAATAATGTGAGTTTAGTTACTAGATAGAATACGTAGGTTATGATTAGCCAGAGGAGGTTATTCTCTGTTGTTGTCGATGTGACGATGACTCCTGAGATTCCTCTTAGATCGATTTCATTGAGGGTAGTTGTAGTATTTTTGGTTAGTTATTAGGGTGCCCAACATGTTTCAGGGCACTAATAACTTGGTTTGATGATTAGTGGAGATATATGGACGGCATGTGGTCATGCCTCCATTTCTCTAAGATAGTGTAGTTTAGAGACTATAGTTCTCACCTTATAGTGTAGCACCTTGGTTAGTTTAGGTTGCTGGACTTGGTACCAGGGTGGTCTTGGGAAGACATAGCTTCAGTAAGACATGGTCTTTAATTCAGAGCTCGTCCTCTTGCCTGCTATTGTTTTGATTTGTCTTAGGATTAGCCTAGGTGTACTTTGTGTTCTCGAGGCCAGGTCCTTGGGCACTGTTGTTATGATTGGTGGTTGGTTAGAATGTTAGATTCCCTGTGGGAGTATGGTATGTCATGGACTGTTAGTTGTTGGTGGTGAGCAGACGGCTTGTCCGTGGTGGTTGGCCGTGGCTGTTGAACTTCTGATAGTTTTCCTAAGGATTGTTTGCTTATCGTTTTGCGACACTTATTGTTCTCATAATTCTTAGAGCTAATAGAGCTTACTCGTAAGCCTTCCTTCCCCGGGATGAGGCTGTTAAGGCTGTGTTATCTTCCGTTATCTAGGAGGCAGCAAGACAGCATGGCCCAGTGAGGTACGTGGCTGAGCTAGGTGGTTTATGAAGTTGTACGTCACCCGTGATGTTGGAATCTGCTGGGGTGGACTATCACATCAGTGTAGGGAAATTGTTACCGTCGAGCATCTGTTCACGAAAATTGTCACCTTGGGTGTAGAAAGACCTGGCTGGTTCCTGTGCATCTGTGTTGGAGACTTAACTACATGATTAGGAGAATTGTGATGCGGTTCGGTTATTGGGTATTGTTGACTACTTGTTGGACACTTGTAGGTCACCCCATGAGTACTAGTCTGTGTTGACAGCTATAGTACTGTATTACTTTATGGTAATCATGTCGCTTTGAGGAATCTTAGAGACTAATATAGTTTAGATGTCGTGACGGTTAAGTTGTTGTTTTATCTAGGTTCAGATGGTTCAACTGAGTCACAGGCGGGCATCTGTGTTAGTTTTGGTCGCCACGCTCTCAGGCAGGTGGTTATCCTATTGTGTGTTGGCTGTCTAGCAGCAGTTGTGTTTCAGTCTCTAGGATCATGCTCACATCCATAGATAATATATTATCTTATCTTATTGCGATCGGATACATCCCTGACACGTATTATATGTGACATTTGTGTGGAAAGGACTGTGGTTCCTTGTGCATGATAGAGGATGTGATTCCTTGGGTTACTCGTGACGCCCAGTGTAGTTCCCCGAGCCTGGTCAACTTAAAAAAATTGTACCTGTATCCATAATGGTCCTTTAAGGTAATCCTTCTTTAGCAGTTGTCAGCCAACTTTAGTCTTGGGGGCTAGCCCTTTGGGTTGACATCGCTAAATCATTCTGCATCATAACGCATAATCATCATCATCATCATCAAACATATCATTGCATCTCTGCATACTTCCAATTCGTAAGTTCTTCTGATAGAAATCCTTAACCCTTTCTGTATTATGTTTAATATAGAATCTTCTGCACTTGGGATAATCATAAGATTATCTCATTCCATCATATCATCATCATAACATATCATTGCATTGGGATAATTATGGGATTATCCTAGTTCATCATATTTTTATCCTCTAATTTGAATTTATCTTCTCCTAATTGATTTTCGGTGTAATTATTCTGGTTGGTTGTTGTGAGCTTTAGGCTTGTATTTGGTTGTGGGAAATCTTGTTCAGTCTGTAATAGCTTCGGGGTTGTGCCTGGTTGGGGTTTGAGTAACCCTGTTAGATTATTGTGCGCCGAGAGTGTTTGCGCTCATGTGTGATTGTATTTCTGAGGTAGGTTAGTCACTTGTGGCGTTGAGGGCCACGGTAGTGATTAGAGTGTAGTTAGTAGTCCTTGTGACAGGAGTGTAGTTATAGTCTTAGTACTCCTTTGCTCGGGATGTGTATGTATAATTATAGTATAGTTACATTTAATCATTAGACTAGTTATGTATCTATTAGATACCTATTAGGCATCCTGTATATATTTAGATATATATATTATTTATCGTTAGATATTATTATATCTTATTATCATTTTTATATTCATCTTATTGGTTAGTGTAATCGTCTAGCTATTCTTGGGAGTTAGTGAGCTCGTTGTTTGCTCACTCTCGCATCCCCCTTTCAGTGGCAGGTTGTTTTAGGTTTTAGTTGCTGTTGTGGTGATATTTGGGGAGCTGAGCTGGAGGCTCATTCTCCAGTTATTACTATTGGGCCTGCTCCGCAGAGGTTTGTAGAATCTTACGTTTAGATATTGTTATCTTAGCCTTCCGTTTTTCCTGCTTATCCTTATTACTCTATCGTGATACTATTGTGAATGACTGGACCAGAATTTTTCTACGGCTCAGCTGTTCGTGGGGAAAATCTTTCGATTCCCCGACTTGCACATCCTCGAATCTTAGTAATTGGTCTAGCTACCGATTACTGGATTTTGGGGCGTGACACAACTGGTATAGTTTTTTATTTTTTATTTTTTATTTTTATTTTTTTCCCCTGTAAGATGAAAACTGGATAATGGAAACATATCTTGTCAAACAGTTAAATCATATCTTTTTTATAAGCATTGTATTAACATTCAAACAAAACTTAGACTAGTACTGCAAAGAAAATCGACAGTATTCCTGAAGATTCCGATTTATCGGTCTAATTAATAATCGGATACCGGATCAACTTTTAGAATCATGCCTCTTTTTTTTAAGACATAATTTATTTAAGCTATTGTTTGTGTAGTACTTACAACAGTTCTACAATTATTTGATCTCAAAAAAGGCACAATGTAGCTCTAGTCAACTAACAATATGGTAGACCCCGATTATTAATTATTTTTAGCAATATGGAATACCTTGATTATTACTTATTTAAAATTTTCTCATTTTTCGTCTCCGTATGCATAAACCCAGCCATGACTACTGTATGCTTTTCTTCTATTGACAACACTGCATTTTATCTTTGTGATGTGAGAATCAAGATTACATTTGGGGTCTTGTTTTCACTACAAAGATTTTACAATCCTTCACGACACCCTCGATATCTTGCGGAGATCCATAAAGTTCTTCAATTGCATGGCCTGCTTTTGTAATGTTTGAGAGGATTGAGTGTCGGAATTTACTATCAACTATTAGTGGATCTGTGGAGTAATCAAGGACAACCTTCTCTTCCTTATCCATTGCCACACTATCATATTGCCCAGCTCCTGCATAACCTTCCAGATCTTCACCATTAGAGTCAGATCGGAAGATAATTGATCGTTTAATAAATAGTCCAATAGGCTTGCTTGGGTAACCCAATACCTTGGGGGAATCGAGGTCCATTTTCTTACAGACAAAGCACAAAGCACAAAGCACGGTCAGGATAAGATCCAACTAAAGTTTCTCCAAGTCCTTTGACCACCTCGGCATATATCTCCATTGAATCTTCAGATGATGGATTAGTAGTGTGTACGACGAAGGCGTAATCAGCATTTACTAGTACAGCCATGCAGAGACCGTCATGATCTAACTTCACCTTTCGTATGCTGAAATACGCTCTCTCATTCCATTTTGAAGTCCAAACCTTCTTTATTGCAATCCATGCTTGTTCCCATCTCTGCTCTCCTTCGTCACCAGGCCAAGGCATCCTTGCACTTTTCATCTCGTTTTTCAACTCTTGTACCAACTGAGGTGGTGCCGAGAGCTGTAAAACTGTCTTGCGGATCTGAACAAGTATGCCAAAATCTTCTCCTCTTAATCTTGGCTTTAGAGAATGTATAGTGTCGGTTATTACCTGGTTAGAATCATCTGAAAGAACCTTCTCAAAAACGCCAAATGGCAGGGCAACGATGTAGGAATTCTTACCCAAGATGGTACCTTTCCTTTCATGTTTTTCTCTGTAATAGGATATACGATGCATGCTTATTGTGTAGATCATCTTTTTTAAGTTTGATGATGACTAGTTCAATGAATGATCACAAAGTTATTATAGGGATAATTGGGAAGAGGGAAACCCAGCCTCATGGGGAGCTACAACCCTACGGAATCAGGTATTTGATCTTGCTTGCATTACTCTTAGTTTCATCACATTTTACAACTTGCTGGGAATTTTTTATATTGCAGCCAGGAACTCCTTCTGCGCGGCCGTATGAAGCACCTACTCTAAGCTTCGATTGGTCTAAGACTCATGGCAGTAACTATAGTGAGCCTGGAACACCACAGCTAAGCAGCCCCGCCTATGGTAACTAAAGAGGATTTCAATTTTATTCTTTAAGATTTGAAATTGTGTCCACAATATAACGAAGTTATTATTCTGGAGCAGCAAATACACCAAGCCCTTATGTGTCGTCCACTCCTAGTATTCAACATATTATACCAGATTCTGCATGTTACCTACCTGGTACTCCTGGTGTGCAGCCAATGCCACCTGGAGGTGTTATGCCACCTGTCATAGGTCAGTATATTATTCCTTGCATTTTCTACATCAAGTTATTTTTTCTTATCATCTATTGATTTAGTTGGCAACCATTGGTGTAAGTGTAATGGATGTATAGATCCATATATATGATTTGTGAAATAAAAATAGCAACTGAACTTTATTATACTGCACGTATAGTAGGTGGGGAGTTGAATTGGACTCTCAAATGAAGGTTGTTACAGGCAAGTCTTTTTTGTTCAGGGAGTGTGGCTTTATTTTCTTTTTTATTCTTGGTTATCTTACCAGAAAGTCCCTATTTAAATATGTGCAATTAATATGGGTTACATGATCTTGTTCTTGACTATCTTATAGGGAATATGAGTTACATGATCTTGTTTTACTTGAATAAGTTGTTGCTTATTTAGGCACCCATTGGTTTTGATTTCTAATAGACAACGGGATCTTTCCATGTTTTTGTTGCGTCATTGAGTTTATTTTGGAATGACGCAGGAATATGAGTTTCAGTGCAATTATACGCGTGGAAAGTGAAGTATTCCGAGTAAGAAATGATAAATTTTCTAATGATTGGGTTGGGTATTTTCCTTTTGAGTTTGTGAAACTAAATTATTTTTTCTCCAGGTTCTCAACGTATCTATTTTGTCATCTCATAGTCTTAAAGTCTGGAATGAGAAAGCATTGATATTTTATTTTGCCGATGGGGTTCGCTCTTATTTACAGGTACGCGAGTTGTTATTGCATACCAGAGTGAGGTTAGCCCTTTGAGTGGTTTCACTACTAAGTGTTCTTTCTGGACTGGGTCATGTTGTATCATAGAGCTTGCAGAAAACTTTTCTTTACGATCGTCATCTGTTGTGGCATATTTTACAAATTATGGTTCTTAATAATAGTAATTGTGCCTAAAACAGAATTGTTTTCTTTTTGTGCAGTCAAAACTGTTAGGTCAGATGCTTTATTATGTATTAACAACTGGTTCAGGGCAGCTAACCCTTGGAGAGGAATACTCCTATATTACTCAGGTATGCCTTAAAAAAATTGTTTATTGTATTTGACTGAAGCTGTGCAAAATACACTCAAGAAATCCAAATAAAAAATAAACTTGGAAACTTGAATATGTTGTTATAAGGCTTATTGTGATTCGAAGTACATATCTGTATTTTAAAGTATTTTCCACCAGACCTGTCCCTACATTCCCCTATTCCTTAAATATCACAAATTTCTTTATTGAATTTTTTCAAACTTCCCCATTTCAACTCACTTTTGTTTCCTAGTTCATCAGTACTCTCCCAAGTTCCTCAGTTGCTCTCAAAATTATTGCTCTCTATTCTTATGTATGGTTTCCATAATGACAAAAGTAGTTAGGTAGTTAGTTAGTCAATGAGTAGCATCGCAGGTAGCATAGATTCCCAATTTGCACCAATGATAAGCTATTTCTATTGCGTCATTGAGTTTATTTTGGAATGACACAGGTATATGAGCTTCGGTGTAATTATACGCGTGGAAAGTGAGGATTCCGAGTAAGAAAGGATAGATTTTCTAATGATTTGGCTGCATATTTTTCTTTAGATTTTGTGAAACTAAATTACTTTTTCTCCAGGTTCTCCATGTTGGACTGTATAAAATTTGCTCAATTAGTGAATTTCACCTTCACTGTTGGTAGCAAAAGGTTGAAGATGAAGCTTCAAAAATTCTCTTGATTGGGTTTATTTATGTAACTTTAGAAGACTAGTTTTGCTTCTTTTTTTAATTTTTTGTTGTTCGAATATTTTCATTAATTATTATTTTTCCACTCTAAACATGTAAAGTTGTAAAATGTTCTTGTGTATGGAAAATTTTATTGAATTATTGTTGTTCTACTAGGTTCTTGTATAGAGCATGATTAGAAGATTGCATGTGTCATCTATATTTATTTACTGCTGCTTCGTGCTAATTGAATATCTTAAAATAAATTGAAAGGGTCTAGGAAAGAAAATGCAATTGTGGAGCAAAGATAGCATTTACAAATTGCGATTTAAGATCGGATGTAAAAAATCAACGACATTATTGAAATGTTGTTATCAGTAAGTAACTATAGCATTCATCTACTGTTGTTAGAAGATATAATAGCGTTGAAAACATGCTATGGTTTTAACTACCATAACATTTATTAAGTGTTATACTTAAATAGCATTAGCAAAAATGTTATGGAATAAACGATAGCATATCATATAATAGCATTAAAAATATGTTATGAAATGGCTTTAATAGCGCTAAAAGAATGCTATTAAATGGTGTTTTTCTTGTAGTGTCTCAGAATCGCGTTGTTCAACATTCGAAAACATATAACGATGGAAATAGTATCAAATAGATTGAAAGCAACCAAACGTAGTATGCAAATAAAATATACTATGTACAGATTCCTCCAAGTATTTTACGAATGGCTTTGAACTACCACAATGATTTGTTGGGAGCGTTTGGCGATTACTTGAATTATGCTCACTAATTTTTTGTAATTAAATGAATAGTTTAGTATAAGTAAATCAAACATAACTATTTTAATAGAAGCAAAACAAATGATTTATTAATGAGCAGATATAAAGATATTCAAAGTTACACAGGTATAACAGAGTTAAACCACACAAAAGGTAAATGATTTATTAACTAGTTAAGTATATCACTACCTTGAATTCTTCCCTTCCAAACCAATCACAACAATTATCCCATTTTTCTTGTGCTAGGCCACTGCAAGGGTGTCGTCGTGCCACTCCGTCATTTTCAAATTTATTATAGTGTGAGTTAAGAATACAACTGAAACCTCTTAAGCACTCTCCATGTTTATGTGCGACTAGCCCAACCTCCCTGAAATATTGAGAACTCCACCTCCTACTGGTCTTGCATATTTTAGGTAAATTTCTATCCTAGGCTTCTGACCAGTAATAACTTTGTAATCAATAACTTTGTTATTCACAGCCTTCTCACTTTTCCACTCACATGCAGCTATTAACAAAAACATTTTTTTTAATAAAACAATATTAGATTATTAGTCTTCTTATTTAAACAAATCCAATAAAAAACAATAAAAATTCAAAGTTCAATTTTACCAACACTTGAATCATTTCCTATATTAACCACAAGTTGTAAAGTAGATTGTGCCCTCAAACGTCGACTTATTGTACCTGGTACCATATCTATATGCAAAAATAACACTTATACAAACTAAAGTAAAATATAGCTAAATGGCATGCTTTCAAACTTTATGCAACACGCAATTGAAAAAAACTATATAACACATAAGATAGTTATCAATTTAGAAACAAAATGGATTATACAAACTAATACACTAATAGCTAGATGGCATACTTTCAAGCTTTATGCAATACTCAATTAAAAAAACTATATAACATAGAAGATAGAAGATAGCTATCAATTCATTAACAAAATGGATAATAAAGTTTTCTATAAACATTCAGTCAATGTCTGTATCATCATTAGTAGATACGACATGCTCTTCTTTTAAACAATACTCCATTAATGTATTATCTACTTCATCAGCTTCCTCGTTAATAATGAAATAATCATCCGTCGGCTGACATTCCATAGCAGCTACAACGACATTAGCATCAACTTTGTTTGGGTCCAAATCCTCCCAATCTAGTCTTATGGGTGTGAGTAATTCATTTTGAGCCCTACTGCTACTTGCTTCATGAGTTTGATCATGTTGGACATTGCCGATATTCACCCAAACCTGTTCCTCCTGTTCATAAACCTCATTACTACCTGCTTCTTCAATCTCTTCTTTCTCTAGAACATCAAAAACATTTTGAGGCTTTAGCTTTTGCATAACTTTCCAACCACCACCTAATTTGGTATCATCGACATAAAAGACATGCCTTGCTTGTGTGGCTAAGATAAACTGGTCATCCTTATAACATGTCTTGGAGCCATTAATACTAGTGAAATGATGGTCCAATTGTATCCCTATCTTTCTATTGCCAACATCATACCAATCACATCTCGAAAGATAAAATTTATTTCTGAATAGATAATTAACCTCAAAAACATTTGTTACCACACCATAAAAGTCAACCTATTTTCCTTGGTGTTCCCCTTTTACAGCAATACCACAATTTTGGGTTCAAAGATTTTTTTCTCAGTCCTTGGTGTGAAACTAATCCCATCAACAATGCATCCACTATACCGTTTCACACGTTTATCAGGCCCACATGCTAATGAATACAATTCATCAGTAACTTTAGAAGACTTCTCACTACACAATACTTGAATCTATTCATAAAATTGGTACGCCTAATCAGTAAAACATAATTAGCATAGTATCCTAGTTCATAACTATTGCATAGAATGAAGCAATGCGAGCACTTACATATTTTTGAAACCAACCAGGAAATAACTTTTCTTGTCTATTAGGTAAGTTGTATGAGCTATGCATTTAAAGCTCTGTCATGTATTAACTGTGTGCATATCAAATATATATAAACTTAATCTATAAAATGGAATTGGCAAGTTAAATGTAATAGAACTTACTCTAAATATGCTGAAAATTCTTTGAAATTATTCAACATATAGAAATGAGCCTTGGCGCAATCTATTGGATCAAGAATGGTACTTATATAACCTTCCAAAGGTCAAATATTCTGTGTGAAAACATGAAATTCAGTTTGTTGATTATCATTACCACAATCATAGTTTCTTTCTTCACGATTAAACCGAGTTTTAACTCCTTGAAGATACATGGAGCAGAACGTGAGACATTCAGTGTCTAGATACGCTTCAGCAATTGAACCTTGAGGAGAGCTTTATTTCGAACATATTGTTTTAGAGTGTGTAAATACCTATTTACATATCATACACAACACATATATATTAGATAAAACTTTAACGCGCTAATTTTAAATTAAATGAATTGCAAGCCACAAGCCTCACCTTTCAATAGGATACATCCACCTATATTGCACCGGCCGTCCATGTATCACCTCACGTCGCAAATGGATATCCAAATGTACCATTACATCAAAAAATGCAAGAAGAAATATTTGTTCGAGCTGACAAAGTATCACAGCAATGTCTTTTCCCATCTTCTCTAACACTTCCAATTTTAACGTCTTGCAACATAACTCTTTAAAGAACAATCCCAACTCAGCCAATACAATGGCAACATCATTGGGCTCAAAACCACGTATTACAATCGGGAGAAGTTTTTGCAAGATCACATGATAATCATGATTTTTTATTCCTGTTATCTTACCATCTTTAGCATTTGCACATCGAAAAATGTTAGATGCATAACCATCAGGAAACTTCATCAACTTCAGCCACTCGTAAAAACATTTTTTTCTCTAAAGATGATGATCTGTAGCATGCTAGTGGTATTACAAACTTATCACCTCAGGCAATTAGTTGTAACTCTTTTCTTATACCCAGTGCGGCCAAATAGAATCGAGTTTTTACTGAATCTTTTGTTTTGTTATCTATGTCTAGCAATGTCCCCACAATATTGTCACATATGTTCTTCTAAACATGCATAACATCAAGGTTTTGTTGCAACTTAAGAGTATCCCAATATGGTAACTCAAAAAATATGTTCTTCATTGTCTAGTTCAACTCATCCTCTCTACGCTTTCTCTAGTTTTTAGTCGGTGGCTTTCTAAATTTCTAAGCTTCCACATAGTCCTGCAGTGATAACAATTCATCCCTAGAAAAATTTTTAGGTGGCAACCTGTTCTCACTATTTTCATCAAATAACTGTTTGCCATGAGTTCTCCAAGGATGTCTTGGCTGAAGAAAATGGCGATTTACCATATAACACAACTTTCGGCCATTTTTCAAATACATGGAAACTGTATCCTTGTTACAATTAGGGCAAGCTAGTTTGCCCTAGATGCTCCAGCTAGACAAATTACCGTATGCGGGAAAATCATTTATAGTCCATAACAATGCAGCATGCAACCAAAATGTTTCCTTTGCCACTACATCATATGTCTCTGCCCCATCTTTCCATAACTGATTTAGTTCATCAATTGAAGGTCATAAATAGACATCGATTTCATTCCTAGGTGATGTAGGTCCTGGGATAAGTAAACACATGAATGTAAACAGTTCTTTCATACACTTCCACAGTGGTAAATTATACGGCATAACCAATACCGACCACATACTGTATTTGCTGCTCATATTTCCAAATGAGTTAAATCCATCACTTGCAGGACCATGGCGAATACTGCGAGGATCATTGGAAAAACACTCATGTTCCTTGTCAAATTCACCCCAAGCTTCAAAATCTGCTGGGTGACTAAGTGCACTATCCTCCTTAACATGTTTTTCTTTGTGCCATCTCATATCTGTAGCAGTAACCTTCGACATGAACAGCCTCTTGAATCTTAGTTTAAGTGGAAAGTAACGCAATACTTTCTATGGTATATTTTTAGTTTTGCCTTTAAAGACTTGATACCTGGGCTAACCACATTCTGGAAAATTTTAAAGATTTTTATTTGTTTTTTAAAACAACACACAATCATACTTGCGAGCATGTATGGGGATATAACCAAGTCCCAGGTTACACATTAATGCCTTTGCCTCATAATGGGACATTAGGAGTGTCTCACTTTCAGGCAATACTGGTTTAATCAACTGTAAAATCATAGTGAATGATTTGTTACCCCAGCGATTGATTATCTTCAATTGAATTAACTTCACGAGATCATCTAACTTTAAAAATTTACAACCTGGATACAAAAGCTGACGTGCTTTACTCAAAAGTTTATCAATAAAAGTTATTAGAGCGACCTTCATCCTCTATCATATTTGATACATTATTACCTTCTGATTCCCCATGTTCCACATGATGCTCCAGATTATCATTATGCATTGGAGCTTGTAACTCTTCAAACATGTCATGTAGTCCATTAACTGGTACCCCTTCACCATCATCATCATCATCATCGTCACTTTATTCTTCATAGTCTTCTCCTTGAAGCACCCAACGGGTGTAATTCTTCTCCATGTCGCAAGTTTCCAAATCATAGCTTACCTCGTTGATATGCTTGAAATTCCTATTTCGGCACTCTTTGCATGGACACCTTGTCCTTCACAATATGTATGTAGGACCATGAACAATCACAACAAAATCTCTAATTCCTTTTATATAGTCCGGCCAAAACCTATTCGACAATTGCATCCAACTCTTATAAATTTCTAGTAATTAAAGATTAAAAGCATGAATCAAGATTAGGGTCGCTACAAGAAAATACTTATGACATGCAATCAACAGGGCATCCTCATTTGTGCCTTATCATTTCCTAACTAAATACAACATTTTGGTATGTAACATCGAAAACCAAAGAAATTTTATATATATATACACTGCACAATGGTGTTTTTGGTATAGACAAGTTTGCCATTGTCTCCAATTCAAATAGACAAGTTGTCACGCCCCAAAATCTGGTAATCGGTAGCTTGACCAATTACTAGATCTGAAGCTGTGCTGATCAGGGAATCCAAAGATTCTACCCCACAAATAGCCAAGCCATAGACAAATTCTGGCTCGACTATTCACATATAACAATAATCATCAAAGTGAAGAAATAACAATGCAACAATATAACATTATAGCGCGGAAGCAAAAGACATAAATATACATATCAGTCGAATGTAATGCAACATCCCGAATACAAGCTCAGCTACATATGCTGAGAACACCTACAGAAATCTAGGACTAAAAAAAATCCGCAGCGGCAAAATCTGTCTCTGGACCCGATACACACGCGGACGTCCAAGCTACTAAACCTCTGAAAATGTTTAAATGCGAGAGTGAGCAAACAACGAGCTCACTAATCCAACAGAACTAAATAACTTACTAATAACAGGTACTGAAAATAGAGTGGAGACGAATGTGATAAAGACTAAGTGACTAAGCAATTCTAACAATATAATCAGTAACCATCAATGAAATAAGTAATCCATATGGAAAGGAGGATTGAGTTGATAGGAGAATGGAGAATAGAGTTAATGCGGAGAGAGTGTGGAGTGGATTCGGAAAGGGAATAGAGTTAAGAATATGAGAGGAGGGAGATGATGATTATTTGATATGCAATGCTATGGCGTGAAGTGATGACTAGGATAATCCCATACTTATCCTAGATGCAATGTTATGATATAACGTGATGAACAGGGATATTCCCATAAATATCCCCTAATGCAAAAATGTTGATGCTAACGTCTAATGCTATCTTAAAGAGATTCGGTAAATGGATACCCTGGTACGATTTGTTTAAGCTTGACTAAGCTAGGATGGTCGCACTTGATCATAGTGGAAGGGTGGATCAAACCCGCGGAGCATCAGTCCAAAACATTTCAAGGAATTTCAACCTCAACGAGGCTAAGTTTGGGATCAACAGGACTCTGTCTCATACCAATCCACACTCCGGGGTGGTTTTGCTAGGTATGATAGTGTCATTCCCAATCTCACATGTATCTTTTAACCCGATCTCACGAACTCCTTAGATCCTGTCGGAGGTCAACCGAAACGGAGTGTTCGTGTATCCAATCTCAATAAGTTTGAAAAAAAATGTTAAGTTATAAAGGTACAATCAGTGTCCAAGCACAACACAGTTGCCGCTAACCTGGCAACCCAAACCAAATGGATAGGGACTCGGTTGCACCGACTCTGCATAGCCGAAACAGTAACCCAACCGTCTCCTATATCCAAACCAATAATCTAACCCCGAGAATGCTAACCCAACCACCACCAACTAAACCTCAGGTCTCATACGAACCAAAACCAACTCCAGAATCCTTACAAACCCAAACTACAGGTTAACCAACTTAACAGGATAATTTCTAGTTTAAACTATAGTTAATCACGAAACATCTCTAAGTTTAATATAACCCTCTAAACCAATACACGATACTAGTAGAGAAACTTAATAATGCTGGAATGAAAACTCGCCTGATAACAAACCCGAGTCCTGTGGAAATCTAACTCGGAAATCCAATCAAAATCCGCAGAACGACAGCGGAACGCCTAATAATCTAATGCCAACAATAGAGAACATCAAACAACCAATCAATTAAAGGATACGACAATAAAACCCAAACCCTAGAAATTCAACCTACGCCAAATCAAGCGTAATTGACGAAAGGGAATCGGAAATTACTTACCCAAGATAGGAGAGATGATCGCGGCGAAGCTCGGCAAGGATCCGCGAACGAGGGAAAGGATTGGGTGAAGAGTATTGAGGTGAGGGGATTAGGTCAGGGAGAGGAGAGGATGATGATGAAGATGAGGAGGTGATGAATGGGGGTGATGGGGATGATTGGGGGAGAAGAATCCTCTCTCAAGAACTCTCTCTCTCAAATCGTCCTAAGCGGCGCCTAACAGGAAACCAACCAAAAGAAATGAGGAAGAAAGACTTAAGTAGTCAGAATATTCAAAAGTTGTTCGAACAAGTTCGAAAGTTGTTCGAACGAGAAATCCTCCTGGGCCAAAATTCCCGGAGGTTAGTCAACTCGTTTGAACGACAATAAATCTCGTTCGAGCGATAATTCTGTCCAATGGCCAAAACGCCCAAAAGACGCAGAAAATGATCAGAAAACAAAAAGATTCGTTCGAACGACTAGAAGCCTCGTTCGAACGACAATCTGGGAAATCTACTCTGAGGTCCTCCTGAACCATACACACACAACTCCAAGGCCCTCAAAAGACTGGAACAACTCGAACAACCACCACAAAAGGGTTCCACCTCCACCGCTGAACGGCCACCAGAACTCTTAAAACCCATAAAAGGAATCTAACGGCTAGAAACTTAACCGGAAGGAATAAAATAGATGGAAAGAGTCCGACGACGGTCTGATAGGCATCGAGATACCAGGGGTAGCTAATCCCTATTTCTCCACCCCAGAACGAAAATCAGAAAAGCCAAAAATATCCAAAATCGAAATCACTAGAACCCACGTGGAGGAGAGAAGCGGAAAACCCCTTTCGAATATAGAAACCGCTCTCCGAACATACACCACACAATTAAACTGAAAACACCCAAACGCTGAACTACCAAAGCCATCAAACCACCAAAACTCTACCAAAAAAGAATCCACACCAAACCTGGCACTAAGAACAATAATAGATGCATTAAGGATAGGAGAAGTAAATGAGGAATATGTGCGGAATATAAATGCGGATAATGAATATGCAGAAATGAGAATGAATAGGAATATGCGGAGTATTGCAATGGTGAGTATACTAATAGCTATAATTATGAAATAAAAAAATCGGGGTCATTACACAAGTTTGCCATTGTCTCAAAGATAAAAAGGGGCTGAGATTTCTGAGAAAGAACGAGATCGATGTATGAGATTTGTTCAACACTCATACTTAGGGTTAGTTTTGACAAAACACGTAAAAAGGTAAGGGTACTTAAGTCTTATTGGTTTGAACTTAAGACTTATTGGTTTTAACTCTTTATCTCTCCAACTCATCATCTCTCTCAACTCTCCCAACTCTTCGTCTCTCTTTCTCTCTTTCTAAGCATCTAAAAACTTATCTCATCTATCTATTTTGTATGAAAAGGGTTTTGTTTCTATGAAATGGGCGCTTAATCAAATGGCCTCATCAAGAAAAGGGATCGCACTGTTACTTGAGACTGTAAGAAATTTTGTGCTTCTAATCGTTATATTGCTCAAAAACCCTAACTTCTTTCAATGTCTAATTGTTGATTATCAATATCATACCCTAGATTTTTCATGTATGCGATTCTCTGAATAGTTGTTTAGATAATATCTTAAATTTTCATAATTCCCTCATTTTGATTATGAGTCTTCATGTTAAAAAGGTGATGGTGATCTTGAACCTGAAGTTGGAGGCATAGCAGAGTATCTAACTGAGTACTACTAAATCTCTTCCCCGGTAAGGAGGCTTAATTATCTTATCAATTAATTCCCTCATTTTGATTAATTTTATTTGTGTCTTAATGTTAAAGGTGATGGTGATCTTTCCCCTGAAGCTGGAGGCATAACAAAGTATTAGACTGATAGAAATGAGCAACAGAATAAGGGAGAAGAAAGGGTTGCACCAGTACTACTCAATCTGTTCCCTTCCCTGGTATAGGTGACAATAGTAACACATTAATTTGAAGACACTTCTCTATTTTGTATTTTGCCTGATTTTGTTTAATTCTGAAGTTAAATGTCATATTAGATTGAGATTTGAGAGAGGTGAGAATTTTCTCTCTCACTGCTCGCATTCGAAGTTTGTGAAACCCTTATTTTTTAGGCTGTAAAAAGCTCACTATATTTCAATTTAAGGCTGTAAAACCCCTATTGTTGATTATACACAGTTTCTGCTTTAGGCACTTACACACCCTCACCGTCTAAATTTATTGTAAATGGTTTATCTTACAACCCAAAAATTTCACTAAGTAGATGATGAACTAAGGCGTTGCCTGCTACACCTGCCAAACTAAGTAGCATGAACTTGTGAGGAATGTGCATCATCATATATACATTGAGTATGACATACATTTGTATATGAATATGACGGTCAAAATTGTAGGACACCCAAAAAATATTTTGTCACGAAATTGCGTGGGTGTAACTAGCAAAGATAAGAAACAAATAGGGGAAATGAAGTATCATACCAAACATCATAAGTACATATAAGTAGGAGGATTGAAACTCCCAGTTGATAGTAATACAACATAAATTTGGTCTCTGTACAAGAAAGCGTCTATAAATTTGCGGAAGAAAAGACTTACAAAATATAGCTTATAAGAAAACAAACCGCTCAAAATGTTGAAACATAGTCCGAACAAAGGAAAATCTGAGTAGTAGCTACTGAAGGAATCCTTAGTATAAACTACAAATATCCAGATAAAGAAGAAATTTTTGAATAGGGTCTAAAGCCTCTTTTGCCTAGGATATGAGAGTCATTGAAGTTGTCTGTTGCCCTTTTAAGTTCTCCTTGCACAAAGATTTTAGTTTTCTCAACATTGCTTTAGCCTGAAGAGATCTGTTGTTCCAAAAAAGTAAACCACCATTTCGTTTAAAAAAATTACGTTTGAGCATCATGTTCTTTCTCCTTTTTAATTTCACACAGATTCAAAAGGCAATAGCCAGCAGAGTCATGTTCTTTCTCGAAAGTTAGTGAACTAGGGTCCCTTCTACGGAGCCAACTGTGGTACTATTTATGATTCCATTTTTCTAATTGAGTGCGAAAATGGGGCGAAGGAAACACCACTCTGTCACCGTAGCTTTCAACTCTAACCCAATTCAGTTGGAATGATCAAGTTCTTTTATCTCCCAAAGTGAAAATTAAGGAGTACGCCGAGGGCTTTAGCACTTAGTAACTCTACACTTTCTATGGCACAACAAATCCTTTTCTGACTAAATTTGTAGTTGAATCATATTAAGCTAAAATAAAGTTAAGCAAGCCATGTTAGGGGTGTGCTGGAACTATAGATTCCTCATACTAGGTAAGGTCTGGCGCCAAGGAGAGGCTCGGGTACAGGAAAGGATCCTTGGACTTATCGACTCCCTACATATGGGCGCCCTCAGTCTAGATCAAACAGGGGAAAAGCAAAGATTTTTGATTCACAGATAGATCAAAGCAAAGAGAAAAGCGTGGATTTTGCCTAGATCAAAGCTAGGATTTCACTTCTTTTCCTTATCTACTGTGTTAGGATTTTACCTATAGATCGAAGCGTGGATTTCAGCTAGATCGAAGCACAAAGGAGTACGTAGTTTAGAAGAAGTTTAGAGGCCAGATAGCTAAAAGCGCGTAAAGATTGAAGAGCTAAGGAAAAGAGACAGAGAAAGAAAAGCAGAGAATCACTTGTAGATGGAACGAGTAGTACGGCTAGGTCTACAGACTTGACAAATTCTGAAGCATGGTGTTTTTTTACAGGGCCTTTTTAAACAAGCAAGCGCTTTCGTAACCTTTAGAGGAAGTTTCCCCATCTACTATGGGAAATATAGAAAACCCTCAGATTTAAAAGAAAAAGAAAAGCTCCATGCGAAATACAGTTTTGATATAAATTCAAATGTTTTGTTCAAGTAAGAACATTCCTACAAAGTTCAAATGGTGACTCGGTCTGTACATGTACAGATGTGTTGCAAGCTTATACATGTAATGTAGTACAACATTGCGCAACAGACTCAATCACTTGATATTCGATCTTATAGTAGATGGTCCTCTTTTGATGCTCCTCAGATACAGGAGTTGCTTGACTGGCATCTCAAAAGATATAAACTCTCTCTCTCGAAAATATACCAGTTAGAGTTCAATGCTTTTCGGTGCCTTTATGACTTGATTTAATTGATCTTCAGGCATTCGAAAATTGACAATCCTTTAATAATGTTTGGTATATTTTACAGGTAATGCAGGGGAGTTGCATGATTCTTCAGATAAAGCTCAAACTCTCAACGTTAAAACAAAAAGGCTCTTTGTTATCGGTACAACACTTGCTACTTTTCTTTCCAATATATTTCCACCATCTTTCTTCCCCACAAATTTATTCCATAAAGTTGAGATAATCACAACACGCAATCTAACAATAGTTCATATGTGGAACAATGACCCGGTATTCATTGGCAGGTAAGCATGCAGAGAAATCCCTATAACTTTCATCAGGTTCTCCCAACCTTTCCACCATCACCTACTGTATCTTATCCTGAACACAATGAACTGGTAGTTCCTCTTCGCCTTTAGTTCTAAAAACTTCAGCTTACATTTGTCATTCACTACCATCCTGGACGCAGAATTCGCCTATTGTTCATAAATCATAAGTCTTACTATCAGGAAAACACAATGTAATTGTAGAAAATATAATCTTAATAATTGTAGTTATTCTCTCTTCTTGGTTGTTCCTGCCTCATTTTTGTGAAATAGATGGCCTTGAACCAACTACATTGAATGACTATGTTAACCTGATAACATCCATGTTCTGTACCATTTGTATGGCTTGGTAGTTATAATGTCCCAGATTTTCGGGTTCTGTTTTTATTTTTTATTTTTAAGTATTATTATTATTATTCTTATTTGTTATTCGTTATGCTTCCGTGTTATTTTTAATTGTCAGGTTTGATGTTAGATTCTTTTTTTAGGTAGTTTCGGTGGTTTTAGTGGTTTCGGAGGCTTAGGGGTGGAGGTGTTTGTGTTATGGTTTAGGGATCCCGTGGTTGGCTTGGCGGAGGTGTGATGTTGCCTGTGGTTGTGGTGTGGCGTGATCCTAGAGGATCTTAGGTTAGATTTGGGTTTCCGTGGTGCTTTCCCTCCTATCTGGCTTTGTTGGATTCCTCCCATCCATTTCTTCCTTTCTGTCCATTTCTTTATTTCTGTCCTTTTTTTTTCAGAAAAGATTCTCTCTGTTCGAATAGAACTTTTCCTATTCGAATAAAACTTTTTTCTATTCGAATACATGCCTCCCTGACTCATTTTATTGAATAAAACCTTTTCTATTCGAATAGGATTCTTCGGTGAATAGTATTTTCTATGCTGATTTATTTTATTCGAACAAAATAATTTCTGTTTGAATAACTTTTGCTTTTTGTTTGAACAAGTTACTTTTTATTCGAACAGAGGCGTGTTTCTGCGACCAGTTGGATCTTTCCTCGCGTTTCTCGGCCATTGGTTTGCCTCGAGGTGTGTGTTGGCCTTTTAGGGTTATATAAACCCATTTCATTTCACAATCTCTTCTCTCACTCTCTCTCCCTAACCGAATCCTCTCCTCGCCTTGCTCACCGAATTTGACCCGATTCTTCACTGTAATCTTTGTCTTTCCTCTCGGTGAGTAATTCCTCTCTCTCCCTCTCTCGTGTGATTCGTTCAATTTCAGTTTCGATGGAAACCCTAGGTTTTAGGGTTTGTGATTGTGGAGTGATTTCAGGGTTTGTGATTAATGATGGATTGGGTTTGATTGTGGAGTATTAGGGTTTATAGAAATGTATGTTTGTTTGCAAGTGTAGGGCTTATTTTGGGGTTTGATTTTAGGGTTTCACGATTGGGTTTTCGCTGAGATTGCGGAGTTGTGATTTCATGCAGGTGTTGGGTTGTTGGTATTGGGTTCCTGTTGTTGGCTGTGGTATTGGGTTGGTGGTGTTGGTTTGTCGTTGCCCTGTTGATTTGGTTTGGCGGTTTGCCTGTGGTGTAGCGGTTGGGTTGTCCTGTGATTCGAATGGATTGTCCGCGAGATGCCGTTGCTGGTGCATTGGGTTGCTTTGCTTGGATTGGATATCGTGAGCATTATATCAGGCGAGTTTTATCTTCCTAAATAACTAGATTATTATGCTGATTCATGAGTTATAGAAATGCATAGTTTAGCATATTTATATCTGTGATTAGGTTAGTATTTGGGTTAATTGATTATGACACCTTTACAGGTTATCTGTTTAACATTCCTTAGGCGAGAATACTTGAGGGTTTGATAAGTTAGTAAAACCCGCGACAATGTGAGTTTAGCTGCAAGATAGAACCTGTAGGTTATGGTTAGTCATAGGTAGTTGTTCTCAGTTGTCATTGATGTGACGATAACTCATGAGATTCCTCTTAGACCGATATCATTGAGGGTGGTTATCACGAATCTTTTCTTCATTGAGGTTGAGAACAAAGGCATTTCTCAGTGTGTTGCGACGCCTCAGCATCGCCATATATATATATATATATAATATATTGAGTGTGGAATTGTTGGTTAGTTATTAGGGTGCCCAGCTTGTTTCAGGGCACTGGTAACTAGGTTTGGCTATTAGTGGAGATATATGGACGGCATGTGGTTTAGTCGCCATTTTCTCTGAGATAGTATAGTTCTCACCTTTATTAGTTATAGTACCTTGGTTAGTTTAGGTTGCAGGACTTGATTTCAGGGTAGTCTTGGGGCGACATAGCTTCAGTAAGACATGGTCTTCGATTCGGAGCTTGTCCTCTTGCCTGCTATTATTTTGATTAGTCTTAGGATTAGTCTAGGTGTACTATGTGTTCTCGAAGGCCTGGTCCTTGAGCACTGTCATTGTGATTGGTGGTTGTTTGGAATGGCAGATTCCATGTGGAAGTGTGGTATCTCCTGGACTGTTAGCTGTTGGTGGTGAGCAGACGGCTTGTCCGTGGTAGTTGGTCATGGATGTTAAACTTCTGATAGTTTGCCTTAGGATTGTTTGCTTATCGTGTTGTGACACTTATTGTCCTCATGATTCTTAGAGCTAATTGAGCTTACTCGTTAAGCCTTCTTTCCCTGGGATGAGGCTTATAGAGCTGTATTCCCTTCTGTCATCTTGGAAGCAGCGAGACCGTATAGCTCTTGTGTGGCACGCCGTTGAGCCAGGTGGTTTATGAAGTTGTACGTCACCTGAGATGTTGGAATACGGCTGAAACCTCCTGTTGAATCCGATTCCTGTACATCCGTGTTGGAGACCCATGTACATGATTAGGGGATTGTGATGCAGTTCGGTTATTGGGGATTGTTGACTACTTGTTGGACACTTGTAGGTCATCCTATGAGTATTAGTCTGTGTTGATAGCTAGAGTACTGCAGCACTTGATGGTAATCATGTTGCCTTGAGGAATCTTAGAGATTGATGATGTTTAGATGTCGTGACGGTTAAGTTGCTGATTCATCTAGGTTTAGATGGTGCAACTGAGTCACAGGTGGGCATCTGTGTTAGTTGTGGTTGCCACGCCCGCAGGCAGGTGGTTATCTTATTATGTGCTGGTTGTGTGTTAACAGTAGTTGTGCTTCAGTCTTTAGGATTTTTGCTCACATCCATAGAAAATATATTATCCTTATCTTACTGCGATTGGATACATAAATAACTCTATCTCGTCTAACACTCAAAAGGTTCCAGGATTCCTTAATCGGGTTAAAATAGTAGGTGGGTGTGGGACTGACACTATCATACCTAATTCAACCATTCGGAAGTGTGGGATGGAATGAGACAGAGTCATCAGGTCTCAACTTAGGTCTCAACTTAGTCCTCGTTGAGGTTAAAATACCTTAAAATGTGAAAATATAGTTCAGACGTTGGTTTTGATAGATTGATGTAATATCCTCATAGTCTGGTCGAGCTAGTGCAGTACATCGTACCCTTGTATCCAACAATATCCTGTAAGGTAAATCTTTTTTTCTGCAGTTGTCAGCCCACTTTAATTTTAGGGTCTAGTTTATCGGGTTGACCACTCTAAATCATTCTGTATTGGGATAAGTATGGGACTATCCCACTTCATCATAACACATCATCATCATCATAATCATCATCATCAAGCATATCATTGCATCTCTGCATACTTCCTATTCGTAGGTTCTTCTGATAGAATCATTAACCCTCTCTGCATTATGTTTAATATAGAATCCTCTGCGCTTTGGATAATCATAAGATTATCTCATTCCATCATCTCATCATCATAACATATCATTGCATTTGGGATAATTATGGGATTATCCTAGTTTATCATAATCTTCTCCTCTTATTTAAATTCTTCTTCTCCTAATTGATTTACGAAATCTTTAGCATTCCTCTTCTTTCTGCATATTCATCTCCTCTCTGCATCTATTCCTCTCTCTTCTATATCTGATATTTTAAATAGGTTATTTAGTCATGTTGGTTGCTGTGCGCTTTAGGCTGATATCTAGTTGTGGGTGATCTCGCTTAGTTTGTGATAGCTTCGGGGTTGTGCCTGGTTGGGATTTGGGTAACCTTGTTGGATTATTGTGAGCCGAGGGTGTTTACCCTCGTGTGTGATTGTATCTCTGAGGTAGATTAGTTGCGCGTGGCGCTGAGGGCCACTGTAGTGATTAGAGTGTAGTTAGTAGTCCTTGTGACTGGAGTGTAGTTATTGTCTTAGCACTCCTTTGCTCGAGATATGTATATATATTTATAGTGTAGTTAAATATAATCATTAGACTAGTTTTGTACCTATTAAATACATATTAGACATCATTGGTATATATATATATATATTATTTATCATTAGATATTATTCTGTCTTATTATTATTATTATATCCATTTCATTGGTTAGTATAATCGTTTAGCTTATTCGGGGAGTTAGTGAGCCGTGGTTTGCTCACTCTCGCATAACAACATTTCAGGCTTAGTTGCTGCTATGGTGATCCTTGGAGAGCTGAGTTGGAGGCTCATTCTCCAGTTATTACTATTGGGCTTGCTGTATAGAGGTTTGTAGAATCTTATGTTTAGATATTGTTATCTTAGTCTTCCGCTGTTTCTGTTTTTCTTTATTACTCTTTCATGATACTATTGTGAATGACCAGGCCAGATTTTGTTTACGGCTCAGTTGTTCGTAGGGCGAATCTTTAGATTCCTCGACCTACACCTTCTCGAATCTCAGTAATTGGTTTATCTACCGATTACTAGATTTTGTGGCGTGACAGTAGTGAATTTGATGCACATTGTTCCCTAGCCAATACCTGATAAAAGAATCTTTGAATCACTTCATGCTATTGCAGATAAACACTTGGTAGTTTCAGTCCCACTCCATAAAAACACCCTAAACAACTGCTCAATTTTGTTTATAACTTATTTAGGGAAGTCAAAACAGCCAGCCCAAAACATTGAGTAGGAACTAAGAACACTTTTGATTAATTCTGATTTTCCCCCATAAGAAAGCAGCTTACTTTTCCAGTTTGTTTTCTTCTGAATTTTCTCAACCAAAGGCCTATATTCCGTTTTACTGAGTTCGCAAGCATGTAAAGGAAGACCCAAGTACCAATTGTTAATCCTCAAATACTTATTGGTTATATTGCATTTTCTTTTTGTACAGTGATTTTGGATCCATCTTTTCTACATTATTGTCGGGAACGATGGCAAGACTAGAGCCTCCTGAAGGATGTACTTTCTTGGATGGTCTTGAAGTTCGAGTTGCATTTGGTAGTGTCTAGAAATAGCCGATGTCTGAACTTACTGGAGGGCAACGATCTCTTCTTGCACTTTTTCTTATTCTGGCATTGCTTCTCTTCAAACCAGCCCCACTTTGTATACTTGATGAGGTACTGTTATTTTCCATCCCAGACATCAAATTATTTCAGATGTATTATGCTAATTTCAAAATTATTTCGGATGTATTAAATTATTTTCCCTATTATTTGCAATTGCGATAGTTTTGGCGTTAATGGTCGATTATGTAGTGTCGAAGACACATCGACGGAATCATCGTGGCGGGACAGAGGAATGTGCTCATCATCAGGGGACACGAGGTATTACTCAATTTTATAGTTTCAAGTTTAAAATCAAATTTACTGTAGGGCTCTTCTTTTCCTTTTCCTTTTTATTAAACTGGATATGCATGTGCTTAATCGTTTTAATTTTTGTTTTAGGATCCCCTATAATGTTTAGGCCAATGGAACTTCTTCCTATAGCTGGGGTCGTACTGAATACGGGGAGGGAGCTGGAAGAAATGCCTAAAGTTAGAGTTAAACAAGAACATAGATGATTCCAGCCCAAAAAAAAATGTTATATATTGAAATAGACATTGGACTCATCCTTCATTATCGACCATGCGTCCAAGCCAATGCATTCCTTCACTATCAAGTATCAACCCTGATGCAGCCTATCAGTGAATCATTTGGAACTTCATTTTCATCAGGTTGAGAATGTTTATGCACAACCAGCAGCTGGAGTAGGCATGTCTGGACATGCAGGTATCTACTTTACGATCTATTGTAACTGGTATTTGGATGTTCCGTGTGGTTACTTCTGCTAGCAAAAAGGACAAGATACGATCATTACAACCATTGTAATTCCTTTGTTTGTAAATACTATAATTTATACATCTTGATTACAATTGTGTCATACAATTTAAGTCAGTGCTTCATATGTTCCAGACTTTTATTATGATGAGTGAACAATGTACATGATAATATGCAGATAATGATGAATGATGAATGCCTACAAATTGGTGGTTGGTTATAATTTATATGCGTTACAGAGTTTCGATCATAGTAGCACATCAAAGAGGCCAGTTTGTGCATATTTAGGATTGTTAGTCCCTCCTTATCGTGAGCCCTCTGTGTTGCTTATATAAGTAAATCAAGCAGGCTCTGTTATGGCCGTGTTGTCGGCATCCGATTTGTAGGAAACATGTTGTGGGCATCAGATTCGTGGATTTATTTTACATTTTAGTAGAAAATATTTTATTTGAGTTTGTTGTCATATTTTATTCTCCTTCATGTTTTGGTAGAACATATTTTACTTTCTCAAGATCCAGTTTCCAGTTATGTCAGATATGTGGTTACTTTAAAGCTGCCTGCGCTAATGATTTTGTTGCATTTCTATTATGGCCTATTTTAACTAGATCCTGAATATATAGGTGTTTTTAAGACTATACATTACCCTAATCATCTTAAGATATCCATTATTTTCATAAGCGGTAGTTTTAGCGCCGAAGGCGCTTTGACGCTGTTGCCGTGGCGAGCCACAGGTAGTACTAGTCTATATTACATTACACAATGGTGTTTTTCGTATAGGCAAGTTTACACTTGTTTCAAATTCAAATAGACAAGTTTTTCATTGTCTCAAAGATATAGAGGAGCTTAGATTTATGGGAAAGAACGAGATTAACGGATGAGATTTGTTTAACTCTCATACTTGGGTTTGTTTAGACAATACGCGTACAAAGGTAAGGTAGTTAAGTCTTATTGGCTTGAACTTAAGACTTATTGGTTTGAACTCTTCATCTCTCCAACTCTTCATCTCTCCCAACTCTTTGTCTCTCTCTTTCTAAGCATCTAAAAAATTATCTCATCTATCTATTTTGTATTTTCGATCAGGTTAGTAAATCTCTTCGTATTTGATTTGTATGAAAAGGGCGCTTAATCAAATGGCTTCATCATGAAAAGGGATCGCACTGTTACATGAGACTGTAAGAAATTTTGCGCTTCTAATCGTTATATTGCACAAAAACCCTAACTTCTTTCAATGTCTAATTGTTGATTATCAATATCATACCCTAGATTTTTTATGTATGCGATTCTCTGAATAGTTGTTTAGATAATATCCTAAATTTTCATAATTCCCTCATTTTGATTATGTGTCTTCATGTTAAAAAGGTGATAGTGATCTTGAACCTGAAGTTGGAGGCATAGCAGAGTATCCAACTGAGTACTACTCAATCTCTTCCCTGGTAGGGAGGCTTTATTATCTTATCTATTAATTCCCTCATTTTGATTAATTTTATTTGTGTCTTAATGTTAAAGGTGGTGGTGATCTTGCCCCTGAAGCTGGAGGCATAACAGAGTATCAGACTGATAGAAATGAGCAACAGAATAAGGGAGAAGAAAGGGTTGCACCAATACTACTCAATCTGTTCCCTTCCCTGGTATAGGTGAGAATAGTAACACATCAATTTGTAGACAATTCTCTATTTTTTATTTTGCCCAATTTTGTTTAATTCTGAAGTTGAAGGTCATATTAGATTGAGATTTGAGAGAGGTAAGAATTTTGTTTTATTATCTCTCCCATCTCTCCCAACTCTTCGTCTCTCACATCAGTGCCTCCCTCTATCTTTCTAAGAAAGGTACTCTCTCTCTCTCTCTCTCTTTCTCTCTCTCTCTCTCTCTCACTCTCTTTTTTTCTCTCTTTCTTTCTATATTACCATTTTTCTATATTGCTGTTATACTATATTGCTGATTTTCTTTCCAAATATGTTCTTTTCATGGAGTAACATGTTTTTCAATCAGTGTTCTGTAATTAGTTTCTGTAATTAGTTTAGAATCCACAAGGGTATAACAGTTAAGGGGCTATAGAATGGGGAGGAAACCTGAAATAAGACTTTTTATGAGCCATAAATCTTTATATGTAGCATTCAGACTTTCACAACGCTATTGTCTGTTACGTGTTTCATCCCTAACTACTGTGCTGATAAACAGTTTAGTTCTTAGAAGAAATTCTGGAATGAAAGATAGTAGGAGAGAGCAGTAGGAGACCAGAGAGAAGACCATGGCCATGCACCCGCCCCCTTTTCACTTTTCTTTCGATAGCACCCGCTTTTCTTTTAGTAGGTTGGGACAAATCAGTTGGTAAGGCCCCAACTGATACCTGAAGCTACCAGTAAAAATAAGAGATTAAGAGCATAATATAATGCACTATCTAATGCAAGATCCATATCTGTAGATACAGAGTTTCTTCGGGTACATCTCTCATACCATCTTTGATAGTTTGCATTGTATTTTACCTTTATAATTGTAGTCTTTGTTATGCTTTTTCTTTCTTATTTCAGCGAGTATCATACCTATATCTGTATTTTACCTCTCAGCAAGGCTATCTTTAAGGTATAATACTACACATTTGCTTACATATCTTTAAGGTCTTCGTATCAAAACAAGGAAATTTATTATTACTAGCAATAAATGTTACTAAGGCTAAGGAGTCCTATTCTAATCTTACTAAGGCTAATAACCTGGAGTTTTGCAATTGCTTTTTATGAGTAAATAGGAGTGTCTTGGAAGTTATTTGTGAATGTGTTGTAGATTTCTTATTCAATTAGAGTGACACTACTAATGTTTTTGGTAGTCCCCAAAACTAAGTGGTGTTTTATGTTATTGGTTTAAATATGTTTGGTTCGCAAGTCTTCTTAGTATATACCTAAGATTGTAAGGTTATGGCGAAATGAGCTATAGATAGAGAGATAATGTTTTCATTAGATAAAAAATTTCTCTGTTGAGGCATTCTTGGTTGAAGAATAGGGTCGTTGAATCAAAAAATCACCGCGGTTCCTGAGTTTCGGATCCAGCTTTATATCCTTTGCTGCGAGTACTTCAGTAAAAATTCATGTTTGAGCTATACCGTGGGACAATCTTTGGGGTCTAACCTGGAGAGTTGTATTGTACGCTGATCAATCACATGTTATATCCTGTTTCTTGAATCATGTAATCAAGTTTATTTTTTGATACAGTTAATAGGTATGATACTCGGCTCTATCTTGCCTCCCACAAGGTACACGAATATCCCTTTGCAACTTTGTATGTTTTTATCGTGTATATGCCTTGAAACTTAGTATTATTCAATGTTTCAGGTGTACGGTGGAGAAGCAAGGCTTTTATCTAAGGAGAAAGGGGCCAAAATTGAGAGCAAGGCTTCTTTACTTGCTCCGCTTGATTACTATGCTAGCATGCAAAGTGAGATTTTCATCTCTGCTTCTCCTCGCATTAGGCACAACGCTTTGGTAAGGCTTTCTGCCCGATCTATATGCTTTTAAGTGCTTATAATTTTGAGTCGATTGAATACATTTTTTCTTTGGAGCATGATTGAAGATAAACTATGTAGAGTGATTTTAAATATGTTTCATTGACGTTGGAAATATTTTGGGCATTCCTGCATTTGAAACTATAGCTACATAACCGAAGCTAGCAATCTTAATACCCTTTGCACTGAGGAAAGTATATTAGCTATAATAGCTATTAGATAACCTAATTTTTGCGCATGTGAGTGAATATTTCTTCTAAAAGATATTTAACCATATTTACTCTACCTAAAACCATAAACCTTGCTGGTAAAATTCTTTTTGAATATGAGATATAGGGGATTGGATAGTTCTAATAGTTAATGCTTAGGAACCCATCATTAAAAGGCAGAGGCTTATCTTTATTTGTTGAGTACTAATAATTATATCAAAAAGGTGTAATAGCAACTAACACCCTCATGATTTTATAAACATTTACTTTATTTGTGGAGGATAGAGATTTATAGATAGAGGAACTTGCATTTAGAATATTTCACAGTTATTTAGATTACCAGCAATGTGTAAAACTATATTTTTTATGTTAGACGGTATCTCAAGAAAAGCAACTAAATCCCTCACTACCAAACCAACCAAAGTCATATGTAGCGCCGACATTTTCATTTTGATCATAATAGACTGTATTGTTTCATTTGACCAGTTCATATGATTTGGCTATAAATACGATCTCATGCAAGTATTAAACAATCAATCCAACCTCTTATTCTTAGTTTCAGTTTTCAAAATCTCATGGCTTCTTCTGTCTTAGTGTTTTTATTGTTTCTTCTCTTTGGTAGCTCATATGCTCAGCTATCATCTACTTTTTGCGCAATGCCATTTCCCAAAGAACTCCACTATTCAAACCGCAGTAAAATCTGCAGTTTCTAAGGAACGTAGAATGGGTGCATACGTTTCCATTTCCATGACTGTTTCGTTAATGCAAGTGACCCCTATCTTTAGCCCCATATATATGCATTATGCAGCTAGCAACTCACTTGAATACTTGCTCAAATACAACACTGCTAGCAAGTTTTTTTTTCCAGGACTTGCTTTGTAGTGTTGATGTTTTTCAACATTTTTGAAGTATTATTTTAAGTATTGCTCTATTAATTTTATTTTAAGCTACCCCGACATCACTTTCATGTCATAATACATCCAACCTTGATGTTCACGTCCCTGTGTTTGTACATGTATCTAACATTAGGCCAGATTAATACCGTGGTGCTATATTTTAACAAGACAGTGTTTGTGTTTAACAGGGTTGTGATGCATCTCATATTTTATTTGAAATTTAATATTCGAGGGAAATCTGATTTTGTATGAAGAGCAATTGTCTTATATGGTCATCATCATCGATCAAGATGCAAGGATGAATGATAGCATAGCGTTTGTTGATTCAATAATTACACATGCTGTCAATGTTAGTCACATGCGAATTAAGCATCAAAATTTGTTCGATGATTACGCCCATATTTTGTTCGATGATTACGCCTATATTTGTTTAAGTTGTCCCGAATCATGGTTCCACCAGACTATGGATCGAATTAGAGATCCTTACATCGTCAGCAGGTAGCAAAGGATTTATTCTATGTAATTTTTCTTGATATTATAGATTTTCTTTGTTGATCTAAGTCATCATAGCATTTTTTAATGTTGTAAACTATGATAAAAGTTTCATAACAAGATAATGCATATGAATACAAATATTGTTATTTGGAGTTTCTTTCTTTTTACTGGGTTATTTTCTTATTTGTGGAACTTACAGAGTGATTTTACCTATTAGTTGAGTTGTTGTGTTGGTAATGTTGTTAACAACAGGGTTTTGATTTTACCTTGCAATTTGTTCGAGTAATGTAAAATAAGCTAACATGTAATTCAATTTTACCTTGCATTTTCTTCAGGAAAGGTAAAATAAGCTAGCATGTAATCCTAATACGATCCATGGACGCCCCAAGGTATATATATATATATATTCATGATAATTGTAGGTTCAAAAAATTGTCAAACCATGAAATGTAGCACCATAGTTGCGACCAGAAGTAGTGTCGAATTCTATTATGGAAAATATGAAACCAAAAGTATAGCTTATTGTCGTACATTTTAGGTTAATTTAACAAATATGAAACCAAAAGTAATGACGCCAAATGGGCAACCATATATTACAGTTGACGTTGTTGTTATGCCTTAGGTGCTCACTCAAATTGGGTATTCTCAGGTTGTGTTTGGAGTTGGGAAAAATAGATAGCGCCGAAGACTAGCATTTGTAACATATCGGTTAGATAGATGGCGTTGAAGGCATGTCGACGTTGTTCATCGTGGCGAGCCACGGGTAGTACTAGTATATATATATAGCACATTAAGCATAATAAATTCAACAAATATGAAACAAGGGAAATCATACATAAAATTTAGTAATGAGCTAACAAGCACCCAAAGATTATCGAAGGAAACAATTACAAAATATCAATCATACTCATAAATTTACACAAACATACTAAAAAGTTTATTAGAACCCGAAACATTGTTGGGATTAAGGAAAAAAGGAGACTAGAGAAGCTTCGCTATCGACGCAATTAACCGATTGTGTACATAAACAATGGCGAGAAACTTTGTTCATGTAAATAAACAAACGATTGTGTACACACCAAAATTCCATGAAATTGAAATTGAAAGCTTCAAAATTTGTATCAAAAATCGAAAATCAATTTTTTTTATCTAAACTCAAAAGAAAAAGCAAAAAGAGATATTTTACACACTGCAGAAAACCCCAAATCACAACAAATAGCCCCAATTCGAACAGTTCTACTTGGCACCTCAAATCAATGCAAAGAACGTCAAAAATCCCACTTTAAAGCTAAAACAATCAATCAAGAAGAAAAAATAAACAAACAAATAAACCAATTTCAACTTGAGCAGGGAACAAAAAAATGAAGCTTTTTAGTTTGTTGTAGTTTTTTTTTCAATGGGTTGTTGAAGCTTTAATATTACATTTCTATTATTCTCACCTCACTAAAGTTAGAAAAAGTAGCAATTGAGGGTGGAGGAGAGAAGAGTTTTCATAGAGTTTGGAGGAGAAAAATATAAGGAGTTTGGAGATGAAGGAAAGGGTATTCACTTTCTCATTCTAAATTTAGAGAGACTAGAAGTGGGAATATAAAAGGCTAGACCGTAAAAAATATTTGCAGCCAAAAACCAAATGTCTGCCCAAACCAAACCCAAAAGCAACACCAACAACGCCGCAATAAAAGAATACACATAGTACATCTCTCAATTATCAGCGACACCAATAAGGTCGCAATAGATATTTAATCTATAACAGCACCTTACTCGTTGCCAACAACAAATATTTTCAATTAAATTAAGTTTTGTATATTTTCATAAATTGAATTGATCACTTTTGCAACACACATGGCATCGCTCTATGTATTTCCCAAACGGAAAATTTAATTAAGACGGATGACCTTTAACAATGCCAAATGGTGTTATAAAAGCTGGCTTTTTGCAACAAATTTTTTACGTGACAAAAGAATGCGTTGCAACAGACCCCTTTTGTTGTAGTGGTCATTGAATAGGAGGTTACTCTATCATTACGCAATAAGCAAGTAGTTTCTAATCATTTGTCAAGGGTTGCTTGTATCAGTTGCAGATACCAGTGGAATCAATACTGCTATATCAATCACCTTTATTTGTTTCAGGGTAAGTTAGACGAAAATGAAAAGGATATTTGCAGTAGGTTTTTTCGAATGCAAAAATAAAAATATGATGCATAGAAAGAGATGTCATTTCAATAAGCTTTTATGCTATGCCAAACATCAAAGAAATCATATGCGGTTCTATACCGAGTATATTCCCAAGAAGCATGCCATTAAAATGCCCACAAGTACCTTAAAGGATTTAAACATTGCGATTGCAAGGCAAGAGAGGGAGAATACTAGGATAGAGTTCTGAGAAACTCGTGCGGAAGTAATGGTGTACTATAATGATAGTGGGCTGGATGGTTGTTTCGATGAGCATAACATTAAAAATCATTATATTATGTTGTCACTTGATGTAATGATCGATTCCGATGGATGCATTTTCGACTAAAAAATTAAGATATTTTATTTGTCCTTTGAATCAGCACCATAGAATCATTTGTATTGTCATTTTCTATCATTTGTTTTGCCGTTACTATCATTTTTAGCCATTGGTTTGGTTTGTTTTTCATTTCTATTATTATTTCCTATTATTAGTTTACTTTGCTCTTTACTGTCATATTCTTGTTTTCATTTATCATTTTGTGAATTGTATATGTAGGAGCACGCTTCTGCTAGCCATGATGTGGAAGGCCGCTGAACGACTCCTCCACTAAAAGTAGAAGCACTCCAGCTAGCATTGACGACGACAGGTTTTAGCCCCTCTACCCACGTGAAAATGTAGAGCCTACGACCCTGAAGGGACATCTTAGAAATTACTCAAAGCATCTAAGCAGGGGCACTTTTAGGTCAAACCCTCCCTATAAGTAAAGGTGGGGAGGTAACCTAAGGGGATCTTCTTCTTCCGCCTCTTCATCTTCTTCTTCTAGAGACAACTAGCTAAATCAAAAAGTCGAGAGAAACCTGGAGAGATTCGAGTGGTGCCCTCCCCCAGCGGGAAGTATCAAGCCCAAAATAATTATACACTCATTGTTGTCCCTGAGAAGAATCACAGGATTACAGTATAATATTCATAGAGAAATTATTTGCTATTTAAATTAGATTTTGAACTTAACCTTTAACACTATCACTTATCATTCAACACAAACGAAACGAAAACCTTCAACACTTGCTCACTTTTTAACCCTATCACTCATCATTATTCACAATCAAATGGAAAACATGTCGGAGATGCAATCACATGTATGTTGGTGTGGTGAATTTTTTGAGATACAACTCTCGCGTACTGACCATAACCCTTATCGTTGGTTTTGTCAATATCCATGAAAGCTGGGTGGTGGTGGCTTTTGGGCCTGGGTAGATGAGGTAAGAATTTGTCAATGTAGTCTCACTTACAAAGTTTCTAAACCTCGTGGTAGTTGATTTTACTATTGTCCTAAAAATCATTATGAGTTCAAAATATCGTTTCGAAAAGCAACTACATCTCATGTTCTTGGGGGGGCATCAAGCAATGCAAAGCCCTCCACTTCTGAACAGGTGATAAGCAAAACACTAGGAAATATAAAAAATAAAACATACACACAACTGAAAATATCTGAGGTAAGAACTGAGATGCTTCATAATTTCATTAGTAAGTTAGAAAAACTAGGCATTAGTAAATATTGAAGTGTAAGTAGTACGTAATATGTGCTTAAGCTTGAAACTGAATGTCTTAATAAATCTCCACTTTTAAACAGGGGAGAAGCGAAACATCGGCAAATGACAAAAATGAAACTTACACACAACTGAAAATATCTGAGGTAAGAACTGAGATGCTTCATGATTTCATGAGTAAGTTAGAAAAACTAGACATTAACAAATATTGAAGTGTAAGTGGTACGTAATATGTGTTTTGGCTTGAAACTAGATGTCTTAACAAATGAAAATACTTGTCCTAACAAATGGCAATAACTGACAAATATCTAATGATAAATTAATAGAGTACAAAGGATAATATAGCCCGTAGAAATACACTTGTTGAGAATAGAAAATATTGATGAAAATTTATTAGACTTCATCAAAAATGGACAACTTTTCCTCGATTAGTTCTAACCTCTCCTCCAGAGGTTCAATTACATCAACAATGTGGTCAACCTTCAAAACAATGTTTGAAAAATCTGAATCCATACTATCTCCAAGGTCTTCTTCAGCAGATTGAAGCTTACTATGAAAATCAAATTCCCTCGTGGAAAAGTCATCATCAGTATGTCCCTCTGCTGCAAATTGGTCCTCTACTTATAGGGTTTATGGCTCCTGTTGTGGTGGTTGGTTGCGATGATGACGTGATCGGTGTCCCAGGCATTGCCGCCCTTCAGTGCTCCTACGAAAAATAATAATCCATGCGATTCATTTTTTCTTCTGTGATGAGTGGAGCATGCTGCAAACTTTTAATTATAAACAAATATACATATGCTTACCATATTCAAAGTAATGGTGGCAACATGATACGACAGCTTGAAGAGTCAATACACAATACTTTAAAATTTCATAGTGTCGTACATACCATAAACCAACAAAAAAGAATAATGTATCGTATTACCATATTGTGTCATTTTAAATGACAAACTACATGACTGAAGAATATAGTGACAAACTCAACGTTATAAATAAAAGATTATCAACTACAAATGACAAATTTTTAGTTAAAAATGATAATTATTATAGTTTATAAAGTACCAATGGTATATAAGACTGTGATACATGATAAGCCACTCATTACAAATGATAAAGAACAATGAACCATTGATAGTAATCCAAAAGTTAGATTCATAACCAAATAATCCCATGTTCCATACCTACATTCCTAAAGATTAGCATTGTTGATCCGCCAAAAGCATAATTAACAGTTAGCCACAACAGGATTATAAAAAAGACAAAGGATTCATTAATAATGGCTACACATTGGCGTCATCCGACACATCGGTGTCCTTCAAGAGTCTAAGCTTCATAAAGTCATTAACGATGGTATAACGACATTCTACACATTTTACCACCATATCCACCAGCAATTCCCCATTCCTTATAATGGCATCCCAAAATATTAGAAGATAAACGCCACAGTCATAATTATTAGGCTGTTGCTGACACTCCACAAAACGGGTAGTCCATTTCCTAGAAAAACCATACTTACTAACCTTTTACTCCATAGGAGAATGCTGTAAATCTTTGAAATCAATCCATAAGAACATTCTCAAGAACATTAGCGATATTTGATCTGCAATTAGGTGATGACTCGGAGATAGCTTGTTTGTTTTCCCCCATTCCGCATGAAACATAAAGTCATAAATGACTATTTCTTTCTTCTTGTAACACACAACAACAAGTACCCAATGGTTACCATTTAGATGCCACAAGAGAAGTATCATCCTATAGTCGTGCACCTTATACTATCTTTAAGGTAATAACTTACTAACTGATCCCATTTTACTGCAGAGACTTGAAACCAATGGGACTTGTTCTTTAGTTCTTTGCCATAATTATTTGCATCTTTAACCATGCATTATGCTCCCTATCTATCACTTGACATGCATACACATCTGTAGCTATAATCTTCCCCTTTGTTGCAACCTCTAAATTCTTATCAAATAATTGGCTAAGAGATTTCACGTAAACATTGATGATCTGTTCAAAGAGAAATGATAAGTACCTATGAAACAAATTATAATATTAAACTAAACAAATAACATATTGAAGTAAAAAAATAGTGTTTCTTATCTAAAATGAGAAATAGGAAGAAGCATTCTAACAACTGGCAAGAGACCACCAAAGAAATGGCATAATATTAGAAAAATAATTGAACACTAACCTCGTTATCTACCCATTGCCTTTGATGTAAAGTATCAAAAGTGTTTAATGAGATTGTTTCTTCCCCTATCCTCCTAAAAATGCTATGGTTGAATTCAACATCCTCAGATATCGAATCTTTCCTGAGTGCCCAAACATTATCCACTTTAATTTTCTTTTCTTTAGATATGGGTCTTTCGATAAACGGGGCGTACAGTAGGAAATACTCGGTCAAGGTAAGCATGTAATAGGCTTTGTTTCAAAGAATAATTAATATCATTGTCATCATTATCCTCCGCTACTTCTGAGTCTGTTGAGATAGCAAGTTGAACAAAAAATAATAATATTGGGTTTACACAAATGACAAAAATCAAACAGGCAAATGACAAACGATAACCAATTGAATGATAAACTACATAATTTTAACTAAAATCATACTTTCTCACATTCTCATTCTCCCCCTTTTCTTGAAGAGGTATTCCCACCTCAAGTATTGAATCTTCAGTATTTCCATCAACATTCTCCTCAGCCAGATCTTATGGCAACCCATGGCTTGTCCCACACCACTCCCATCATCAAGTACCTTGAAACATTGCAAAAATAATATATTATTAGATACTACTCGGTAGATTTCAGTGTATGAGCATTGTTACATAGAAATGATTAATAAATACTTTCAGGATAGACTTGGACTTCTTCGCTTTCTCTTTTTTTCCAATCACAGACTCCCCTTCTCTACCTTCAACCTCACCATTTTCCTCGTCCGCCCTAGCATTCTCTATAACATCTTCTATACTCCCTTTGTCTTCATTTTCAACTATATCCTCATTGATTTTGTTTGGGTCTTGAATTTATTCAGCGGCTAACTGATATAAGATTACAAACAAATGATAATATAAATGCAAACAAATGATAATATATACACAAACCAATGATAATAAAGATAAAATAAATAATAATATAACAGCTTACAAATGATATATAAAATGTAAACAAATGATTAGAAATATAATGCAAAAAATTTTACCAAGTAAAAAAATGAACAAATAAAAAAATGACTAGAAATACCTCCTTAGCAGCACCTTCCTCATCCTTTTCATCTTTAATTTCCTCTACTTCAAGAGTTTAGGAAACATCAGTGCGGCGGTCTTTGTTTTGGAAAACATCAATCTATAAAATAATCAGGAAGCACAAGTGATAAGCTAGATGCAAACAGATGATAAGCTAGGTGCAAACAAATGATAAGCTAGATGCAAACAAAATGATATTACACCTCCTCAATAATGGTTTTTTTTTGGGCCGCAGCCATCTATAAAGAAAATCAAATGATCAGGAATGATGCAAACAAATGTCAACAATCAGCCAAGATAAAAATATGATAATTGTGTAAAGATTACCAACCTCAAAGTCACCATCATAATCACCAGATATACTGCTAATATTCACAATGGTATTTTAATTTATGTCTCCCTCATCCTCAAAACCATTATTCTTAACTTCAGCGGCCTCCTTAGCCTCAAAACAACCATCGTTCTTAAATTTAGTGGGCTAAATGCAAACAAAATGATATTACACCTCCTCAATAATGGTTTTGTTTTGGGCCGCAGCCATCTATAAAGCAAATCAAATGATCAGGAATGATGTAAACAAATGTTAACAATCAGCCAAGATAAAAATATGATAATTGTGTAAAGATTACCAACCTCAAGGTCACCATCGTAATCACCAGATATACTGCTAATATTCACAATGGTATTTTAATTTATGTCTCCCTCATCCTCAAAACCATTATTCTTAACTTCAGCGGCCTCCTTAGCCTCAAAACAACCATCGTTCTTAAATTTAGTGGGCTAGATGCAAACAAAATGATATTACACCTCCTCAATAATGGTTTTGTTTTGGGCCGCAGCCATCTATAAGCAAATCAAATGATCAGGAATGATGCAAACAAATGTCAACAATCAGCCAAGATAAAAATATAATAATTGTGTAAAGATTACCAACCTCAAGGTCACCATCGTAATCACCAGATATACTGCTAATATTCACAATGGTATTTTAATTTATGTCTCCCTCATCTTCAAAACCATTATTCTTAACTTCAGCGGCCTCCTTAGCCTCATAACAACCATCGTTCTTAAATTTAGTGGGCTCTGCATTCTTCCCAAACTCTTCTCCCTCCAAACCTTTATCTTTAATGATTTGGTATACACCAATACAATCCAACAAATCCTGTAAAAGTATATGGAGCATGATTAAATGATATGATGGATGCAAACAGATTCTAATATTATACAAAACAAATGATATTTGTTGTTTCATAAGGAAATGTACCTTAGTTTTTAACGTGGTTTTCCCCTTAGGGCCTCTCCTCAGTTTCCTGATGATTAACAACTTCAGGGGGAAATTATCGATTTTGTCTTCAGTTTGAGCTTCTTTTGTCTAACCTTTTTTAGACTTAGCCTTCTTCATTACCTTCTTGCCTTTCGTTTCTTGAACTTCTTTTTATTCTCACTTCTTTTGGTTCCTTTCTTCAAGCTTGAGTTTTTTTTGTGCATCTATTTGCCATGTTCTCCGAACATTCATGCACTTTCTATATATTTTTTCACCTTTATTCTCATAATTTTTTTTAGCATTTTCTTAACGCTTCTTTTCAATGATTGTGGAGTCTTAGTCTGAATAATCACTCATAAATTCATTAAAACAGATGTAGAGTACTTATTTTCTGTATCAGGAGTACAATCAGAAGGTCTAAAAGGCGTTGTAAGAAATTTCAACAATCTATTTTGATCCCCTATTACGTGGTGTATCTGAACCAACAGATGTTATTTTGTAAGTGACAATACGAATTAAGTAAAAAACATTAATGACATTCAAACATACCTTGACCATGCTTTCACAAAGAGCCACTCCAATATCTATTTTGATAAACCTGCTACTACTCTACTGCTTACTCGCTGCTTCAACTCAAAGTTTCTAAGAAGGTAAAAGAAGAAAATAAAACATTCACACATGACAAAACTCATTCATACAAGTGATAAAACAAATCAGAACAAATGATAAATAATGATAAATAGCACAATGGTAGCAACTAACACAACGTATACTTATCAATGATAAATATGATACAAACAAATAATATGAATCACAAATTATGAGGAATGAGGCTTTCCATGGCCTCTATCACAATTTCATGCACCTTATATGATTTAGAAAGCTCCAAATGTTTCAAAAAAAAAATTATAATCAGATAAAATCTTTTGAAAGATAAAAAAATAAATTCAGTTTAAAAGATGACATCCACCATCCCTGTAACCTTGGGAAGCTAGTTTTTAGTTCATGAATTCTTATAAACTAGAAATTTGAAGGCAGGAATACCCATAAACGCCAATATCATAAGTACCCAGGTACATCCATGCAAAGATAATGCCCTGTCAAACTTTTGAGCTTCGGCAGACCGATACCTAGGCCACTCAACAAATTGGCTCCACACAAAAAATTAGAGTTGTTGTACCCAGGGGAATTTGTTAAAGTCGTCAAATTTATCTACTAAATTAATATATCTCTCCTAAATGATTCTTCCTTTATTTGGGAGGACAAATAATTGAATAATTTCAAGCAAATTTAAGCGAAGAATATCCTCTGCGTAATAAAAGCAACAAATAGACACACAAGTGACAAAAACTTAGGCAGAAATGACAAACACAAGTTAATGACATTAAATGCCTAAACAACTAACAATATCTTTCATAACAAAGGACAAATTTTAAAACTTACCATAATGTTTGTCCGTTCTAGCCTTCTTCCTACTATCCTCGATTTCCTTGAACCCGTAAGTTTTTATTTTTTAAGAAACGCCTCTTCCTGAACTCTGATTAATACTCCGAATTAACAAAAAAATCATGAGGTATAGGTGAAATATGTAGCCCAAGAATGAGAACAACATCCAGAGGTTTCATCTGCATTGTTGTCCCTCCATATTTTAAATGAACATCACTGACATGACGGTCAAAAGGTTCAACAACTAGCCTTCATTGGGTCTTGATCGGATTGATCGGCAATAATGGTGTAAAACAGGTATTACCATTGTTTCCCGCTCTTATGGAATAATCGTCTTTGATAGCAATTTTTGCATAACATAACCTGAACAACAAGATGTATTATTTTGCTGATTTTGGTTACTTTTTCTCTTTGTCAACCTCCTTCAATTTCTCATTCTCATTATCATTCTCAGACAGTTATTTTTCAGGTTCATCTTTTTCCAATGGAGCTCTCAATACTTTCTCTCTCACAATTTTTTAAACACTCTTCTTCCTGATTGCTTGGACTAAGAAAAAAGTAAGCATTAGTTCATTAGACATTTGGTGGACATAGAGATTGCAACAACATTACAAAATCAACATTATCATTTTCAAATCAAACACGCATACACTATAGAGAGAGGAAGAGAGGGGGAGAGAGAAAAAAAATAGATTTTAATACAAAGCGAAGGATTAGGGGAGAATAAAACTTACCAGACAAATGAAAAAATGATGCCTAAGATTCTCAAATCAGTACAAAGTACGAAAGAAGAGTTTTGATTAAAGTACTTAGGTTTTAAAAATCATCAATACAGACATATGGTGATTGAGTTGATAGGGGTGGTGTAATAGCCTAATTTCATATCTCGAACTTGGCCTTTACACCAAGGATATTCAGAGCGTCTGGAACAAATACTAGCACTAAGTTAAGTGTGGAAAACCTTTAAATGGATTTAAAACCACGACCTCTCTTAAGGATTTAGAAAGAAATATATTATTGATAGCTGTTAGATTATTACAAGAGATATTCTGAGTGTTTTGCAGAAACTTTCTTGATAGGAAACATATATGTCATTTCTCTGTAGTTCTATGGTCCTATTTATAAGTCTTATAATATGACCGTTATCTGCTTTAATGAAGAACATTACAATATATGGTTTTGATCAGTCTTCATAATGATTTGTGTAATGGCTTGATTTGTGCCACGTGTATGTTGACGAGGTCGAGTGGTCGGATGATGGTCGAAGATAGGGCTTGAGTCCGAGATGCGAAATAAGCCACTACAAGACGACTTTAAGCTAATAGCTCAAAAAACATCATGGGCGAGGGGTGTTGGCTGAAAAATTAATTTTATATCCTTTAACTGATGTTGTTGTTTTGAGTCTGAAGCAGTATATTACCAATGTTGTCAATGCTTACTTTCGGAAATTTGAGGTTTTGTGGTCCTCCTGGGTATGATTTAAGTCGATTAACTTGTAATTTGTTTGCCAATTTGAATGAACCTGTTGTCGGCATGAAATGTGTTATAGTAGATGTGTTGGTCGTATTGGATAAACCAATTGTGAACCTGAAATATGTAATTTGTTTCGTCGAATTGGACGAACCAATTATCGACCTGTAATGTATTAGATGGATTGGTCAAATTGGGATAAACCAATTTTGACCTGTAATATATAGTCTGTTTGGTCAAATTGGATGAACCAATAACCGACCCGTAATATATAATCTGCTTAGTAAAATTAGGCGAACCAATAACCGACCTGTAATATTTTAGATGGGTTGGTCGAATTAGGATGAACCAATAAGCGACCTGTAATGTATTAGATGGGTTGGTCGAATTGGGATGAACTAATGAGTGACCTGTAATGTATTTAGAATGTCAAATTGGCTGAAGCAACAATTTTGTATATTAAAGTACTTGTATGAGATAGTAGAAAAGTTCTGTGATATGTAATCTGTTTGGTCGAATTGGACAAACCAATAACTGACATGTAATATATAATTTGTTTGGTCGAATTGGACGAACCAATAACTAGCATGTAATGTATTAGATTATGTTATCTGTTTGGTCAAATTGGACGAATTAATTATCGACCTGTAATGTGTTGGTCGAGCTCGCCCCCCAGGTATAATTTATGGTCGATTGATAATAAGCTATAATAGCCTCCAGTACCACGACCTCGAGCACTTTAATAATGTAGTTGATATTGTTGAAAAGATGAGGTCGAGCATTGAGTCTGAGCTAAGACAGCTTTGAAGCTGAGGTCAGGCTTGAATACCCAGTTCCACTTGTTCAAATGGTAGAGATCTAGTTAGAGAAACAATTGATTTGGCGATTGAGATCACTGCTTGAATTTGTGACTGGTTCTAACTTTCGAGTGCTAACTTCCCATCATTGATCTCCTGAACTTCGTGTTTGAGAATTTTGTGTTCATCAGTTATGCAGGATTCAGAGCAAAGTGAAAGCGAGAGATTTATCGTACTCTTATTTGCTTGTAGAAGCTGCAAAACCTTCATAATTTCATTCATGAAGGTAATGCACGAACTAGCAGGAGACAAAGTAGTGGGTGTAATATATTGAAACTATGATCAGACTCCTGTCTTTGTCTCAAAACTGAGAATTTAGAGCTCGATCAAGCTCGCTTTTGAGAATATCATAATTGTCCAGCCGGACTGTAAGAATTATGACCATGACCTCGATATGGTTGCTGGTATCCATATGAAGACATTTGATGATGGAAATAATTTGCTTGGTTTTGAAATTGTTGCACCCACTAGAAGAGGTCGTAGCATTAGCAGATAGTTAACTGATATCAACTATAGTATTTTGTTGATCAAGATGTTGTTTGGAGGCCAGCAGATGAGCCTAAAAATCCTCCATATGGGCTTCGTCAACTGCTGCAATATGATTGGAATAAATAACATCATATTGAAGGCTTAGAAGGATGAGTTTTTGAATATCTGGTTCATGGATTATATTCTTAGATCCTGCAAATCTAATAGAGAGAGTTTTTGTTTGTTGAAGATAATCAACCATCTTTGTTGTACCCTTTTGCAAAGTTTGCAACTTGCAACGTGAAGTGTTGATGTGTGTAGGCAATTTAGATGCAAATTTGGGCTCTAGAGCATCGCAGAAGTTAGTCCGGGATATCAGAATTAAGACTTGGCTCCTAAGTCAGAAGCAACGAGGTCAGGATTAAAGAGAGATTGAGTATCATACCACACCCTAGGCAAAATCTGTCATGAATAAGGCACAATGTTGTTATTCGATGAAATTCGCCTATCATCGCCATTCTACGAAAAAACTACGACAAACATGGATATCGATCTGAGGTACATATATCCAACATCAGAATCGGCATCGCTATGTCTTCAAGCATAACATCATCGTTAAGTCTTTAAGCATAACAGATTAAAAATCTTTAAATATTTGGAAATCGCTCCATCAATCAAATCACCACGATCGCAAACAATCAGTACTGGGTTTTCAATCACCATGATTAGTTCATCAACTGGGATGAAGAGGGAGATCTTTAGCAGCAGTTACATAAATCTCCAAAAATTAAGGGTCTGGCCCAAAGACGGTAGCCACCATAGATGATGATGAGATAGTCATGGCTGCAGCTCAATAGATCTTAAAGAGTCTAGGGACTTCAAATAAGGTCACTAAGGATATGATCCATATTTCATCGACTTTAGATAAGTGGTTTTCGAGTATCAATGTCGGTGATGGGTTTGTGGCTGATAAGACTGAAATTGAGGAGTTTGAAGTCGCTGAGAAAATTGCACTTAAATAGGACTCTAATTTAAATACTCCCTAGTGCTTGTCGCTGCTTTAGGAGGATTCTCCATACGAGGCGTCGGCGTATTTACCAGCAGTTGATGAGATATTAAGGTTGACTAAGGATCTCAGTATGTCGCCTGATGGTGATGAGATTGGTTCGATTGTAGATTCTGTAATCAAACCCTTTATGGACATCAATCACCTTTGATGGATTACCATTTTGAACAATGATATTCGATCTAAAAGATATATAAGCTGGAGAGCAAATGAGAGAGAGAAAGAATCAACTAAGAAAAATATAATCCAGGTGGAGAGAGAAAGAAGAGGTGAAGTGTATTTTTTATTTCAAGAATCGGGGGTAGTTGTCTTGATTCCCATAGCCCCTGGTCTAGAAGTGTCATCTCGTATAAAAATAATCAGTTGTTTTCTAAGATAATGAGTTTGAGAACTTCGTTCCCACAGACGGCGCCAAATGTAATAGCCTAATTCCGTATCTTGAACTTAGCCTTTACACCAAAGATATTCAAAGCGTCTAGAACGAATACTAGCACAAAATTTAGCGTGGAAAACCTTTGAATAGGTTAAAAACCATGACCTCTATTGGGGATTTAGAAAGAGAAATATTATTGATAGTTGTTTGATTATTGCAAGAGATGCTCTGAGTATTTTGTAGAGACTTTCTTGATATGAAAAATTTGTCTTTTCTCTATAGTTCTATGGTCCTATTTATAGGTCTTATAATATGACCGTTATCTGCTATAATAACGAACGTTACAATATATGGTTTTGATGAGCCTTCATAATGATTTGTGTAACAACTTGATTTGTGCCACGTGTATGTTGACGAGGTCGAGTGGTCATATATGATGGTCGAAGATGAGGCTTGAGTCCGAGATGCGGAATAAGCCACTACATGTGGTTTCAAATGAAATTCTACCAGTCTCGATATGGTTGTCTCTTATGTTGTTTAAATGATTACTCTTCTCGATACACGTAAAAATAATGACCGTTGTTTTATTAAATTTTCCTCAATTGACTAAATGGTTGATATCTTTTGGCTCCAAAAACAATTGTCCAGTATAGAAAGAGAAACGCAGTCCCGTATATACTCTCTATATATATAAACTGCAATGACAACTAGCGTCAAAACAAATGACAAATTTTTGGATCAAAACATTGGAAATTTGAACAATAATACAAATGACATGTTACGTTTAAGGGTATTACAAATTGTTTACGAATAATTTATGTGAGGTTCTTAAAAATACATGCCCCATGTGCAAACCGCTATGTACACATGTTTATTTAAGATAAGTAAGTGCAGACCAAGATTTCATTACAATTTAAATTTGAGTGGTATCCCGATAAATTATTGACGACTCGGATAGGTTATTACTATTCTTCAGCCTGATGTGACGACTCGTACCCATTGACTCCACTTTTCTGTAAAATCAAAATTTTCAGGGTGGTTAACTGCAGTAATTTTTGAACTTTAATAGGGGTAAGACTCGAGTAATTTTCAGGGTTGTTAACTGCAGTAATTTTTGAATTTGGTCAATTGCCGATACAAAATAGCACACCTTCAAACATTTAAAGTATAAGTAAGGAATTATTAATGCAGCATTTTCTCGGTGATCCAAAAATAATACATGAGTCGCTAGGTGATCAAAGAATGAAGGCATTTAAGGATTAGGGTGCTCTAGTTCCAGCTCCCGATCCCGCTCCGCGCTCAGGTGACTCAGGATCAACCATCTGTAGAAGCTTGACGGGAAGACCCATTGCAGGAAAAGGGGTAGTAGGATCAGTTGCTACAGGTTCGTCATGGATCATTGGCGTCCACCGATAATTTGTTACTAAATGATGAATGACCAACAATACTTCGATCCTGGCAAATTCGATTCCTGGGCAAATACGTTGTCCTGCTCCGAAAGGCAAGTACGTAAATTTGGCAATTGATTTTGAAGAGCTCTCAAACCGGGATGGATCAAATTTCTCTGGCTCTTGGAAGATGTCCGGGTCCATATGCGTCGGAGATGTCACCCATAACAACTGCGATCAAGTAAATAATCAAACATTGAATAATTTTTTCAAGATATTACTTAATTGTAGTCAGATATGTTTCACCTACCCGCCATCCTTTTGGGATATCATATCCACCAAACTTAATATCCTTAGTACTAATCCTGGTGCCTCCTGTAGATGGCGGTGTCAACCTCATGATTTCTTGGGCTACTCTCCATGAATATTTCATCGACTGAGTCTTGTTCCATATCAGCTTTCCGTCCATACTTCCCTCCCTTAACTTTGCAATTTCCATTTGTTCTATTAGCAGTACAATAATTACATTATTAAAATTTAAGGAAAACTATATGTTGGAAATGACAAGTTAATTTTCAAGTTATTACAGTAGACTTGATTACCTTCAAACACTTTGTTATACACATTGTTGTCATCGCCAAGGCGTTGGAGGAAGAGGCTCAAAAGTGATGAGGTTGAATCATTGCTCGCGAGAAGTAAAGTCATAAGGTTATCCACAATCTCCTCATCCATTAAGGATTTTCCTTCTTCATCTCGAACATTTAAGAAACTCGTGATCATATCATGTTTGTGGGAGCCCATTTTTTCATCTTCCGTTTCCGTCTTTCTTTTCTTGACAAGATTATAGAGAACTTTGCTTATCTTAGCGCGTGCCTTACAAGCTTTTCCAAAGGCTGTTGCTGGAATGTTAAAAGGAATTGCCATCAATCCTCGGGAGGTGGCTTTGAGATCTTCTAGATGTAAGATGTTTTCGTCCATTCCACCTTCCGGTAATCCAAGTAGCATAGTACAAGTGATCGCAAAAATTACTCTCCTACTTACCGTGACAAGATTCACCATATCCTTACCTTCCAGCTCCTGCAACAAAGTCGGCCTCACTCAGATTATTTGCAGATCAAATCAATATTGATCAATAAATAAATTTTTTGTAACCAGCAACACATACCTGTAGCAATACTCTTTTGACTATTGATTCCATCTCCCCTATGAACTTCTGGAGCTTTTCAGGTTTCAACATGTTCATTAGGGCACCTTTGAGAAGTTTGTGCCTACTCCCTTCAACTTGTGACAAGCTCCGTCTTCCAAAGATGGTTTCTATGGATTTAAAATTGTCGCTCACAATACTGTCATTAGCAGTCAAAAGGAACTTGTTACCCAGTTGGCCAGTCAGAATGGCAACTTGTGAAGCCATCACACGTGATCTGAACACCGGCCCATATTTTCTGAAATGACTCGCAATCCATTCAGCAGATTTGCCTTTCTGCATCGCAGTTGTAAAACCAATGAAGTCAAATATGAATGAGGATCCGGGTGGAAGTTTTTTCCCGGGATTCATATTCAAATTGAGATACCCGAGGACATAGAGCGATCCTAGAGATATAAGCATACCAGCTAGTATTAGCATTTGAAACTCAAAGGAGGACGATGTAAGGATCGAAAACAACTCCATTTTTGCCTCTAGTGATGATAATGAATGATGCATTCCAAAGAAGGCATTGATTTAGTGATGAAAATGAATGATACATAATTACAGATAAATATTTTCGTTTAAAATAATGTGCGTGGAATGCATGTCTGAAAATTAATTGCATGCCAAAATTTATTATGCCTACCATATGAATTTAGTTTTCCTGAAAGCCTTACCAACCGACCAAGCCTCACATAGTGTATCGCAAAAGCTTTGAATTTCAGTAGATCGTAAAGCCTTCGATTTTCTCCAACTAATGACATGAGATTTTGACCCCCTATTAGATCAGATCCAATCCTTGATTAATTTTTAAATGTCATTATATATATCTATACAAACTACAAGGCCTAGACAATTTCATGCAAATAAATAACAAAAGGGATAGTTCATCGCATACAAACGGTTGTGGGACAATGTAATAGCCAGGCTTTGTCCCACATGTGATAGGAATAATTTACTGAAATGTATGCGCGATGCACGTGACTCATATTTTATGAAAGTAATAAATTTGACTAAAACAACACCGACAACTTCTGATTAATTCACGAGTTCTACTTAGTGTCACCCACCTGGGTGAGTTGTGCTTAACCTCATATTAAATTGGTATAAACCGATTACACGGAGCTCATAATGAAGAAGAACATTTAATATAGTCAATTGAAGAAGAAATTAAGTTCTTAAGGAATCCTAATTTTGATTTATTAGAACATTTTCTTTTGCATAAAAACTAACTACTAGAGAAAGTTAAGAGTGTCTCCCTTTATAAAATTAGATAGAGAGGCCAACTAATGTGGTGCACGCCCTATCTAGGGATGTGCTACATCAAACCCTCCCTCTGCAGAAGAATTCGACCACGAATTCAACCGGGCAGTATAATCGGAAAATAAAGTTGGTTCCCTCTGTTGAAAATATGCTTATGATATCCATGAATCCTCTAAATCAGGTTTACCCACCCAATGCACCTTGTACATTTGATAAATACCTCTCTTTGGCGTCTCATTTGTATTCCTCTTTAAGACAGTGTCAATACGGTCAAACTCGTGTTGCTACGGAAGAGGAATCGGTAAAGTAATAGGCGGCACGTGATCACCCACAAAAGTAGAAAGGAGACTCACATTAACAACGTGAGATCGTTGCATATGTCGTGGGCAGAGGCAGAGCAAGGGGTGTTCCAGGAGGGTCAGCTAAACCCCCTAGTTGTCGGGAACTTCACTTTGCTGTAACGATTTTATCCATAAAAAAATCACTTAGTGTAATTAATACATATTTGAACCTCCTCAAATTATGGCATAAGAATATTGTAGCCCAACTGGTTATTATTGGAATTTGGATGGAGGAGACACGCGCTCAAGTCCCATCTCCATCATAGTTGAACTAGTTTTATAGTTCATTTTCAATATGCCAAGAAATCACTCTTAATTTTTTTTTTCTTCTGAGACTCCCTCCCCCATACACTTATTTTGAACCCCCTCGATGAAAACCCTAGCTCCGTGCCTGGCCGTGGGAGGTCAAGCTCGTAAGCGCTCTTCCCAATACACTGAACAATATGGAAATGACCCGTTCGCCGAAGGGCTAATTTGGAGCCCACCCTGGAACGACATTCTTTTCTCGATATGCAGCTTAACCAAATTACCTGGCTAAAAATTGACCTGTTGACGACATGTATCTGCCTATGCCTTATAGAAGGCATATGTCTCTGCTAAATGTGTGCATACACTCTCGTGGATACGCTAGCAGCAGAGGAGGAAACTGGGATCGTCGGGGGCATGGGTGCTAAACCTAGAACTATATCCGGCAAACGCCCCTAGACGATTATAAATGGCGACAATCCCGTAGACCTATTGACAGAGTTGTTAAAAGTGAACTCTGCCTAAGTAAGGGCGAACACCAAATCCTCTGGACAATCCCCAATCATGGCTCGTAATAGGTTGCCTAAACTTCAGTTAGCCACTTCCGTTTGTCCATCGGTCTAAGGATGAAATGCTATGGAAAATTGTAATTTGCAACGTAAATAACCCCATAGTGACAGCCAGAAATGACCTGTGAACCTGACGTCTCGCCATGGTGCCTCGTGAATGGGTAAGGGCGTATTTAGGCCAGTGTTTTGCTGAGTCCCCTTAGCTGTTTGACAAGTATAGCACCGCTGAATGAACTGGTTTACATCACACCGCATGCTGGGCCAAAAATATCTCTCTCGCATAGACGACATCGTCTTGGCCAATCAAAAATGTCCACCAAGTCCCCCACAATGAATCTCAACCGACACTCTTTTGAAATGACGACTTAGGAATGCAGAGCGCAGACTCATAAAGCAAATACTCATCCTATATAGAGTACTCACTACATCTCATACCCTCCTGTGCGAGACAATCGCCAAAAATAGGATAGAAAAACTTATCTATAACATAGAGATCACGTAATCTCTCAAACCCAAATACTGAAGCTCGGAGAGTAACCAGAATCTCCTTGCGTCAAATAAGCCCATCTGCGATTGTGTTCTCATTTCCCTTGACGTGTTGAGTGCTGAACGTCTAGTCTTGGATAAAGTTAAACCACTTCGCCTGTCTATCAGAAGTGACCCGCTGCTGACTATGTATATGGCGTAATGCATCATGGTCTATGTGGAGGATAAACTCCACGAGTACTAAATAGTACCTATAATGAGTAAGTGAGCGGACAACAGCTAAAAGCTCAATGTCATAAGTAGAATAACGTAACTGTGAATCCGCAAGCTTCTGGGCAAAATGCGCAGCTGGTTTCCCCTTTGAGAAACATCTGTATAAAGTCAGGTAGTACTAGAATAGGAGCTGACGTCAACCTATCCTTGATCGTTGCAAAAGTGACAGCCGCCTCTATCCCCTAGACAAATGGGACATCTCGCATCAAATCAGTCAGTAGTGCCATGATCCTACTAAAATCTTAAATAAGCCTCCTACAAAATGTAGCTAACCGGTGGAAACTCCAAACTTGTGACGTCGATGTAGGAACCGACCAATCCCTAATAGCCTGAACCTTGTCGTCATCAACCCATATACAATTAATTGACACCACAAATCCCAAAAACTAGGGGCGAAGCTAGGGGGACCAGTGGGGTCATTTGACCCCACTAGATTTACCAAAATTACTTACCAGATAGCTAAAATGATTCATATATGTATAATTTGTATATATTTTACCCCACTCAGTTCTAATCATATAATTATTATTGGTCCAGTAGATAAGTATGTTGGTTTTAACTACTTAATCAAGGGTTCAAGTCCCCACAGCCTCATTTTTATATTTTCTGATTAACATTATATATGATTCAGAATTAACTTTTAGATTGGGGATTCTCTTCTAAGACTTTTAATTTTTTTTAACTTGGCATGAGTTCTAAAATAAGTGATACTAAAATACCCTAATATGTTTTTTCTTTTTCTTTTTTTCTTAGGGACGATGCCCCTGAACCCCCTCACTTTTTTTTTGACACCAGTGGACTCCAGTCTTGGCTTCGCCCCTGCCAAAAACTGCACAAAATCAACCATGAAAGAACATTTCTTTAGCTAAAGAAATAGCTTGTTGTCCCAGAGGACTCCAAAAATAGTGGCGATGTGCCATAAGTGTTCTTTTTCTATTTTACTGTAGATCAGAATATTATCTAAGTACACAATAGATAACTTGTTAATATACTTACGCAAAGCCTCTGTTATCAACCTCTAAATGTCGACGGTGTATTAGAAAGGCCGAAAGGCATGACTATCCACTCAAATAGACCATCCAATGTTTTTAACGCCATCTTCCACTCATCACTGGGCCTCATACAAATCTGGGGGTACTCACTGCAAAGGTCAAGTTTTGAGAACACTCGAGCTCCGTGCGAGCTGCCGATCATATCCTCTAACCGTGAAACTGGGAAACGGTACTTAACCGTTATCTTGCTGATAACTCTACTATTAGCACACATCCGCCAAGTACCCTCCTCCTTAAGAGTCAAAAGGGCTGGTACTACACATAGTGGCATGTTCTCTCTAACTAGGCCCTTGGTACATAACTCAGAGAGCTACTTCTGTAACTCGGCATGCTCTGCGGGTATCATCCGGTAGTGGGCTAGGTTTGGCAGTGGGGACCCCAAAACAAAATCAATAACATGTTGTATATCCCGTAGGGGAGGTAATGCATTATCTGTTCTTTTAGCACAAATATCGCTGAACTCTGCAATAATGGAATGTAAACAAGAAGGGACAGAAGTAGGGGTGAACAATATGTACTGATAAGGGTATAACCTTACCGTAACACCGAACATCGAGGATGAAACTGACACACTCTCGTCGTACAACTGCGACAAGTGTTGGAGGTGGCATTGTTTTAAGATGACTTTTTCCTTTCCCCATAAGAAACTAAAAGTATTTGTCTCTCCATCGTAACTGATTTTCCTATCAAATATCCAAATCCTCCCAAGTAGGATATGAAAAATACCCATATCAACTACCGAAGCATGGATAATATCCTCATAGGTGTCACCTATCGTGAATGTCGCCATACATCGTGTTCAAAACTTTTTCGTTGTCCAAGAGAGAGCCAAGTGAGATCAAACGGTTCTGTACTTGGGAACGTTTCTAACTTCAATTTTTCTACTAGCTCCTTGGCTACTAAATTCTCTTTAGACCCATAGTCAAGATGACTTCACAGAGTCTTCCCGTCACTATATACCGTGCACGGAATTTGTTGTTACGGAGCCAAGAATTTGGATTTTCCAGGTCGAATCTCAATGTTCTGTTTGCCGAAGTGCATAAGGGTAAACTGTGGCAATGCTGTGGGGATCAAGGTTCGGTTTTGTTGGTCCCAATGTTGGCTAAGGTTTATTCATCGTCAACCAAGGTAACGATGATGGCGCTGTGTAGGTTGGGTGAGACAAGTGGAGCAGGCCGCAGTCTTGGGAGAGGCGCGCCTCTTCTGTTGATAACGCCATTATAGTGGGGAGGGATAATGGTAGGCCTCCCTTCATCTTACTATTTTGGTTTTCTGAATTTTAATTTTGGTATTGGGGCTCCGGCTATTGGGGTAAGATGGGGCTAATTGTAGACTCGGTTAGGCTTGGGTGGCTAGGCTCTCCACCGACTGGATCGGGCTTCTTTTGTTTGCTTCGGGTTAGGTCCTCTTTACACTGGGTTGGGCCTGATTTTGGGCCTGGGCTATGCGGATCGAAGGGGATCCATGTGGGGATCATCCCTCCCAACCTTGTTTTTACTGTTTACCTCTTAAACCTCTGCCGTTTTCCCCGATGTTAGTCGTCGGTTTTGCATCGCCTTCATCGGCTATTTGGACCTCGTCGAAGGGTCAGCCATCTCGTACATCAGCGGGAGTTTGCTTGGATTCTTTATCGTCGTGGCCATTTGGTGCTCATGTGAGTCGTGTCAATCCGTAATGCTTGGAACACCAGAGAATTCCTCGATGGTGTGGTCTGAGTTGGGTTGAACGTACCTATCTCCATCTTCAACAACTCGCAAAATTGTTTGGAACAACTTGGATTGAGCTCTCACAAGTTCTAGGAAAAACTCGTGTGTTGTATTCATCTCGTCGAATCGAAGGACTAAAAGATTGCTCTGATACTACTTTGGTGTAAACTGATTACATGGAAGCCTGATAATCAATAAGAACACTTAATATAGTCAATTGGGGAAGAAATTAGATTCTTGAGGAGCCTTAATTTTGATTTATTGGAACCTTTTTTTTTACATAAAAACTAACTACTAGAGAAAGTAAAGAGTGCCACACTTTATAAAACTAGAGATAGAGGCCAACTACTGTGGTGCACGCCCTATCTAGGGATACGTTACATCATAAATAGTGAGATAAATGTAACTGGCTAGCTTGCAGTTCAAATTGTTTCTTCTTCTTCTTTTTTCTCTCTTTGACTTCTCTTTCTTCACCTGTAAATTAAAGTCTCTCAAACATGAAATCTTCTCCATTAATTTATCTTCTCCTATTATTTCATCAACAGTCCATACAAAATATTGATTCGAATCCCTTCAATTTAAATTTGAAAATATATAATCAACTCATATTTGGTGTATAATCAACCCATATTCGGTGATGAATACAACAAATCAAGGGGTGAAAATCGTTGCAAGCCTGCGATGACATTAATGCAAAGTGAGAGAAAATCATTTCGGCTACATAGCGGGGTAAATCATCTCAGTCACATTAACGAAGAAGATGAGATGGAGTTTTCATAATATATGAGACATGAATGATAAGAGTGGGGTGAGAAGAAGTAAATTTGATTGAAGATGTGATATTTAGAAATGAGTAGTTGAGTTTTACAATCTGAGATGAGTTTCTTTAGAGAGAGAGTTAGAGAGAGAGTTGATATAACATTTAAGAGAGAGAAAATGAACTTAAAGTGGATTTCTAATTTGTAATTGCCACGCGTCATATATTTTGTGGAGAGTGAGCACTGAGTAATGTGGGTACGGGTATCTTCGGATCGGATTGGAAATGTAAGGATTTGAAATTTTTCCAATCTTTTTCAAAAACAAAAATTCTGTTCCGATCCGATCCGATTTTTTTTGGAAATCCAAAATAGGAAAAATTGGATTTTTAGGAAAAATCAGATATACATTCAGAATATTCAGAAGAAGAAAAAAAAATGAAAAAAGAAAACCCCCTTAGAAATAGTAAATATTCAGAATATTCAAATCATTATATTCCACCACTATTCATATCTATGTCACATATTATCATCACAACATCTCAATCTAACAAAAAATAAACCATTAATCTATAAACAAAAGGTTAAAAATGAAAAGAATATTCAGAAAATTTGAATCGAACAATGTTTAGAAAATTCAGATTGAAAAATTCAAAAAAATCTAAATCACAAAACCATATCTGATTCCGATACGATTATTTTTGGAAAAAATTGGAAATTGGAAATTCGAAAATCGGAATATCAATGTAGTGATCTAAAATAAAATCAAAATCGGATCGGATTTCGAAAAATATGGAAGCTCAAAAATAAGTTGCAGCCCTAACTGTGGGTGACAAAAGTATATTCATTAATTTACAAAATACAAGTAATCAATTTTATGTATATAATTCCCGGTCATGCATTTAGCAAACGTTAAAATATGAAATTAATTTGGTCACATGCATTATTGTATGTTTGCTAACTTTACCTCGATAGTTAGATAGTGTTTTATCTATCTATATTAATAAAAAAGAAGGCGACATTTTGGCTTGAATCCTAACGGTGCATCATGAAAATCATTGCCTCGGGGCATTGTATTTGCAGGCCAGATTCAATTTTTCACCAATTTTGGCGAAGAATTGAAATACGGCCGTTAGATCAGTGGTTTAATGTAAGTTTACTCTTTTATCTTCTCCTCTTTCATTACTTAACATCTTAACAGTTAGTTAAATTCAGTTCTCCTACTCTAAATTGCCACTTAATGTGGCAACTCTAACACTTGATTACTTAACATCTCCAACAATTAGTTAAATTACAAATCATCTGGCGATTGTCCTAATCTAGATTGGCATTTAATATGTGGCAACTCTCACACTTAATATGTCAGCCCTCAGGAAATTTCTCATCATCTAGTTCTTCACCTCTTTTTATATGCCAAATAGTTTGGCTCTTATACACCTCTTCTTTATAATTGTTAGGTTTTTTATATATCACATCTTCCAAACAAAATGTGAATTAGGGTTCTCAAACGTCACCTTAGATGTACCAAACTATATGAAATTTAATCTACACTTTGTATAGTTTCAAAACACAACTTTTCAATATACAATTATAATGGAACTAATTAAAGTGTACATGGGGTGAAAGTGGTATAGTTGAGAGGGTATGGTTACCATCAGTAGTATTTTCCAGATTATCAATTGTATTCCGTTCATTACCTAAAGGTAAGAATGAACCATGTTCTTCATGTACGGGTTTTATGATCAGTATTCATTTCCATATATTGAAGCACATTTTGAAACGTCGTCGATGGGGTACTTGATGGAGGACCAATTGCGATAATATCAATATAAATTCATTACGCTGTTTGCTAGACTATATAATCTCAGTAGTTGGATATGGTGGTGTCGCAATATCAATTGGTTGATGTGAACACAAATTACACATTTGATACATTTAAACATCAAAATTTTGATACCTTTATTCACTATATGGGTTAAACATCTTGAATCATGCTTCTTTATATATTAGGAAGTTAAATGAAATAAATACAAACTAGGAGTTACACAATAACCTAGAATTACCAGTGAATTTTATTCATTTAACTTATACTTCATCATCTTCTAAACATTCTCTCCACCCAACTCTTCATCTTCAATCATGGTTTCTTCAAGTGCATCTCACTCTTTGATCACCTATCACCGAAGGGAAAAAAAACTAAGAAAACCCCTTATAATTTGAAGCCTTACCTCACATATCAACCACCAAACGCCGAAGTTTGTAACATTCAACCTGCATTGCTGACTTATATCAGAAGACTTAAGGGGGGGGGGTTCATAAAATAATTTATGTCTCTCTTATTCAACTTTCAAATTGGGGGGGGGGATAGAACACGATCATACACCCTCCAAATGCAGTTCAACAAACAACATATTGAGGTTGCTAATAGGCAACCAGTGGTGAATCATGTTCCCACAATTGATCTTACGATACCACCACATCTTGCAACTGAGATTATGGAGTCTAACGAACAACGTGATAAATTTTATAATGATATTATTGTAAATGGTGCATCGTCAATGGTGTATGAAGCCGTACTTCAATCCTTGGAAATGAATATTGATCATACAACCATTGAACATGGAGATCATGGATCATTCTTACTTTTACGTAATCAAGGGGATATAATCGATAATCTGGTGGTAATCATACCCTCTCAACAACGCCACTTTCACCCCAGGAATTCTTTAATTTAGTTCCATTATAACATAAAATATTATATGAGCTTCTACTCAATGAGGCATGTACAAAATATATACATTATTAGATTACTTACTGACATTAATAATTCTATTGAGTTTTTTGATCGAATTTAAAAAAATAAATGAGGCTATGCATACTGAATGATCGAAAAAATCATTTTTAAATCAGCCATTGTGGCAATACACTACAACATTAGCAAAATAAATCTACTTTATATAAATATACCATACCGTGTAGATGCTATATAGTGCACAACTAGGTATCATACTATTTGATCGATAACTTGAGAAAATAAGACTATGCGTACTAAAAGATCGAAACAATCAATTTTAAATTGGTCATTGTAGCAGTATACTATAACATTAACAAAATAAGTCTACTATATAGAAAAATATCTTAGCGTGTAGATGCTATATAGTGCACAAGTTTCTATCGTACTTTAGTTTCTTAACCATGGACATATAAACTATGTTTTACATAAAATATTTTTTTACATAATGAACAAATCAGTAGTGTTTTCCTTATACAGGTCAACACATGAAATACCAATGTCTGGATATCTTTAGAGTAAAACATTGCGTGAATAAGCAGGAAGTATTTATATAAATTGAGTATATCGAGCTTACATGGAGTGAAGAACAATACACTGAATCATAACTCATCACATTCTAATTTTAAGATACGCCATCAACATATAAAAAACAATACATTAGAAAATAAATTTTAACATAATAGTTGGCGTGTTAGTTCATGAAATAAGAGTTTTATATTGAACTTTCTATTCCTAATGGTAAAATCAAAACCTTAATAGGCCTGACCACCTTTTCCACTTATTGGCCCAACCTTATCTTTTTTCCTTGGAATCCTTTTTGGGCATTAATGTTTTTACTATGGGGTACTCTCAACTATGTATCTATCTATACTATTAAGCTAATAACCCATAGGCTATTCATGGTTCGCAGTCCACTTTTTTGGTGGTCGCTCCAGCCAATAATAAAGTGACACATGTACAACTTTGTTATACTACTAAACTTTATCCACACGAATCCTTAAAATTGAAGAGTTGCAACTCTTCAACAAAACTCTTATTTATCAAATTCCATTTCTCTTGAATAAAATATCTCCAATTGCACTATTTTGGAAAGTAAGCAACTCTTTTCAAAATCCATTGAAATACTTGTTACCATTTTCTACCAAAACCATTCACACTGATCAGTTTAGTTTACATTCCTCTGTCTCTTCATCGCTCGTAACTTAAGAACGTAAAATCCTAATTCATATTGTCCCCCCCCCCCTTCTCTCTCTCTATTGTATTTTAGGATTTCTATTTGGATTTGCGGTTATTTGCTATGAATACGATGTAAACTGGGTTGATTACTACTTCTATGCGTTCAAAATATACTCTAATTAAGAGCCATTTCAATGGAACTGAATTTTAATCGTAGATCTTTAGGGAACTACTGCGTTTCTGAAGGAAATGGTGAATGATTCAAATAAGTTTTAGTGATTATGGATTGATTTTTAAGAAAAGATAGGTTATTTATTCGCCTATGTATTGGCCTTCCTGTCACAATAAGGATGATCTATTGTGTCAATTATAGGGCTCATCCAAACATTGTCTTGAATTGGTACAAAACTTATATCTTTTTGCAAGTGTTTTTTTATCTTTTTACATATTATTTTGGATTTTATTTACCGTAATATTTAATTACTGTCAGGCTGTTTATATTTATATAAAAATGGGCATTGGTTACTTAGATAATACCCAATTCAGTCATTGCCCCAAAATTGGTACATATTAACTATTTGCTATTTGCTTATGTTTTTTTCATGTCTTTTCTTTATCATAACGATTTCATGTAACTTCAGTTATCACATTGGTATATTTCTTTTACTCACTCTATTCCAGAAAAAGCTCTCAATTTGCTAATCTTATAATTCTTTCTCCTCTGCCAGTCTTTCATGACAACCACTGTATAAAATTTAAGTCAATTGGAAACTAAAAGGCTAATTTTTAAGATAAGAAAATGTTTGAGAAGGAAAGTTGCACATGCATTGCACATGCTAAACTTTGGGGCACATACACTCCATTTCTTGAGATACGTAGGGGTCAGTTTAGTTTAAATTAACTAAGGCGCACCCTATGATTATCTCTCTATCTCTATCTCTATCTCTCTCTTCTCCTCCTCCTCCTCCTCTAAAAGACTTGGTATTTTAAGCATTTACTCTTACATTAATAATTACAATGCAAATGAACCATTACGCTTAAAACTTGTTTACAAGCCTAGATCGTGCAGGTTTAGTTCAAGTGCACCTTACGTTAATAAATTTAAATGTAAATCCTAACTTGTATTAATAGTTTTAATGCAAATCACCCCTTACATTTTCTGTATTAGTAAACTTTGAATGCAACTTCTCCCAAAGAATCAACAATATTTGGGGCTTGATCTTTTTCATCATCGGGATAGTCAAGAAGAGAGGCTTGACCATCTTCCATTGGGGTTTAATCTACTTCCATGTAATTATTGTTGGAAAATACAAAAGAGCCTTTAGTTTTCTTTATGGTTTGAATGGTAACACTAAGTGTTTAGTCCCACATTGGATATGAGGGAAGCTCAACTCTACTATATAAGTAAGTTTAATACTTAACTTATTGTGATGTATGTGAGAGTTGGTGGGTCGCACGCGCATGTGCGACCCATGTGTGCAAACTAGCTTGGGTGCATGGACTACCCATGGGATTGCTCAACCTAGGAACCCACTTATTATTATAAGTCTATGGTTGGGCCTTGGGTCATGGGCTCATGGGGATTCCTTGGAATACTTCGTCAATTTTTTGGGTTTGAGGTGTGAGTTGGGGTGTCTCCAACAGACGTACCTAAAGGTGTGACTCTTGGTGAAGATTTACTCCCTTGTTGATGAGTCACCTATGCTATATATAACCCAATTTCATTTTCAATTATTATCATAAGCTTTTTAGAGTTTTTCTTGAGTCATTTTCAAGAGAGAAATTAGAAGTATTCAAGGTTCATTTGGCAGAGAGATAGAAGTGTTTTCTTCTTTCTGAGATTGGTCGCTGTATCCTGGGAGACAGAGGCCTATATTCCTGCAAAGTACTCTGGCAGGGGCAAATCTATCTTAAGGAGATAGTGTGTATACACTAGACTCGATCATCTCCCTAAGAGGTGTTATTTTGTTCATACAGATTGTGAATTACAATCTTAAGACAGATATATTTTTTGTGATCAAAGACTGCAAACATTGTGAATCTCACAAAGAAGGAGGGTGAAAAGAGCAACCCACAAGTTCTGAAGGTAAAGCCTGAGAAGTTCGATGACACTGAATTTAAGCGTTGGCAGCAGAAGATGTTGTTCTTTTTTACGACTCTGAATTTCGCAAAATTCCTCAAGGAGGACAAGCCAGAGTTAAAAGTGGTAGAAACTGGCCCAACAGCCATAACAGCAGTGGGGGCATGGATTCATTCCGACTTTCTGTGTCAGAACTATATCCTGAATGGCTTGGACAACACATTGTACAATTTGTATAGTCCAATGGTGTCTGCAAATGAACTGTGGGAATCCTTAGACCATAAATTTAAGACGGAAGATGCCGGACTGAAAAAATTTGTAGTCGACAGATTCCTGGATTATAAAATGGTAGATTCTAAGATTGTAATCAGTTAAGTACAGGAACTGCAGATTATCCTGCATGATATTCATGCAGAAGGTATGAAGTTAAGTGAATTGTTCCAAGTTGATGGGATAATTGAGAAGTTACCTTTATACTGGAAGGACTTCAAAAGTTATCTGAAGCATAAGAGGAAGGAAATGAAATTGGAGGAACTGATCGTAAGGCTAAGGATCAACGAGTATAACAAATCTAACGATAAAAAGGATGTTGTTCATTCTTACAATGCCAAGGCTAACATGGTCGAGGGAAACCCTGAACCCCATAAGAAAAATGGGAAGAAAGGGAAAAATGGGAAGAATTTTTTGTGCCCTAAGGGAAAAGACTTTAAGAAGTTCACAGGGAGTTGTTATGTTTGTGGCAAGCCAGGGCACAAGTCAATAGAATGCCACAAGCGTAAAAGCAGACCAGAAAAAGAGAAAGGCACTCAAGCACACATTACTGAGATGGAGAACCTATGTGTAGCGATCTCCGAAATCAAGCTGGCAAGCAATTCCAGAGGATGGTTTATGGACACAGGGGCCACACGCCATATATGCTATGATAGGAGTTTATTGTGTACCTTCAATAAGGCTAAACATGATGAGAAAGTGTTTATGGGCAACGTATCAACATTAATGGTCGAAGGAAAAGGGAAAGTAGGTATAAAATTAACATAAGAAAAGGAAGTTACTTTGAATGAAGTGTTGTATGTACCCGATATCCGCAAGAACCTTGTTTCCGGAGCACTGCTGATCAAGAATGGTTTTAAGTTAGTGTTTGAGTCAAACAGATGTATCATGACTAAGAATAGTGCATTCATAGGAAAGGGTTATGAGTGCGATGGACTATTCAAACTAGCAGTCTTATGTAAACCTGATTCAATTATCAATATGAATGAGAATTTTGTTTACTTACTTGAGTCATTTAATGTTTGGCATCAACGATTAGGACATGTAAATTATGGTTTACTACGTAAATTAGTCCATTTAGGATTGCTGCCTAAATTCAATATTGGTTACAAATAAAAATGAGAAGTATGTATTGAATCATAATTTACAAAACAACCTTTCCATTCTATTGAATAACAAAAAACTGAACCACTAGATTTGATTCACAGTGATCTCTGCGATTTGAAGTTTATTCAAACATGAGGCGGAAAGAAGTACTTTATTACTTTCATAGATGACTGTACAAGATATAGTCATGTGAACTTGCTCTGAGGCAAAGATGAGGCACTGGAAATATTTGTTATTTTCAAAAATGAGGTTGAGACTCAACTCAACAAAAAGATAAAAATTCTTAGAACTGGTAGGGTTGGGGAGTACGACTCTATTCCATTTGGAGAACTTTGCACTAAGTTTGTTATTATACACCAAACTACTGTACCATACACTCCTCAGCAAAATGGAGTTGCAGAGAGAAAAAATTGAATATTAAAAAATATTCTTAATGTTATGTTTATTAGTTCTGGTTTGTCACAAAACTTGTGGGTGGAAGCGTTGCTTTCTGCAAATTATATTCTTAATAAGTTACCTCACAAGAAGATTGATAAGACTCCTTATAAACTCTAGAAAGGTAGGGAGGCTTCCTATAATTTCTTAAAAGTGTGAGGGTGTCTTACAAAGGTACAAGTACCATTGCCAAAAAGGTCTAAGTTAAGACCTAAAGCTATTGACTGTATTTTTATTAGCAATGCCAATAACAGTAGTGCATATAGATTTCTCGTATAGAAATTTGAAATAAATGATGTACATGAGAATACCATCATTGAATCACGGGATGCTATATTTTTTGAAAATATATTTCCATATAAAAAGAGTGATAATGTGAATCCTCTTAAAAGAATAACTGATATTGCTTCTAGTAGTGATCAGCGTACCACTCTTACAAGTTCTAATTTTAATGCAGAACCAAGACGTGGGAAGCGACTTAAAATTGTTATGTCTTTTGGCAATGATTTTATAGTATTCCTGTTAGAAAATGAGCCTCGAACCTTCAATGAAGCCATGGCTACACCTGAAGCTTCTAGTTGGAAAGATGCTGTGCAGAGTGTGATAGACTCTATAATGCATAACCATACTTGGGAATTGGCAGATCTTCAACTTGTCAACAAACCTATAGGTTGCAAGTGGATTTTTAAACAAAAATTGAGACCTGATGGTTCAATTAAAAAGTATAAAGCCAGACTTGTTGCCAAAGGCAATAGGTAGAAAGAAGGTTTGGACTATTTTGATACATATTCTTCAGTGACAAGAATAACTTCCATTCGTATGTTGTTAGCTATTGCAGCAGTGCATAAGCTTGAAATACATCAAATAGATGTTAAAACAACATTCTTGAATGGTAAATTAAATGAAGAATTATATATGAACCAACATAAGGGGTTTACTGTCAGAGGCCAATAAAATAAAGTGTGCCAGTTGGTTAAATCTTTTTATGGATTGAAGCAGACACCTTTGTAATGGTATGACAAAATTGTTGGAGTCATGATGACGGATGGCTTCAAAATTAATGAATGTGATAGATGTGTCTATATTAAATGCATTAATGGTGAGCATGTAATTGTGTGTCTTTATGTAGACGATATGCTCATCATGAGGACTAACATAAATATCATTATGTCAACAAAGAAAATATTGTCCAAGAACTTTGATATGAAGGACTTTGGTATTGCAGATATTATTCTTGGCATAAAGATTAACAGAACACCACAGGGACTTGTGTTGTCTCAATCACATTATATCGAGAATGTACTTAAGAAGTTTAATAAATTTGAGAATCGCGGTGTTTAGACACCATACGACAATATGCGTCAATTGATTAAATACGCATGTGAACCTATTTCTCAAATAGAGTATGCACACATAATAGGCAGTCTAATGCATATTATGAACTGCACAAGGCCAGATATTGCTTATGCGGTTAGCAAATTGAGTCGGTATACTATAAACCCTGGACCGAGCCACTGGGAAACATTAATCTAGGTTTTAAAGTATTTAAAGCATACAATAGACTATGGGTTGCACTACACAAGATATCCAGCTGTCATTGAGGGATACGGTGATGCAAATAGAATATCAGATTCTAACAAGTCATACTCTACAAGTGGATACGTGTGTACCCTTGGTGGTGGAGCTACCTCATGGAAATCCTCAAAACAAACATGCATAACTTGATCGACTATGGAATCAGAGTTTGTTGCTCTAGATTTAGCGGGAGATGAAGTTGAGTGGCTTAGATAGTTTTTAGAGGATATTCCTATGTCGCTAAAGCCAGTACCTGCCTTATGTATCCATTATGATAAGCAAGCAGCTATTGCAAGGGTAAAGAATAATGTCTATAACGGTAAGTCACGACATATACGTCGCAGATATAATACTGTAAAGAAATTACTTGCAGGTGGAGTTATATCCATTGACTTTGTGAAGTCAAGTGACAACCTAGCGGATCCATGTACGAAAGGGTTGACAAAAATGCAAGTATTTTCCACATCGAGGGGAATGGGCTTAAAGCCTTTAACTATGAGTTAACCTCAGCGGAAACCTAACCTAGCTGATTGGAGATTCAATGATCTAGGTTCAAATAGGAAAACTAGTTGTGAGTTACTTAACATGAGCATTGAGGAGATCTTAACTCCTACTCATTCCATGATGTGAATAATACAACCTGTAGTGATTTTTAGGGTAAGTTATCTTAACTTTTAATGATTCCTATGCCTTGTATTTATATGTGGGGTACGACAGGGTACTCTTAATAGGCAATCATTTATGTGAGTGCGAGGTGGGGCCACTTCAATGAGAATTTCATAGGGTAAAATTTTTTAGGAGCACTCATGAATCCGGGGTTTGTTCAGGGCCGAATTAAACATAACTGTGAGAGCCGATTGCGTTTGGAAAAGTACTGTGTGAAGACTATTGTCTTGGTTTATACTCAAGCTAACAGTTCAAGACATAAGTTTACTAATCAGCGTAAATCCGATTGCTATTCACTAGGGAAGGTTCAAGCCCACAAGACACCTCTCTCGATGCAGAACCATTCCCTAATTTTCTCTAATTGTTTTTTGAGTTTGTCTATTACCATTCAAATGTGGGGAATTATTAGAAGATATAAAAGAGCCTTTGGTTTCCTTTTTGGTTTGAATGGTAGAACTAAGTGTTTAGTCCCACATTGGATATGAAGGAAGCTCAACTCTACTATATAAGTAAGTTTAACACTTAACTTATTGTGATGTGTGTGAGAGTTGGTGGGTCGTACGCGCATGTGCGACCCATGTGTGCAAACTAGCTTGGATGTATGGACTACCCATGGGCTTGCTTAGCCTAGGAACCCACTTATTATTATAAGTCTATGATTGGGCCCTGGGGTCTTGGGCCATGGGCTCATAGGGATTCCTTGGAACACTTTGTCAATTTTTTGGGTTTGAGGTGTGAGTTGGGGTATCTCCAACCGATGCACCTTAAGGTGTGACTCTTGGTGAAGAGGCACTGACTTAAGGTGCAGCCCTTGTTCAATTATTATCATCAGTTTTTCAGAGTTTTTCTTGAGTCATTTTCAAGAGAGAAAATAGACGCAATCAAGGTTCGTTTGGCAGAGAGATAGTAGTGTTTTCTTCTCTCTGCGACTGATCGCTGTATCATGGGATACAGGGACCTATATTCTTACAAAGCACTGTGGCAGGGGCGAATCTGCCTTAAAGAGATAATGTGAATACACTAGACTCGATCATCTCCTTAAGAGGTGTTGTTTTGTTCATGCAAATTATGAATAACAATTATCGTAGTTTCTTCTAGGTAGTGGAGGTTACAGTCAAATAGGTTGTCGCTTATTATGAAAATCTCGGTAGAAAGAATAAAAAGTAAAAATGAGACACTACACAAAATACAGTTTGTTACCATAGACAACTAATAATTAAGCCATAAATTATGTCCATTATAAAAATTGGGACAGAAAATGTTGTGGTAACACTTGAAAAAGTCTATGGCAATCTGACATTTCATTTAGTCCTAAATCGCCCAGCAACTTCAAAATTTACTTATTCTCTTCTTAAAAATATGGTCCCAGCTTCTTACTTTGGTAAACTTGGACTATATTCATGGTAAATTGGCTAGTTTGGTGTGGTTAGAAGATCGGAGAAGAAGAAGATGATGTGTTGGATGGGAGATAAATGAGAATAGGAGAGAGATTGGGTGCTACCTTAAAAACATGTTTAAGGTTAAGAAAAACATTTTTCTCTTCTCGGATCCAAATAGGAAAAGATTAAATATGTTTTTCTTCCATCATGTGCCTTATTCACTGTTATGAGAGAGAGAGAGAGAGTTTTGATAAACTTGAAAACTAGGCCTGGCAATTTAACCCCCCCCCCCCCCCCCCCCCCGATCCTAATGGGGTAGGTTTGGTATGAGTCTAACCAGGTATGGGGCAGGTTTGGTATAAAAAAATCCCCGTTTAATAATTGGGGAGGGTCTGATTTTTGGACTTAATAATTGGGGACCCATTACAAGACCTATTTATTTGGTAATTTACTTAACACTCTCAAAGGTTAGCCTTACTTTGGTTCCTTGAAGATTAAAACGAAAAATCTCTCTCTTCGAGAGCCGTCTAACACCAAAACTTTTTCTCTTTCTCAGAAACCCAAAATTTTACATCTCAAGAGAAATAGAACACAAAGAGAAGATCTCTTACAAAAATTAAATTAAGTCAAAAATTTATAAAAATGCATCTTCTTCTAGGTATTTGCTGTTCTTCTAAAATCAAACTCTAAGATCATTGATCTTCTTCAAGGGCTTACTTGTTTCAAAAATCAAAAGGTATATAGATTAACGGGGCATGTTTGAGAATTCCCAATTATAATAAATGGGTCGCGGGGTGGGTTTGGTATGAGCAAATTTTGGCGGGGCGAATTTGGGCATTCCACGTTTAAGTTAACCGAATATAGGGGTGCAAACCCCAAACTTGACCAATTACCAGCCTAATGACAACTTCTTTCTTAAATAAGTGAGGAATTATAATAAGTGGATGATGGATCAACAAAATAATTTCTCAAATTAAGAGCCACTAAGATTTTACTAAAAAAAATCATTGCATTTGGGATTCCTTCACGTATAAACTCAATGAGATAAAAAATTACCTATTGCAATGGGATGATGCCTATAAATAGATGTTATGAAGCATGGCATGTCATTACATTGATCATCCATTAAAGCATGTGTGACATGTAGAGCCACATCATGCTTATATAAACAAGCCCATACCAAGCATGGCAAACATATATCCCATCATATATACTTTACAACACTCCCCCTTGGATGTGCAATATGTACCTCAATAAAAACTTTGCCTGGAAAACCTTGTGGGAAAAAGCATTGGCAAAAGAAAAATTAAATACTAGGACTGTTTTGGACGCGTCAATACTCTCTCGTTAAAACCTTGCCAGTAAAACCTAGTAGAATAAAACCTTTGCGAAGGAAAAAGAGTACATTGCACTTGTTTTCCAGTAATACGATGGTGAGAATACTCCCCCTAGAAACATTCCCGCCCTTATGTCAGCTAGATCGGTAGCATATCCGTCTCATGCCGATATTGTATACCATTTTCTTAAATACTGACGTTGGTAGAGCTTTGAAAATTAATTGATCAACTAGGTTTTCACTTGAGTGTATCTATTGAACTTTGATATCATGACATTTCTCCAACTCATGTGTGTATAAAAGGAGCTCAGGTGGGATGTGTTTGGTTTTGTCACCCTTGATGTATCCTTCTTTTATTTGTGCAATGCAAACAAAATTGTCTTCATATATAACCGTCGGGAGGTTTATAATAGAAGGTAATCTGCATGTACTATGGATATGATGTACCACATATCTTGACCAAATTCATTCATAACTTGCTTCATGAAGTGCATTTATCTCTGAGTGATTGGAGGAAGTATCCATCGAGGTTTGCTTTGTAGATCTCCAAGAAATTGTGGTGTCTCCACATGTAAATACATATCCTGTTTGTGAGTAAGCTTTGTGGGGGCCAGAGAGGTATCCAGTGTCTGGATATGCCTTTAATTGACCAACATTTGGTGATTCATTTCAGTAGAATAGAACCATATCAGTTATTCCATAAAGATAACACAAAATGTGTTTGATGCAATTCAAATGTCATTGAGTAGGTGTTGAGCTAATCCTGGCTAATAGAATAGCTAAAAATGCAATGTTATGTCCTGTACATTGAGCTAAGTATAATAAGGCTCCAATAGCCCTAAGATATGGTACTCATATTTAAGAAGTATTTCATTGTCTTCTTTAGGAAGAAATGGATCTTTCTTGGGCTCAAGGGATCTGACCACTATTGGAGAACTTAACGGATAACATTGGTCCAAGTTAAAGTGCTTTAACACATTTTCAGTGTATGCAGTTTGATGGAAAATAATTTAAATTGAACTATGTTCGATCTGCAAGCGGAGGTAATAATTAGTTTTTCTGGGATCTTTCATCTTAAATTTTTTCTTTAAATATTCCACATCTTTTGTAAGTTTTCCAAAAGTCCCAATTAGATTGATATTATCGATATATACTGTAATGAAATCAAATCTATATTTTGTTCTCTTAATGAATACGCATGGGCAAATGAGATTATTGATATATCCTTCTTTAATCAAGTACTCACTAAGTCGAATGAACCACATACGGCTAGATTGTTTTACTCCATATAAGGCACGCTTAAGTTTAATTGTGTAGATGTTACGTGGCTTTCCTGTGGGCAATTAGAGTCCATCTAGGACTTTTATGTAGATATCTGTATCTAATATTCCAAATAAATATGCAGTAACTACGTCGATAAGATGCATGCCAAGTCCTTCTGAGACTATCAGACTAATGAGATATCGAAATGTAATTGCATTCATTACAGGGGAATATGATTCTTCATAATCAATCCCAGGTCTCTACTAGAAACCTTGTACCTCGAGTCGTGCTTTATAGCGAATGATCTCATTTTTCTTATTGTATTTTCCCGCAAATACCCATTTGTAACCAACACGATTTACATCTTTAGGTGTTAGGACCACAGGTCTAAATACCTTGTACTTTGCAAGTGAATCTAATTATGCTTGTATTGGAAATTTCCATTTTGGCCAATCATGTCATTTTTGACATTCATCTGGACTGTATGGCTCAATATCATCAGTTATGATTTCAGTAACTACTGTAAACGTAAATATATTATCGACAATTTTCTTTTTTTTGCGATTCCACAATTTCTTTGACTATGCATAATTTGTAGAGACCTCGCATTTGCATGTATCTGTACCTCATTGGATGTATGATCATCTATGAGAACTTCATCCTCGTCAGTGTTTATTTGGTCAAGAATTACGGATCCTTTTATAGCTTCTTCATGAGAGCTTTTAATAGGGATCTTTCCCTTTGTAGCCTTTTCTAAAGTGCTATTATCCATAGGATTAATTTGCCCTTTATGTTTCCTTTTTCGAGGAACTAAATCTTTAGAACCAATTGGTCGTCCATGCTTTAAACATACTATAGATGATTCATAATTTGTTTTCCTATTTGATAGTTGTCCTTTGGGGATATCAATCTTGTTGGTACGTTTACAGATGGTATATGTGATCTGGCCACTCGTGTTATATCTGTAAATGTATTAGGCATTTGATAAACAACTTTCTGAAGATATGTGATCCTTTATACTTAAGTTTCACATTGATTGATTTGTGGATCGAAATGAGACATATTTATTATATTCTAGCATAACTCACGTCGTTCAATAGGCTTAACTCCTCCCCCTAACGGTGGGAAGCAGGGTTGTTCACTGGTTGGATCAACCTAGGTTAAGGTCTGGACCTGATCCAACCCAAGAGAATCAGATTTTATGGTTCTAAACCTGAACCCGTACCGATGAAATTTAAAATCCGAGCCAAAACTGATCCAGAATTCTCCTGTCGGGCCGGTTCTAACTCGGGAATTCACTTTTAGCTCTTGTAGACTCTACCACTTCTTCACCAACCCATGGCTTATCTTCCACAACCAACGTCTCTACTTCTTTTGATTTAAGTGTTGTTGTTACTACGTGTATCTTCCTCCACTTCCTTTTGATTTTGGTGATATTAAGGTTCCTTCGATTATCTTCATCTCCCCCCCCCCCCCTTGCTTAATGGATGATTTATCTATCTTTTTATAGTTTGGAGAAAAAGTTTAATAGAGAGATTTGGGGATAAAGGGAGAAGAGACAACCCTGAGGAGGCGACTAGGGTTTAGACTTAGGAGACTAATAACATATATAGGCAGTTCAGGTTTGACCGGCTACCCAAAATTGAAAACTGAACCTGAATCGGCTTAAACTGGGAGCTTAATATTGAGAACCAAAACCGATTTGAATGTTTTCAAAATCGGACCAAAAAGGCCGAGTCGGTTTGTCAGATTCCATGTACAACCCTATGGGAAGATTGTCTCATCAAAATAATAATCATCAAAAAGTATAGTAAAACTATCACGTGTTACAGTTTCCAGATACCGTGTAATAGATGGTAATTTAAAACCAATATAAATTCTCAATCTACGTTGAGGTCCCATTTTGGTACGTTGTTGCGGTGCAATTGAAACATGTATTGTACGCCCAAAAATAAGTAGATATGAGATATTGGGTTGGTGGCCAAGAAGAAGTTGTAAGGGGGAATACTTATGATAGGCTATGGCGCGAAGCCGGACCAATGCTGCAGCATGTAAAATGGTACGTGCCCACTTGGATACCGGTAATTTTGTCCTCATAAGCATGGGCCATGCCATTAGTTGATGGTATTTAATAAATGACTCAGCTAACCCATTTTGGGTATGGACATGAGCAACATGATGCTTAATGTCAATTCCAATTGACATACAATGATTTTAAAGAATTTTGATGTAAATTCACCGGCATCATCCAACCTAATAGATTTAATTGGATATTTTAGAAAATGTGCTTGCAATCTAATGATTTGGGCAAGGAGACGGGCAAATGCAACGTTTCTCATAAATAAAAAATGTACATGTAACCACCTCATGGATACATCAATTATGACCATGAAGTATTTAAATGATCCACACTAATAGTGAATAGGTCCATAAATATCCCCTTCAATTTGATGTAATAATTTTGGAGATTCTACAACGATTTTAGATAGGGATGGTCTCAAAATTAAATTGCCTTGGGAACAAGCTGTACAAACATAATCATTAGAAAGTAGAATCTTCTGGTTCTCCAAATGATGTTCATGCAAATTTCTAATAATTTGACACAACAAGGTAGATCCAGGATGACCTAGCCGGTCATGCCAAAGTATGAAAAATTATGGATCATTAAATTTTTGTCTCCTTACAGCATATGACTCAATCATTCTTATTGAGGTATAATATAATCTCGAAGAAAGTACTTGAAGCTTTTTTAAAATATACTTCTTGTTTTTGGCAAATGAAGTAATACAAAGATACTCTATATTATCTTCTGATATGGTCTCAATATGATATCCATTGTGGCGTATATCTTTAAAACTCAATAGATTTTTCCTCGATCTTGTTGAGTATAAAGCGTCTTCAACATAGATTTTTGTACCACATAACAATATGATATCGGCTCTACCATAGCTTTAAATAAGATCAGATATGCCAAAAATAGTATTGACCTTGGCTATAAAAAATTTTAAGGTGGAGAAATACTTTTTATCTTGAAGGATTGTATGCGTTGTTGAACTATTAGCTCAACACACATATTCAGCATCCATCATGAGTTAGAATGAGTCATTTAAGCTTATATAGGAACAACTAAATGTAAACAACATAGTATATATACATAACAATACTTACCAAAATAAAGGTTTACAAAAAGAATAAACCAAAAGATGCACAAAACATAAAACTCTAATTGATACGGTCATGGCTGCAAAAGATTAGCAGTCTTGATCTCTGGAGCAACGAAGAAGTCTGATATATCAAGATCAGTGGCACAAACTTGATTACCTTGATCAATAAAATTTATCTCAACATTCTTTCCTTTGTCATTGACAGAGCCTGATAAAGATTGACTAGATGTTTAGTCGTACGACAAGTACTTGCCCAATAACTCATTTTGCCACACCGATAGTAAGGCGATTCATAAACTTTACGATGTTTATTATCAGAATCTTTTTCTGAATCATGTTTCGGTGTCGTATTATAATCATGGGATTATTTAAGTTTAGTCCAACCTACAAACTGGATATTTTCCTTTATTCCCCAAGTTGTTGAAATATTTACTTCTGGTCCCCAATTTGTGTTTGACCAACCACATTTGAAGACAATTTTTGACCAGAACTCCCACAAATGCCCTCACGTGACTTTCACAAGATTTTAAGTAGCAAGTTAACTAATTTTTTAAGGTCTCTTCCACGTTATCAGTCTACATCGGTAGGCCATGTCATCTTACGATAACAAAAATCACAAAAACAATTGGCCTTTAGTCCCTACATATTTTCTTGCAATTAGTCTTTAGTCCCCATTTCATCAATTTCAGCTTTAATGGTAATTGATAAAATTTCACAACCCAACACCACATTAAAACACACAATATTAAAAAACACAGCTCTACGTGAAGAAGAAGAAAATTAGCTTATTATTGTGGATCTGCTTATCTATACTTTCTCCTCTCTCTCCATTGTTATGGTTGTGGTTGTTGAAGAAGACCTACTAGATCTGAAACATCCATTTTGGAGTTCGTTTCATTTAGTGTCTAGAGTAAGTGTCAGCACTATTTCGTGGCTATCCGGCATCAGTGAGCGAACGTGGAGCGACTACAGCTGGACTGACACTGAACAGGTACGTGGGTTTCTAATTCCTTGTTCTAGAATATCAATCCTATGTATTTCAACCGAGTATGGAAAAGGTAATAAGTATGTCTTTTTTAGATAATAGAACTTCTATTCGAATAGATTCCTTTTCTATTGAAATAGAACTGGGAACATTTATATTCGAATAGATTTTATTATATTCGAAAAGAATGCCTCAGGCAAATTTTTTATTCTAATAGATTTTTTTTTTATTCGAATAGATTGGCTCAGCCTGATTTTTATTTGAATACATTTATTTTTAGTCGAATAGAGGACGTGTTTTCTATTTTCCTATTTAAAGACACCATTCCTTTTTTCATAACTCACCTCTTTCAAAACCATTTTTTTAGAGCATGATATTTAAAGAGGGAGAGATATTAATGTGCGATTCAATGCGAAGTAAAACTCCTATTGAATCAATCAGAGAAGTTGAGAAAACCTAAATTATTGATTTGTAAAGTATGAGCAACTCAAGCTTTATAGCTTTAGTACATTATCCGAGGCGAGGCATTGCCGGAATGAAGAGTGTTGTGAGAACGTGAAATTGATTGCGAGGTGTTCAATTCGAAAAGAGGCAACCACCGGATGTGCTTACCGAGTCTGTAAGTAATTGAATACTTGTAATTCATTTTTAATAGTAGATTGTTTAGGAGTAGGGTGATTCGACAGCGACCTATGGGTTTTTTGCCTGAGAAAGGTTTCCCACAGGTTTAAAAATCTTTGCCCTTGTCTTTAAATTTCTTAACTGCTTGCTTGGCAATCAATAATTGAATTAACTTGATTTAGGTTAAGCGTAGACCATTAATTCAAAATAATTTTGACCTATCAATTTAGACTTAAGTTAATCATAATCGGTTAGTCATAAGGGTCTAGGAATTTCAATTGGCATCAGAGCGGTCACGCTTCGAGGTTTAATGTAATGTCCCGAATTTTTGGGTTATTTTTATTTATTTATTATTAAGTATTATTATTATTATTTCTCCACGTTAAGTTCTGCACATATATTCCGTATATATTCCGCATGTACTTTTTCATCCATTATGCATCTATTTATTCCTTTGGGCAGGTTTATTTATGTTAGATTCCTTTTATGTAGTTTCAGTGGTACGGTGGTTATTTGGAGGAGGAGGTGGCGTTGTGGACTTGGGAACCCCTAGATGGGTTGGTAGTAAAGTTTTTCTGATGTATTTGTGGTTTGGTGTGGTTTCGGTAAGACGTTGGATTGGCCGATTAGATTTTGGAGTTTTCTGAACAAAGTTTCCTTTTCGGAGGTTTAGGCGTTTTGGTGGCCGTGAGGCGGTGGAGGTGGTGTTTATATCTTGGGAAACCTTTATTGGGTTTGTAGTAGTGTTTGTTTGGTGGTGTTGGTGATTTGGTTTGAATCAAGGGTGTCCGGGGTTGTCCGGGGTTGGCCGTTAGGTTATCTGAAATCTTCTTTTTCTGAACAAACCAGTTTTGTTCGAACAGAACCTTCTCTGTTGGAACAAGATCTTCCTCTATTCAAACAGAACCTTATCGGTTTGAATAGGATCCTCCATGAACAGTTAAATTTTTCCCTGAGTTGCTCTGTTCGAACAGGACCTTCTCTATTCGAATAGGATTTTTCCTTTGTTCGAACAGGGCCTTCTCTATTTGAATAGGATTCTTTTTTAGCTGTTGAGTTTCTTCGCTGACCCTTTATATTCGAACAAGACTTCCACTGTTCGAATAGGATCCTTTCTGTTCGAATAAGAATATCCTTATTCCAACAGAGGCACGTTTTATATATATCCTCTCTTTTCCTCACTCCCTCTCTCTTCACTCTAAACTCACTCTCTCTCTCACCTTTCCCCAAACCATTCCCCTCTCATCCTTAATCTTGATCCAATCTTCCCCATCACTCTCGGATTCTTTGCCGAGCTTCGCCACGATCTTCACTCCTATCCTTGGTGAGTTATTCTTGATTCCCTTTCCATCAATTCTTTTCGATTTGGTGAGGGTTTGATTTTTAGGGTTTGTGATTGTGGTGGTTTCTTTAGGTTTGCATTGTTGGCAATTTGGGGTTTGCGGCATTTGCAATTATCGCAGGTGTTGAGTTTGATTATGGGTTGTGATGGTTGCAGGTGTTAGGTTTGACGGCGGTGGTGTTGTTTGGGTTGTTGCGATGGCTGCGGTATTGCGGTTGGGTTTTTTCGGGATTCGGGTGGCATTTTTACAAGATGCTATCGTTGGAGCTTCCGGTTGCTTGCTCGAATTGATTCTGTTGGGGCATTACATCGGGTTATAGGCGATTTTTATCATCCTGAATAACTAGATTATTATGTTGATTCGTGAGTTATTGAAATGCATAGTTTAGTATATTATATCTGTGACTAGGTTAGTATGTGGGTTAATTGCTTAGAATACTTTACTGGTTATCCGTTTAGCATTACCTTAGACAAGACTATTTAAGGGTTTGATAAGTTAGTAAAACCCGCAATAATGTGAGTTTAGTTACTAGATAGAATCCGTAGGTTATGATTAGCCAGAGGAGGTTATTCTCTGTTGTCGTCGATGTGACGATGATTCCTGAGATTCCTCTTTGATCGATTTCATTGAGGGTGGTTTCACTTATCTTTTCTTCGTGGTGGTTGAGAACAAGGCATTTCTCAGTGTGTTATGACGCCGCAGTGTTGATATATATTTAATATATTGAGTGTGGAATACATACATATATTATATTGAGTATGGTATCGTTGGCTAGTTATTAGGGTGCCCAGCTTGTTTCAGGGCACTAGTAACTAGGTTTGGCTATTAGTGGAGATGTATGGACGGCTGTGGTTTAGCCGCCATTTCTCTAAGATAATGTAGTTCAGAGACTATAGTTCTCACCTTATAGTGTAGCACCTTGGTTAGTTTAGGTCGCAAGACTTGGTTCTAGGGTAGTCTTGGGGCGACATAGCTTCAGTAAGACATAGTCTTCGATTTGGAGCTCGTCCTCTTGCCTGCTATTGTTTTGATTTGTCAAAGGATTAGCCTAGGTGTGCTCTGTGTTCTCGAGGCTAGGTCCTTGAGCACCGTCATTGTGATTGGTGGTTGGTTAGAATGTTAAATTCCCTATGGGAGGGTGGAATCTCCTGGACTGTTAGTAGTTGGTGGTGAGAAGACGGCTTGCCCGTGGTGGTTGGTCGTGGATGCTGAACTTTTAATAGTTTTCCTTAGGATTGTTTGCTTAGCGTGTTATGACACTTATTGTCCTTATGATTCTTAGAGCTAATAGAACTTACTCATAAGCCTTCCTTCCCCGGGATGAGGCTGTTAGGGCTGTGTTCCCTTCCGTCATCTAGGAGGTAGTGAGACAGCATAGCTCAGTGAGGTACGTGGCTGAGCCAGGTGGTTTATGAAGTTGTACGTCACCCGTGACGCTAGAATCTGCTTGGGGGGACTGTTATATCAGTGTAGGGAAACTGTCACCGTCTAGCATCTGTTAGCGGAGATTGTAACCTTGGGTTTAGACAGACCAGGTAGGTTCCTATACATCTATGCAGGTGACTTATGTACTTGATTATGAGGATAGTGATGCGGTTTAGTTATTGGGGATTATTGGCTACTTATTAGATACTTGTAGGTCACCCCATGAGTACTAGTCTGTGATGACAGCTAGAGTACCTTAGTACTTGATGGTAATCATATTGCTTTGAGGAATCTTAGAGACTGATGTCGTTTTGATGTCGTGACGGTTAAGCTGCTGTTTCATCTAGGTTTAGATGGTGCAACTGAGTCACAGAAGGGCATCTGTATTAGTTTTGGTAACTACGCTCTCAGGAAGGTGTTATCCTATTGTGTGCTGGCTGTATTGGCAGTAGTCGTGTTTTAGTCTTCTAGAATTTTGCTCACATCCATGGATAATATATTATCTTATCTTATTACGACCGGATACACCCCCTGACCTGTATTATATGTGGCATGTATTTGGTAAGGACTGTGGTTCCTTGTGTGTGACTGAGGATGTGATTCTTTGGGGTACTTGTGACCCCCAGTGTAGTTCCCCCAGCCTGGTCAGCTTAGAAAAATCACACCTGTATCCATAATGGTCCATTAAGTTAATCCTTCTTTAGCAGTTGTCAGCCCACTTAGTCATGGGGGTTATCCCTTTGGGTTGACGTCGCTAAATCATTCTACATCGCAACGTATCATCATCATCATTATCATCTAGCATATCATTGCATCTCTGCATACTTCCAATTCGTAGGTTCTTCTGATTAAAATCCTTAACCTTTTCTGCATTATGTTTAATATAGAATCTTTTACACTTGGGATAATCATAAGATTATCTTATTCCATCATATCATCATCATAACATATCATTGCATTGGGATAATTATGAGATTATCCTAGTTCATCATATTCTTCTCCTCTTATTTGAATTCCTCTTCTCCTAATTGATTTGTGGTATAATTAGATTCATCTTCATTCTGCATACTTCTCTTCTCTTTGCATCTATTCCCCCCTCTTCTGTATCAGGTTAATTTATTAGGTTAATTAATCTGGTTGGTAACTGTGAGCTTTAGGCTGGTATTTGGTTGTGGGCAATCTCGTTTAGCTTGTGATAGTTTTGGGGTTGTGCCTGGTTGGGGTTTGGGTAACTCTATTGGATTATTGTGACCCGAGGGTGTTTACCCTCGCGTGTGATTATATTTTTGAGGTACGTTTGTCGCTTGTGGCGTTGAGGGCCACGGTAGTGATTAGAGTGTAGTTATAGTCTTAACACTCCTTTGCTCGAGATGTGTATGTATAATTATCGTATAGTTACATTTAATCATTAGACTAGTTATGTACTTATTAGATACCTAATAGGCATCATATATATATTTAGATATATATATTGTTTATCGCTATATATTATTATATCCTATTATCATTAATATATCCATCTCATTGGTTAGTATAATCGTTTAGTTATTCTTGTGAGTTAGTGAGCTCGTTCTTTTCTCACTCTCGCATCTCCCTTTCAGTGGAAAATTATTTTAGGTTTTAATTGCTGCTGTGGTGATCTTTGGGGAGCTGAGCTGGAGGCTCATTCTTCTGTTATTACTGTCGGGCTTGCTGCGTAGTGGTTTGTAGAATCTTACGTTTAGATATTGTTATCTTAGTCTTCTGTTGTTTCTGTCTTTCTTTATTACTCTGTTATGATAATATTGTGAATGACATGGACAAAATTTGTCTACGGCTCGGTTGTTCGTGGGGAAAATCTTTGGATTTCCTGACCTGCACATCCTCGAATCTCAGTAATTGTTTTACCTACCGATTACTGGATTTTGGGGCATGACAGACTTGGTATCAGAGCTCTAAGTTAACTCTTTTTTTGGTGTCTAACACTCGTAGGTTGAGTTATTCTTAAAGCGAGTTAGGACGATTCCTTGGCGTCCTTTGTTTCTTTTCGCATGTTTGGTTAGAGAGTTGATCTCTTGAGACTTTCTGCGTGTAGGCTTCTAGCATAGGTCTAGTGTGTAGGCTTTTGCTATAGATTTAGAGGACTCAAGATGTTTATCTTGAATCCTTAGAATAGTATTTTATTGTCTTCTAGAGATAGTGGTTTCCCTGTTTGTTTTGGTGTAGGGTTTCGACTTCAAATTTGTAATTTTATGTTATTTGGACGACGTTATGTTTGTTGTCGTAGTAGACTTGACGCGTGCTCCATTTTAGTGTTTCTGTTATCGAGTTTCGGGTATTTTCTCTTAATCAAATCCAGATCGATCTGGATATTGGATCTGATCATTTAGATTGGTTTTCATTATTTATTAAAATGCATTATTTTAACCAATTATTTGCATCTCTTGTGTCACAGACTTGATCTTATAGCAGACGTGCTATGAGACTGGGGTTTGTGTATGCATCAGATTGTTACACGTTGTTCATAAAGGTAAAGGGACATCATATTCCTCTTTCCCCTTATGCTTTTGGCATTCTTATTCTATTTGTTTTTATAATCTAACTATATATATTTTCAGACAAATTATATATTAATATATTTTAACCATAATCTATGATTGGTTGCTTTTGCTATAATGTCGTGTACCAGGACGGGGAGTTCAGGGGATTCCCATTTTATCGACCTTGTGTAACCGCCAGTATGATATGGTTACACATTACATTGGAAATATACTATACTATACTTACGTAGGTATTTTAAATTTCGGGACGAAATTCTTCTAAGGAGGGTAGATTGTAATGTCCCAAATTTTCGGGTTATTTTTATTTATTTATTATTATGTATTATAATTATTATTCCTCCGCGTTAAGTTCCACACATATATTCCGTATATATTTCGCATGTACTTTTTCATCCATTTATTACTTTCGGAAGGTTTTGTATGTTAGATTCCTTTTATGTAGTTTCGGTGGTACAGTGGTTTTTCGGAGGAAGAGGTGGGCGTTGTGGCCTTGGGAACCCCTAGATGTGTTGGTAATGATGTTTGTCTGATGTGTTTGTGGTTTGGTATGGTTCTGGTGAGCTGTTGGATTGGCCGATTAGTTTTCAGAGTTTTTCGAGCAAAGTTTCCTTTTCGGGGGTTTAAGCGTTTTGGTAGCCGTGAGGCGGTGGAGGTGGTGTTTATACCTTGGGAAACCTTTGTTGGGTTTGTAGTAGTGTTTGTGTGGTGGTGTTGCTAATTTTGTTTTATTCCGGGGTATCAAGGGTTGGCCGTTTGGCTTTCTGGGATCTTTTTTTTCAGAACAGACCAGTTCTGTTCGAACAGGACCTTCTCAGTTCGAACAAGATCTTCCTCAATTAGATAGGACCTTATTTGATCAAATAGGATCCTCTTTGAACAATTAGAATTTTCCCTGGGTTGCTCTGTTCGAATATGATTTTTCCTCTGTTCGAACAGGGCCTTCTCTGCTCGAATATAATTTTTCTTGAGCTGTTGAGTTTCTTTGCTGACTTTTTTTATTTGAGCAAGACTTCCTCTGTTCGAATAGGATCCTCTATGTTCGAATAGGAATATCCCTATTCGAACAGAGGCGCATTTTATATATATCCTCCCTTTTTCTCACTCCCTCTATCTTCACTCCAAACTCACACTCTCTCTTTCCTCTCCCCTAACCATTCCTCTTCATCCTTACTCTTGATCCAATCTTCCCCATCAGTCTCAGATTCTTCACCGAGCTTCGCCGCGATCTTCACTCCTATCCTTGGTGAGTTATCTTTGATTCCCTTTCCCTCAATTCTGCCCGATTTGGTGTAGGGTTTGATTTCTTGGGTTTGTGATTGTGGGGGTTTGTTTGGGTTCACATTATTGGTAATTTAGGGTTTGCGGCATTTGCGATTATCGCAGGTGTTGGGTTTGATTGTGGGTTATAATGGTTGTAGGAGTTGGGCTTGACGGTGGTGGTGTTGTTTGGGTCGTTGCAATGGCTGCGGTATTGCGGTTGGGTTGTTCCGTGATTCGGGAGGCATGTCCGCGAGATGCTGTCGTTGGAGCTTCGGGTTGTTTGCTCGGATTGATTCTGCTAGAGCATTGTATCGGGTTACAAGCGATTTTTATCTTCCTGAATAACTAGATTATTATGTTGATTTGTGCGTTATAGAAATACATAGTTTAGTATATTATATCTGTGATTAGGTTTGTATGTGGGTTAATTGCTTAGGACACTTTACTGGTTATCTGTTTAGCATTACCTTAGATGAGAGTAATTAAGGGTTTGATAAGTTAGTAAGACCCACAATAATGTGAGTTTATTTACTAGATAGAATCCGTAGGTTATGATTAGCCAGAGAAGGTTATTCTCTATTATCGCCGATGTGATGATGACTCCTGAGATTCCTCTTAGACCGATTTCATTGAGGGTGGTTTCACGAATCTTTTCTTTGTAGAGGTTGAGAACAAGGCATTTCTCAGTGTGTTGCAACGCCTCAGTGTAGTTATATATAAATATAATATATTGAGAGGGGAATATATATATATATATATATATATATATATATATATATATATATATATTGAGTATGGTATCATTGGCTAGTTATTAGGGTGCCCAACTTGTTTCAGAGCACTAGTAACTAGGTTTGGCTATTAGTTGAGATATATGGACGGCTGCGGTTTAGCCGTCATTTCTCTGAGATAGTGTAGTTCAGAGATAATAGGTCTCACCTTATAGTGTAGCACCTAGGTTAGTTTAGGCTGTTGGACTTGGCTTCAGGGTAGTTTTGGGGCGTCATAGCTTCAGTAAGACATGGTCTTCGATTCGGAGCTCATCCTTTTGCTTACTATTGTTTTGATTTGTCTTAGGATTAGCCTAGATGTACTCTGTGTTCTCGAGGCCTGGTCCTTGAGCACTATCACTGTGATTGGTGGTTGGTTGGAATGTTAGATTCCCTGTGGGAGTGTAGAATCTCCTGGACAATTAGTTATTGGTTGTGAGCAGACGGCTTGTACGTGGTGGTTGGTCGTGGATGTTGAACTTCTGATAGTTTGCCTTAGAATTGTTTGCTTAACGTGTTGTGACAATTACTGCCCACATGATTCTTAGAGCTAATTGAGCTTACTCGTATGCCTTCCTTCCCCGGAATAAGGTTGTTCGGCTGTGTTCCTTTCCATCATCTAGGAGGCAGCGAGACTGCATGGCTCAGTGAGGTACGCGGCTGAGCCGGATGATTTATGAAGTTGTACGTTACCCGTGATGTTGGAATCTGCTGGGGGGGGACTTTCACATCAGTGTAGGGAAACTGTCACCGTCGAGCATCTGTTCACGGAGATTGTCACGTTGGGTGTAGATAGACCTGGTGGGTTCCTGTATATCTGTGATAGCGACTTATGTACATGATTAATAGGATTGTGATGCGGTTCGGTTATTGGGGATTGTTGTCTAGTTTTTGGGCACTTGTATGTCACCCCATGAGTACTAGTCTGTGTTGACAGCTTGAGTACTGTAGTACTTGATGGTAATCATATTGCTTTAAGGAATCTTAGAGACTGATGTTGGTTTAATGTCGTGACGGCTAAGTTGCTATTTCTTCAAGGTTAACATGGTCCAACTGAATCACAGGAGGGCATCTGTGTTAGTTTTGGTTGCCATGCACTCAGGCAGGTGATTATCCTATTGTATGTTGGCTGTGTTGGCAGCAATTGTGTTTTGGTTTTTAGGATCTTTGCTCACATTCATGGATAATATATTTTCTTATCTTATTGCGACCGGATACATCCCTTGACCCGTATTATATGTTACATATGTATGGTTAGGATTGTGGTTCCTTGTGTGTGACTAAGGATGTGATTCCTTGGGGTGCTCGTGACTCCCAGTATAATTCCCCCAGCCTGGTCAGCTTTGAAAAATCGTACCTATATCCATAATGGTCCATTAAGGTAATCCATCTTTAGCAGTTGTCAGCCCACTTTAGTCATGGGGGCTAGCCCTTTGGGTTGACATCGCTTAATCATTCTGCATCATAACGTATTATCATCATCATCATCATCTAGCATATCATTGCATCTCTGCATACTTCCAATTTGTAGGTTCTTCTGATATAAATCCTTATCCCTTTCTGTATTATGTCTAATATAAAATCTATTGCACTTGGGATAATTATAAGATTATCTCATTCCATCATAACATATCATTGCATTGGGATAATTATGGGATTATCCTAGTTCATCATATTCTTCTCCTCTTATTTGAATTCCTCTTCACCTAATTGATTTGCGATGTAATCAGATTAATCTTCCTTCTACATCTATTCATCCCTCTTCTGTATCAGGTTAATTTATTAGGTTAAATAGTCTGGTTGGTAGCTGTGAGCTTTAGGCTGGTATTTGGTTGTGGGCGATCTCGCTCGGCATGTGATAGCTTTGGGGTTGTGCCTTGTTGGGGTTTGGGTAACCCTGTTAGATTATTGTGGGCCGAGGGTGTTTACCCTCGTGTGTGATTGTATTTATGAGGTAGGTTTGTCGCTTGCGCCGCTGAGGGCCACGGTAGTGATTAGAGTGTAGTTATAGTCTTAGTACTCCTTTGCTCGAGATGTGTATATATAATTTTAGTAGAGTTACATATAATCATTAGACTAGTTATGTACTTATTAGATACCTATTAGGCATCATGTATATATTTGGATATATATATTGTTTATCGCTTGATATTATTATATCCTATTATCATTATTATATCCATCTCATTGGTTAGTATAATCGTTTAGCTATTCTTGGGAGTTAATGATCTTGCTGTTTGCTTACTCTCCGATCCCCCTTTCAGTGGCAGGTTGTTTTAGCTTTTAGTTGCTACTGTGGTGGCCTTTGGGGAGCTGAGTTGGAGGCTCATTCTCTTGTTATTACTGTCGGGCTTGCTGCGTAGTGGTTTGTAGAATCTTACGTTTAGATATTGTTATCTTAGTCTTCCACTATTTCTGTCTCTCTTTATTACTCTGTTGTGATACAATTGTAAATGGCAGGGCCTAAATTTATCTACGGCTTGATTGTTCGTGGTGCAAATCTTTAGATTCCCCGACTTGCATATCCTCGAATCTTAGTAATTGTTCTAGCTACCGATTACTGGATTTTAGGGTGGGATAGACTTGGTATCAAAACTCTAGGTTAACTCCTATCTCGGCGTCTAGCACTCATAGGATGAGTTATTCTTAGAGCGAGTTAGGACGATTCCTTGGTGTCCTGTGTTTCTTTTCGCATGTTTGGTTAGAGAGTTGATTTTTTGAGACCTTCTGCGTGTAGGCTTCTAGCATAGGTCTAGTGTGTAGGATTTTGCTGTAGATTTAGAGGACTCAAGATGTTTATCTTAAATCCTTAGAATGATGTTTTATTGGCTTCTAGTGAAAGTGGTTTCCCTAGTTACTTTGGTGTTTGGTTTCGACTTCAGATTTGTGATTTTACACTATTTGGGCGACGTTATGTTTGTCGTCGTAGTAGTTTCAACGCGTGTTCTATTTTAGTTTTTCTCTTATCGAGTTTTGGGTATTTGCTCTTAATCAAATCCAGATCGATCTGGATATTGGATCTGATCATTTAGATTGGTTTTTATTATTAATTAAAATACGTTGTTTTAACCGATTATTTGCGCCTCTTGTGTCACAGACTTGATCTTATAGCAGACGTGTTATGAGACTGGGAATTATGTATACATTAGATTGTCGCACGTTGTTCATATAGGAAAATGGACATCATATTCCACTTTCCCCTTATGTTTTTGGGATTCTTAATCTATTTGTTTTTATAATCAAACTATATGTATTTTCATACAAATTATATATTAATATATTTTAACCATAATCTATGATAGGTGGCTTTTGCTATAATGTCGTGTACCAGGACGGGGAGTTCAGAGACTTCTATTTTATCGACATTGTGTAACCGCCAGTACGATATGGTTTCACATTACATTTGAAATATACTATACTATACTTAAGTAGGTATTTTAAATTTTGGGACAAAATTCTTCTAAAGAGGGTAGATTGTAATGTCCCGGATTTTCAGGTTATTTTTATTTATTTATTATTAACTATTATTATCATTATTCATCTACGCTAAGTTCCGCACATATATTCTGTATATATTCCGCATGTACTTTTTCATCCATTATGTATCCATTTATTACTTACGGCAGGTTTTGTATGTTAGATTCCTTTTATGTAGTTTCGGTGGTACGGTGGTTATTCGGAGGAGGAGGTGGCGTTGTGGCCTTGGTAACCTCTAGATGGGTTGGTAGTGATGCTTGTCTAGTATGTTTGTGGTTTGGTGTGGTTCCTGTAAGCCGTTGGATTGGGCGATAGGTTTTCAGAGTTTTCCGAAAAATGTTTTCGTTTAAGGGGTTTAGGCATTTTGGTGGCCGTGAGGCGGTGGAGGTGGTGTTCATACCTTGGGAAGCCTTTGATGGGTTTGAAGTAGTGTTATTGTGGTGGTGTTGGTGGTTTGGTTTGATTCCAGGGTGTCCGGGGTTGGTCGTTAGGTTTTCTGGAATCTTCTTTTTCTGAACAGACCAGTTCTGTTCGAATAGAACCTTCTCTGCTTGAACAAGATCTTCCTCTATTCGAACAGGACCTTATCTATTCAAATAGGATCCTCCTTGAACAGTTAGATTTTTCCTTGAGTTGCTCTGTTTGAACAGGGCCTTCTCTGTTCGAATAGGATTCTTCTTAAGCTGTTGAGCTTCTTCGCTGACCCTTTTTATTCAAACAAGACTTCCTCTGCTCGAATAGGATCCTCTTTGTTCGAATAAGAATATCCCTATTCAAATAGAGGCGCGTTATATATATATCCTCTCTTTTCCTTACTCCCACTCTCTTCACTCCAAACACACTCTCTCTCTCTCTCCTCTACCCTAATTATTCTTCTTTCACCCTTACTCTTGATCCAATCTTCCCCATCACTCTCGAATTCTTCGCCGAGCATCGCCGCGATCTTCACTCCTATCCTTGGTGAGTTATCCTCGATTCCCTTTCTGTCCATTCCTCTCGATTTGGCGTAGGGTTTGATTTCTATGGTTTGTGATTGTGGGGGTTTGTTTGGATTCGCATTGTTGGTGATTTGGGGATTGTGGAGTTTGCGATTATCGCAGGTGTTGGGTTTGATTGTGGGTTGTGATGGTTACAGTAGTTGGGTTTGACAGTACTGGTGTTGTTTGGGTTGTTGAGATGGCTCCAGTGTTGCGGTTGGGTTGTTCTGTGATTCGGGTGGCATGTCCGCGAGATACTGTTGTTGGAGCTTCGGGTTGCTTGCCCGGATTGATTATGCTAGAGTATTGCATCGGGTTGCAGGCGAGTTTTATCTTCCTGAATAACTAGATTATTATGATGATTCGTGAGTTATAGAAATGCATAGTTTAGTATATTATATCTGTGATTAGGTTTGTATGTGGGTTAATTGCTTAGGACACTTTACTGGTTATCTGTTTAGCATTACCTTAGATGAGAGTAATTAAGGGTTTGATAAGTTAGTAAAACCCACAATAATGTGAGTTTATTTACTAGTTAGAATCCGTAGGTTATGATTAGCCAGAAGAGGTTATTCTCTATTGTCGTTGATGTGATGATGACTTCTGATATTCCTCTTAGACCGATTTCATTGAGGGTGGCTTCACGAATCATTTCTTCGTGGAGGTTGAGAACATAGCATTTCTCTGTGTGTTACGACATCTCAGTGTGGATATATATATATATATAATAATAATAAGTGTGGAATATATATATAATATATTGAGTATGGTATCGTTGGCTAGTTATTAGGGTGCCCAGCTTGTTTCAGGGTACTAGTAACTAGGTTTGGCTATTAGTAGAGAGCTATGGACGGCTGCGGCTTAGCCGTCATTTCTCTGAGATAGTGTAGTTTAGAGACAATTGTTCTCACCTTATTGTATAGCACCTTGGTTTGTTTAGGTTACTAGACTTGGCTTTAGGGTTGTCTTTGGGCGTCATAGCTTCAGTAAGATATGGTCTACAATTCGGAGTTCGTCCACTTGCCAGTTATTATTTTGATTTGTCTTAGGATTAGCCAAGGTGTACTCTGTGTTTTCGAGTCCTGGTCCTTGAGCACTGTCGCTGTGATTGGTGGTTTGTTGGAATGTTAGAATCCCTATCGGAGTGTGGAATCTCCTTGACTGTTAGTAGTTGGTGGTGAGCAGACGGCTTGTGCGTGGTGGTTGGTCGTGGATGTTGAACTTCTGATAGTTAGCCTTAGGATTGTTTGCTTATCCCGTTGTAATATATATTGTCCACATGATTCTTAGAGCTAATAGAGCTTTCTCGTAAGCCTTCTTACCCCGGGATAAGGCGGTTAGGGCTGTGTTCCCTTCTGTCATCTAGGAGGCAACGAGACCACATGGCTCAGTGAGGTACGCGACTGAGTCAGGGGGTTTATGAATTTGTACATCACCCGTGATGTTGGAATCTATTGGGGGGGACTGTCAAATTAGTGTAGGAAAACTGTCACCGTTGAGCATCTGTTCACGGAGATTGTCATCTTGGGTGAAGATAGACCTGGTGGGTTCCTGTACATCCGTGATAGTAACTAATGTACATGATTAATAGGATTGTGATGTGGTTCGGTTATTGAGGATAGTTGGCTACATGTTGGACACTAGTACGTCACCCCATGAGTACTAGTCTGTGTTGATAGCTTGAGTACTGCAGTACTTGATTGTAATCATATTGCTTTGAGGAATCTTAGAGACTAATGTTGTTTTGATGTCATGACGGTTAAGTTGTTGTTTCATCTAGGTTAAGATGGAGCAACTGAGTCACAGGAGGGCATCTGTGTTAGTTTTTGTTGTCGCGCTCTCAGGCAGGTGGTTATCCCATTGTGTGTTGGCTGTATTGGCAGAAGTTATGTTTCAGTCTTCAGGATTTTTGCTCACATCCATGGATAATATATTCTCTTATATTATTGCGACCTGATACATCCCTTGACCCGTATTATATGTGATATATGTATGGTAAGGACTGTGGTTCCTTGTGTGTGACTAAGGATGTGATTCATTGGGGTGCTCGTGACCCCCAGTGCAGTTCCCCCCGTCTGGTCAGCTTTGAAAAATTGTACCTGTATCCATAATGGTCCTTTAAGGTAATCCTTCTTTTGCAGTTGTCAGCCCACTTTAGTCATGGGGGCTAGCCTTTTGGGTTGACATCGCTAAATCATTATGCATCATAACGCATCATCATCTAGCATATCATTACATCTCTGCATACTTCCAATTCGTAGGTTCTTCTGATAGAAATCCTTAACCCTTTCTGCATTATGTTTAATATAGAATCTTCTGCACTTGGGATAATCATAAGATTATCTCATTCCATCATATCGTCATCATAACATATCATTGCATTGGGATAATTATGGGATTATCCAATTTCATCATATTCTTCTCCTCTTATTTAAATTCCTCTTCTCCTAATTGATTTATGGTGTAATGAGATTTATCGTCCTTCTGCATACTCCTCTCATCTCTGCATCTATTCCTTCTTCTTTTATATCAGGTTAATTTATTAGTTTAATTGGTCGGGTTGGTAGTTGCGAGCTATAGGCTGGTATTTAGTTATGGTCGATCTCGCTCAGCTTGTGATAGCTTCGGGGTTATGCTTGGTTGGCATTTGGGTAACCCTGTTGGATTATTGTTAGTCGAGGGTGTTTACCCTCGTGTGTGATTGTATTTCTAAGGTAGGTTTGTTGTTTGTGGCGCTGAGGGCCACGATAGTGATTTGAGTGTAGTTATAGTCTTAACAGTCCTTTGTTCGAGATGTGTATGTATAATTATAGTATAGTTACATATAATCATTGGACTAGTTATGTTCCTATTAGATACCTATTTGGCATCCTGTATATATTTAGATATATTTATTGTTTATCGTTAGAAATCATAATATCCTAGTATCATTATTATATCCATCTCATTGGTTAGTATAATCGTTTAGCTATTCTTGGGAGTTAGTGAGCTCGTTGTTTGCTCACTCTCATATCCCCTTTTCAGTGGCAGGTTGTCTCAAGTTTTAGTTGCTGCTGTGGTGATCTTTGGGGAGCTGAGCTATAGGCTCATTCTCCAGTTATTACTGTCGGGCTTGCTACATTGAGGTTTGCAGAATCTTACGTTTAGATATTGTTATCTTAGTCTTCCACTGTTTCTGTCTTTCCTTATTACTCTGTTATGATACTATTATGAATGACTTGGCCAGAATTTGTCTACGGCTCGGTTGTTCGTGGGGCGAATCTTTGGATTCCCCGACCTGTACATCCTCGAATCTCAGTAATTGGTCTTGCTACCGATTACTGGATTTTGGGGCGTGATATTTAACAACCTAATCGTGGCTTCTGGGTAGTTCACTTAAAAATAATGAGTTCCGAGAAGTTTGGAGGTCCTATAATCGGGTCAATGTTTTGGGTCAAATCTTATAATCCAGACCAATAATGATACTGACCTTAGTCAAGTTAAATGTTATAAATGGCACAAGTTTTGTCATTATGCACATAGCTGTCCTAATAAGAAATATGGAACAAATCATAAAACTACGAATATAAGTATTACTTGGGATGATAGTGATGAAGAACATGATAACAATGAGAGTAATCCCCAAGTAGTTGATAATTGGTAATATTGTGTATATCACGCGTTACATAATTATGGCAATAATATCTTTGACATTTTTGAACTTGAAAATTCTGATGAAAATTAGAGTAATCAAGAACAAAATGAGTTTGAGGACCCGAATCTTGAGAACTTGTATGCTTAGACTCTCGCCAAGTGTATGAAAATTAGTAACTTAACAAAGTCTTAAAAGACCAAGTTAATACACTTATGTATGAAATTCAAGACAAATTTGAGAGTACAAGTCACGAGATAGAGGTACTTGAGAATGAGAAATAAGGCATTCATGACAAAGTTGTGTTTTTCGAAAAAGAATGTTAATGATGCATAGGAAAAAATGAAATCAACTTTGGACGAACTTCATTCGGCCAAACTTGATGTAGTTCTATCTCAGCAGAAACTTACGAAGTTCTGTCATGGGGCCAAGAACATTGATAAAATATTATGTATGGGAAAGACGGATGCTGACAAAAGGGGTCATGGATATAAGGAGCATTCCTCTAATGCTAAGACTCCTCAAGTCACAATATTTGTGAGAGCAACTGCTACTATATCGTTGCCCAAACATAATATAATATCTTCCACTCATAATAAGGCCAAAAGGTTCTCTTACTCTGAAATTTATTATTACGGAAAATGTGGTTGAAAGGGGCATATTGTATCTTATTGTAGATTTGTTGGACCCTATCAACCATATGCTCGCTCTTTCAATGAACAAAGATATAAGTCTAATGTGATTTCTACTAATGTGAAAAGTAAGAATGTGTCTAGATGGTTTGTATAGGAAACCTCAGCTCGAAGGATTCTTTAAAGAATTTGCGTACGAAAGATTGATTTGACACCTCAGTTAAGTTGTAATGCTGCACCGGCAGTTAGTCAGGCTATTTTGGTGCGAACGGAAAACTTGTTACCACAAATAAGGTAATTAATATTAACTGAGATGGGTTATCAGTATGCTTTATTGATTAGGTACGTTTCTTACCCTCTCTCAGTTTGTTTTTATTTTCATTTTTTTAGGACAGTAGGGTACTGTTTTGTTTTTATTTGCACTTTGCACATTATACTTTTGGAGCGTTTCTATGTAGAATATTCTTGCTAAACTTGGACTCTGCTTTTGTGTTATATTCTTTCATGGGATATTTATTTGGTAATCACATTTCACAATAATTATTGATCCTCTTGTTTAAATAAAAAACTTAAAGTGATTAGAACAGCGTGAGGATAGCTGTAGAAACTTCATACCTAATGCTATGTGAGGATCAAGCCTTTTTACAAGCTTCGAGTGTTATTGCATAAATTTCTTTCCAGATTTAGCATTTTATTTTTCAATCTCATTTTACAAGTTAGTCTAATATAACAATCTCTATACTTGATTCGAGACGAAAAAAATACTATGTGAGACCAAAGATATGATAATAGGCTTTTTATTGTTACACTTTTTTTTCCTTTGTCTGTGCTTACCCAAATTTTATCCGCTTGCAGCCCCATGTGCTTACCTAAATCGTTTATTAGTTTACCTGTTTATTCTGAGACTTTTCAATGGAAAAAAGGAGAAAAAAGTGATATTTGGCGGAAAAGAAGAATATAAGAATAATGAGTATCCCCTATGTGATTTGAATGGTAGAAGTGGATATAAGAAGAGGGTTTTCCTAATAATTTTATGGTACATCATATTATATCTGTACTCGTTGCATAAAAAAAATAAAGGGAGGTGATCTTAAAATGAAGAAAGAGAAAAAATATTCTATTCAAAGTGTACTCAATAAGAAAAGAGAATGACAGAAGGTGGATTCAATTTGTGGAAAGATTGGGAGCTAGTATAACTATTAGTCTCAGAATGCCAGCAAAATACCTACTCTGCCATATCCCTTCTCTTGCCTACATTATATCATTTTCTAGACCTGTTTGATCTTGAGTTTAACATAGTCAGTTTAGTAAAGATCAGAAATAGGGATTCGATGTTAGTTAACTTGACACCATCTATATCAATTGATTTCCTTTCTATGAGATCTTCCAGCTTACATTGCGCCGCTTATTTGATGAAATATGAATCATTCGTTGCATATTGTTCATATTCATATTTTACACAAAGTGTTTGCTAGTAAATTCTCAGTGATTTTGGGTGACCATCATGAGAGGCCTAAGTTGAAACTAATTTCCAATGTAGCATTCTAACTGCGGCTGAGTAATACATTGAAAACTGGGTATCTAATTGACTATGCACACATACACATCAAGTAATTCATTTAGTGATTGTTTTATAACATATTGGCGATGTCTTGGTCTTTATTGAATACTGTAGATTCATTTTCTTTCTATCATGCCTAGTGTTCAGGGAAAGTGTTGTCTTCTTTTGCGTACTTTTTTCAGAGACACTCCCCATGTGTGTTTTCCTTTTATTGGCTATTTACGGTGGTTACCATTATTTTGAAGGGGAGATGCACATTATTTTGAGGGGAAGATGCACATTTTGAGGGGGGGGGGGGGGGGGGTTTGGCGGTTTAGTATTTTTCAAACTACATGTTCATTTTTTTAGTTTAACTTTTTGAGTATCCGAACAGTCTATCTTTTTAGAATATTTGCTCTGATATTTGCTGGTATCTATTTCTCATCTATTTTGTGTTTAAATCATTCGGTGACTGCTTCCATTGTGTATTACTGGTTTGCTTATCCTTTTATTGGTTATTTAACATTTGCTCATCTATGCTAAAAAGGGAGAGAGATAATCCTGACAGGTAAGTCAGGTAAGTTATGTATTTTTTCTTGATCCCTTATTTTATTTGATTGGGTATGTGATGTATCTTGATTAGTGTGCAAGGATTCTAGAGTATAAGTTATAAGATAAGGGTGAAGCTTTGTGTATTGATGATCAATGATTGAGTCAGTCCATCGAGTTGTATTTTTATTCTTATAGTTCTAGTTTTGACTCAAAATGAACCAAAAGGGGAGATTGAAACATCCATTATGGAGTTTGTTTCATTTAGTGTCTAGAGTAGGTGTTAATACTATCTCATGGTAATTCAGCTTCTGTGAGTGAACGTGAAGCGACTGCAGCTGGACTGACGCTGAACAGGTAAGTGGGCCTATATATTTTTACCGAGTATGGAAAATGTAATAAGTATGTCTTTTTAAGATAACTAAACTTCTATTCGAATAGATTCCTTTTCTATTCAAGTAGAATTGGGAACATTTATATTCGAATAGATTTTATTATATTCGAATAGAATGCCTCAAGCTGCTTTTTATTCGAATTGATTTCTTTTAATTCGAATAGATTGTCTCAACCTCATTTTTATTCGAATAGATTTATTTTTATTCGAACAGGGGACGTGTTTTATATTTTCCTATTTTAAGGCACCCTTTTTTTAAAATAACTCACCTCTTCCAAAACCTATTTGTTTTAGAGCTTGACATTTAAGTAGAGGAGAGATTTTAATATGCGATTCAATGCGAAGTAAAACTCCTATTAAATCAATTGGAGAAATTGAGAAAACCTAAATCATTGATTTGTAGAGTTTGAGTGAATCAAGTTTTGCAGCTTTGGTGCGTTATCCCAGGCAAGGCGTTGCGAAAAGGTGAAATTAATTGCGAAGAGTTTAATTAGAAGAGAGGTAACCACGGGATGCGCTTATCGAGTCTGGAAGTAATTGAATACTTATATTTCCTTTTCAATAGTGGATTATTTAGCTGTCGGGTGATTCAACAGTGACCTATGGGTTTTTCTTCTGAGAAAGGCTTCCCACAGGGCTAAAAATCTTTGCCCTTGTCTTTAAATTACCAACTACTTGCTTGACATTAGATAATTAAATTAACTTGATTTAGGTTAAGTGTAGACCATTAACTCAAAGAAATTTGGACCTATCGATTTATACCAAAATTAATCAAAATCGGTTAGTCTCAAACGTCTAGGAATTTCAATTGGTATCAGAACGGTCACGCATCGAGGTTTAACAACCTAAGCGGGGATCCCGGATAGTTCGCTTGAGAATAATGAGTTCTGAGAAGTTTGAAGGTCTTGTAATCAGGTCAATGTATCGGGTGAAATCTTATAATCGGCAGACCAATAATGATACTGACCTTAGTCAAGTTGAATATTATAAATCTCACAAGTTTTGTCATTATGCCCATAGCTGTCCTAATAAGAAATATGGAACAAATCATAAAGCTATGAATATCATTATTACTTGGGATGACAGTGAAGATGAACATGATAATAATGAGAGTAATCCGTAAGTAGTTGATAATGGGCAATATTGTGCATATCCGACATTTCTTAATTATGGCAATAATAACTTTGACGCTTTTGAACTTGAAAATTCTGATGAAAATTAGAGTAATCAAGAACAAAATGAGTTTGAGGTCCCAAATCTTAAGGACTTGTATACTCAGACTCTCGCCAAGTGTATGAAACTCGGTAAACTTAGCAAAGTCTAGAAAGACCAAGTTAATACACTTACGTGCAAACTTCAAGATAAAACTAAGAGTACAAGTCACGAGATAGAGGTATTTGAGAATGAGAAGCAAGGCTTTCATGAAAAAGTTGCCTTTTTAGAAAAAGAAGTTAATGATGCAAAGGAGAAAATAAAATAACCTTTGGATGAACTTAATTCGGCCAAGTTTGAGGTAGTTTTATCTCAGCAAAAACTTGAGAAGTTCTGTCATGGGGCCAAGAACATTGATAAAATGTTATGTATGGGAAAGACGGATGCTGACAAAAGGGGTCTTGGATTTAAGGAACATCTCTCTAATGCTAAGGCTCCTCAAGTCGTAAAATTTATGAAAGCAACAGCTACTATATTATTGTCCAAACAAATATAATATCTTTCACTCATAATAAAGCCAAAAGGTTCTCTTACTCTCAAATTTATTATTGTGGAAAATGTGGTCGGAAGGGGCATATTACATCTTATTGTAGATTTGTTGGACCCTATCAACCATATGCTCGCTCTTTCAATGGACAAAGATATAAGTCTAATGTGATTTCTACAAATATAAAAAGTGAGAATGTGTCTAGATGGTTTGTACAGGAAACCTCTGCTCGAAGGATTCCTCGAAGCATTTGGGTACACAAGATTGATTTGGCACCTCAGTTAAGATGTAATGTTGCACCAGCAGTTAGTCGGGCTATTTTGTTGCAAAAGGATGACTTTTCGCCACAAATAATGTAATGAATATCAACTAAGACGGGTTATCAGTATATTTTGGAAATGAATATCAACTGAGACTCGTCGCCACAAATAAGCCTAATTTTTATTCGAATAGATTTATTTTTATTCGAACAATGGACGTGTTTTCTATTATCCTATTTAAAGACACACTTTTTTTTTGCATCACTCACCTCTTCCAAAACATATTTTTTTTCTGAGCTTGATATTTAGATAGAGGAGATATTTTATCGAGCGATTCAATGTGAAGTAAAACTCCTATTTAATCAATCGGAGAAATTAAGAAAACCTAAATCATTGATTAATAAAGTTTGAACGATTCAAGCTTTATAGCTTGGGTACGTTATCCGAGGCGAGGCGTTGTGAGAACGAAGGGCATTACGAGAACGTGGAATTGATTGTGAGGAGTTCAATTAGAAAAGAGGTAACCACTGGATGTGTTTATCGAGTCTGTAAGTAATTGAATACTTGCAATTCATTTTTAATAGTAGATTATTTAGCTGTCGGGTGATTCGACAGCGACCTGTGGGTTTTTTTACTAAGAAAGGTTTTCCACATGGTTAAAAATCTTTGCCCTTGTCTTTAAATTTCCAACTGCTTGCTTGATATTTGATAATTGAATCAACTTAATTTAGGTTAAGCATAGACCATTAATTTAAAGGAATTCGGACCTATCGATTTAGACCAAAATTAATCGAAATCGGTTAGTCTCAAGCGTCTAAGAATTTCAAGTTCCTCCACCACTACCACAATGAAGAAAACAGTTAAAATCAGCTCTAAAACCCCTCAAAGCTTCACAAATCGTCCAAGGGAGATTAACCCCATTTCTGATTTTTTCTTGATAAACACTCTTGATTCCCATTAAAATTCAAAATATCCCTATAATCATCATGATTTTGTTGTCCTCAACCACGACCACGACCGCGACCACGTCCATATCCACGTCGACGACTGGAAAATGAACTTGTATATGCTCCAAGAACTGCCATGGAACTGGTCAGACAAGATTCATGATTTTTTAATAAAAGCTTATTATTTTATTCTGTAACTAAGAGACCTGATATCAATGCCGAATACTTGGCAAAGTAAAATTTTTGATATTGTTGCTGGAAAAGCACATTCGAGGCGTGAAATGTAGAAAATGTTTTCTTTAACATATCTACTTCAGTAATTGACTCTCTGCATAGTAACAGTTGTGAGCATATCTTGAACATAACGGAGTTGTACTCATTAACAGATTAAAAATTCTGCAGTCGCAGGCTAAGCCAATCATGGCAAACTTCAGGAAGAATATCCATTTTCAAATAGTCGTACCTCAACTTTAAATTAGTCTAAAGGATCAACGGGTCTCTCACCATAAAGCACTATGATCTCAAACTCTCGTGAAGATGATGATGATGGAATATTAGCATTTTCGCACGATTCTGTAAGGATTCTTAATTTTTTGCCTTTATTGTATTACCGAGATTTTCTGCTTAAAGATGTTTTCTGCATCCAGAATCTATGAAAGATAATTCTTTCCAGATAAGTCGAGTGCAACAAGCTCATGCTTTATGAGATTCGACATTTCATATACTATAATAAGAAACAATTTCTAGTTATAATATATATCAGAAAATAAAGATGAGAGAATGTGAACCGATTTTGATATTGAGCGCTTCACTTGAGTTGTTTCTCTAAACCTTGTTGAGAATTTTAGGCAGAGTTTCGTCAACGTCATACTTGTTGAGATTTATTTTGCTCAGAGTTTGGTAGCGTCGTGTTAATATCATGTTAAATAAAAAGTAAGCATGTAGACAAAGAAGCAAGTAAAGAACAAAGCTTTTAGAGTAGAAGAGAGGAGATTTTATTTCATTTTTTCTTAGTATCTATTACAATGAGATGATACCTATATATAGATGTTAGGAAGCATGACATATCAGTACATTAGTCATTCATTAAAGCATGTGTGACATGTGGAGCCGCATCATACTTGCAATCCACATCATACTCCACATCATGCTTATATAGATAAGTTCATATCAAGCATGACAAGTATGTATCCATATCATGCCTTAAAACAGTGAAAAAGATATAGGTTATTTAGTTTAAAATTTGCCTATGCAAAACTCAGAAGCTAGAAAGACCGCACCCCTTTTGTAAGCGATTCCAATTATTATAGTAATTAAAAGCCTCTTTATATCCGCAGGGGTTGTTCCAGCAGCATTGATATATAGTGGTTTTACTTACTTAAGGGGGCAATTAGACTCATTAAATCTAAATTAACTCCTTATCCTAGGTTCGAGTCTTCGTTATTTTAAAAAGGTGTTTTTTGTAACTATTTGTCGAGATTCTATTATCTTTTACAAGACGTTTAAAATAATGTGCTTATCATGGTTTAATTATCTTTTCAATGGAAAATACATTTTTGGTTTCTTTATATTATATCTATAAACCAAATATCTCTTTAATAGCAAGGTATTCTTCTGTTGAAAAGCTTTTCTTCAGTGTTGTATACTACAATTAATGACTAACTAATTAAGAATTTTTATTTTATTTTATTTTATTTTAATCATGTTTTTTAAAAAAAATTATTTTGCCAATTAAACGAGATTTAGTAAGAGCAATCTGTGTTTAGCCATATTTAAACCATATACGGTTAAACTGGGACACTTGAAAGAAGAAGATGGGGGGCCCTCAGTGCTTGCCCTTTCTTAAGTACATCGAGCAAATTATAATAAGTCTATGTTACAAGGAAACGGGTTTCCCATTCTCCAAACTGTTTCCTACAAAACACCTTTAGGAAACGGGTGCGATTCAATTTCCCTGAATTGGCGATTCATTTGGGAAATGCACATGAAATGTTTGTGATTCACGTTTTAACCGTGTAAAGATTCATGATAATCAGATGAGAGAAATAGAAGAGAAAATTTGTTGATGCTTAGAATAGAACTACAAACCGTGAGAAAAATAAAATCAAGATATTTATTACATACTACTGAGTTTTGCAGACAATTTCCCCAAATCCTTAATTATTTTTTCCATCTCAAAATCGAATGATCATTCCACCATTAAAGGAAAGCTTCAAAGAGAGACAAATATTGTTATTTAGGTGATAACTAAGGCCTTGTTTGGTTTGTTTTATTTCGAAATTGTGGGTTCACTGAACTCAATCTTATGAGCCTCTTTAGAGGGATGGGTAGATAACGACTTACTAAATGGGTGTTTCTTTTTCGTAAGGATATGTTTATTGGGTGGTTTGCAAAAGAACAACAAAAAATTATATGCCGCAACAATGATTTTTTTTTTTGGGTGGATGAGAACTATTTTCAAGGAGATCGAAAGCACAATTCTTAGAACATGGATTATATTGCTCAACTTTGTAGTTGGTATTATTCATATTTTAACAAAAATTTTATATCCAGCTTTGCTTATTTTAACGCTTCTTGCTCGTTTCCCATTTCACTTCTTATGACGCTTTGTACTTATTTCCCACTTCGTTTTTGATTCTGCTTCATTGGTCACATCATACTTATACCCATTTTCCGTTTGCCGAATCACAAAGGAAAAATAATGGATATTTCCTATTCTGTTTCATGTACCATTTTTCGTACTCGCTTCACTTACAAGTAACATAAATGTGAATCATCCTCGTATGGTCGTTTCTCATCGTCTATGATTTATTTATATTAATGTTATTTTGATTCAAGTCTCTATGCTAGAGAAGCAAATTAGTAGGTTTAAGGCAGTTCCTAGTTAATAAACACAAGGTTAAGATGATATTTTTCTCAGTTTCTAGATTATTCTTAATTAGGGTTTCCACCCACTCATGTTTATAAAAGGGAGGCTAGGTTCTTTATTATATTTTGTTGATGATTTGAAGAGAATTAAGTTTTATTTGCAGTTTATGTTTAGCTTCAATTTAAAGTTAGTTTTGTGTTTTTAGTGTTAGAAAAACTATAATTTTAATTAGGTTAACATTTATCAATCCGAGTTCTTGCTTCCGCGACTCAAATTTACGTCAAATTGGTATCAAAGCCATAAAAATTTTCTTGGAGGAGTTTAGATAATTGATCCATGATGCCGGGTTGTTTGTCTTAACAAATCAAAAGCCTCATCATACGGATTGGCGAGAGGTCTGAGCGACTCGATCATCAATTCGATCGATTTATCAATACATTCACCATTGGTAATTTTTGCGTACCACCTTCGTCACCAACCCCGCTAGGGCCAATGACAATTTTGTCACCTATTTACGATGACTATCCCAAAGTTGGAAGTACCACAACCATGACGGAAAACACAGAAAAAGAAAACCCTAGTGCCAAATTGGGAGAAGTGATAGAGATCCCCTCAATCAAAGTTACGAGTAACACCGACGAAGGCAAGGTTTTCAATGGGATGAGTCCCAAGACAACCGGCGATCCTAGGGTTCCAGCAGGATGAGTCCAAAGTTGGATATAAAAACTCAAATGTTGCAGGTCCCGAAGAAGGTGTTGCAGCCGCTAATAAAGGTTTTGTTACCACAGGTAATAGAAATTGTGAATTAATTTTTTTAGGTTTCGAGACATAGAGAGAGACGAATCCAGATAGAGGAACACTGAAAACTCTCTCCGGGATCCAGTGGACGTCCTTGAATAGAGTTTTGGCCAGTGAAATAGTCGCGAACAAAACTCCAATCAAAGTCCTCGCAAGGGAGAAGACGGCAGTTTGCGAGAAAGAAAGAAGGAAAGATCATGTACAATCGGGTGTACCAGAATCAAACAATCCTTACTCACGTGAATATCACATGCTCAACTTAAGTGCATCCCAAATTTAGCTCACCCAACCCAAATCCAAACCACCCAACCCAAGTTTGATCACGTGTACGACTCACATTTTAAAGTCGTCTAAGCAGCTTCTACAACTCCATCAGCCGTTCCCCATTCTAATGCGAGGAAAAGAAGTAATGGTGCCGTCTTAAAGAAGAGAAGATGGGATGCTTGAAGATGAAACTAATTGACGAGAGATTGAATCACCACAATCCTAAAATCAGGGATTAGGGTTTCACCGTAATATAAGTCTTGAAGTAATCGAACCCGAGTTACAATATCACGATTGAAGTAAAAGAAAAAGGGGTACATGAAGAAGAGGTAATGGCATGACAAGAATGGCAGGGTTTTTTTTTAGAGATTTTTGCCTGAATTTTCCCACCCAAAAACATATCAAAATCAACACGCATAAGTATGTGGGAGAAGAAACAACAGGAGATAAAGTTCAACAGGGTACACCATACCCATTTCCAAATCAAATATATGCTACGCACCTAGTTTACTTACCTACTCCAGCAGCGTACGATGCTCACATACCGAGCCCACCCACCCAGATTTCCTTGTGTGTATTACACACAAATTCTGGAACGCGCACAAATCACATGTTTGTTGATTGGGATAAACCCCCAATATTTGACGAGTATCCAAATAATGTCACTAAACAAAGTTCATTAATCCGTTTTAGGAGGGCTTTTCAACTAGTTTCGAGAAGCCGATCTCTATGTCATCTTTAATTTTTTGACATTCTTCAATCTAAGGATGTTGGTGACAACATCGTACCCCCACACTTGGATACGATTTTGGGCTATGGAAAATTCCGATGTAGAATTCGAGGTTTTAAGAAGTATGCCGCATCAAAGAGTTTAGAGTTCTGTGATGTTCCAAAATTTATCGATTTCGTGGTCGAAATCTTCTGAAGACGGAGAGATTTGATGTGAATAGTCCTCGCATGGTCATTTCTCACCGTACCTATGAATAATTTAGATTAATACTATTTTGATTCAAGTCTCTCTGCTGGAGAAACTAAGTAGGTTTTAGGAAGTTTATAGTTAACCAATACAAGGTTAAGAGAGTATTTTTCCCTGTTTCTAAATTATTCCTAATTAGGGTTTCCACCCCCCTCATGTTCTATATGTTGAGAATCGAGGTTGTAGTAGCTTTCTCGCAGCCTTCCAGTACTAGTCGAATACTTGAAGGCTACATCGAAGCCTACCTAGAGACTCGAAGCCCAGCAAGACAGTAACTAAGTCCATGAAGCCTTCTGATATTAATCGAATACTCGAAGATATTATAGTTGAAGACGAAGATAAGCGGGTTGCGCCAGAACTCATCATCAGTACCAGATAAACTTTGACCATGGTAATACATGGTCGAAGGCCGACACATCTGACAGCCAACTCACCAGACAGATCAGTGAAATGATTCACCTGACAACTACAGTGTCAGAACCGACTCTGAGTACAGAATAGTTGTCCCTAAAGGATATACATATAATCTCACCTCCCATGGTGACTCACCCCTTTCCTATCTCCTATAAATATGAGGGAAGATGCACTATGAAGGGGTTAGAAAATCTATCCCGCAAAGCCCTACAAGATTATCTTCGAATACCCTGTAACTGACTTCTACTCGATCCCTCGATTAACTCGATATATATCATTTCTCATTCAAATCCTCGCTAGAGGTCATGGAGAATTCTATTCATGGACTCCACACAAGTATGTTAGCGCATTAGACTAGTAGTTTATAACCTTATACATTTGCCCATACTTCTAGTCGAGGGTAACCTTCAAGGTGTAAGAGCCCAGTTTTCCTTCTAAGAAATTAGGCCCCTACAGAGGTAGCTACTCTCTCTTCTACACTAAGAACAATACACGAAATACGACGAATCAAGAAATAGACAGAAACAAAGATCAATAAAGAAGACAAGTATTTTTTCGAAGGAGGGAAGTGGAAAACCCTTTCGGATAAAAACTACTCCCTACAAACAATCCACTATGATCAAACAGGTTACACATGATTTTCCCTAAGCTTCTCAAGCTCTGTAATAGAGTCTCTCAAATCCTAGCTCTCTAGAATTAAACTCACCAAAAGATGGGCTAACAAATAACCTGAGTCTCCTTAATATACTTAGATGGTTAATTACAAACATAACGAATCTCATGGAAAACTCAACATCCTAGAAGAACTTCTAAAACCAACCTACGCACATCTCGTTTGAACGACTTTAAGCTTGTTCGAACGACTTTGACGATAAAGGTTTCCAGCCCTAGAAAATACATATCTTGTTCGAACGACATCAAGTCTCGTTCGAATGAGTTCTTTGGTCCAAGTTTCAAACGTAGAAAACTATCATCTGGTTCGAACAACTTCCATCCTCATTCGAACGACATCCATTTTCATTCGAACGACTTCGATAATTCGAGTTCACCTTTAACAGTATAAAAAGGGGGCTAGGTTCTCTATTTTATTTAGTTAATGATTTCAAGTGAGTTAAGTTTTGTTTTTAGTTTAAGTTTTTGTTTATTTTCAATTTGAAGATAGTTTTATGTTTTTAGTATTAGTATAAACCCTAATTTTAATTTGGTTAACGTTTATCAATTCAAGTTCTTACTTTCGCAACTAAGATTTATGTTAAACATAGCTACAAATAATCGTCTATAGGTGGCAAAATTTTGATAAGCCATGGCCAAGATAAAACAAATGCGCATGATAGTGCCAACATTCCTTAAAAATATCTGGAACATGCCTTATTGAAAAACCAAATACGAAGCCTAGCTTTTGAAAAATACAAAACAATTGTACACTAAAGTATATAGTAGCGTGGGTATTTCTTTTATGCTTCTCTGATAATTTGATATGAAAGCCATCCTTGAAGTCTAAAATGGATTTCGAACATTGTCTCTCCCCTGAATGGATTGGGAACAATGTCTCCTCCCTTGATGAACTTCCAACTGAAAAAAGGTCTTAAAAAATAAGTTTTTGGTTTAGATCAAGCTCTGACTTGAGATTTTAAGTAGAAGGAGACTTACCTGTACTTGGTGATGAAGACATGTAGAAAAATTTAACACTTTGGTGAACTCTGCCCTTGTACATGGCCTCCCACCACCTCCAAAATTTATATAATTCTTTAATATAGTATTTGATTTAAGGTCATGTATCGCAGAAGAAGGATAATGATTAATCCTCTACATCAAAAGGAGATGGGAGTCCTGATAATTACTCTCCACCAAGGTGGGCCTAAAATGACTATTAACTATGCTCCAGGGTCTGCGTGTTTATATATGTTTGTATTTAAAAAACTCACCTTCCATCGCCATGAGTTAAATTTCAATGGATCCTAGTATGTATCAGGGTTCAAGTTAACACCTGAACGGACGATAAATATTGTCCATCCTGCACAATCATTTTAGATTTAGTTCTAGTAGAAAAATCTAGTAGACTATATACATACACAAATATGTTGATATGTATACCATTATATTCAATATCTTTTGTTGCCTTCCTAGGGAAACATTAGCCAACCTCAATGTTTCATTGATAATCTGTAATTCCAATTTAGATACTTATTGAGCTCTTTAGAGTACGATTTCTCATCATGAGTAAGATGATGACAATTTATATAGAACTTGCATAAGATGTGTAGAAAAATATGATAATAGAACCTCTGATATAGCTTTCCCCAAAACGAAACTGTAACTCTGAACTGCAGCTTGCTAAAGAAACATAGCGAGTGTAAAACAACAACAATAATTCTTAGCAGCAAGAACCAGTACTTTAAAGGCAATATTGCAGCTATAGAATTGGAAGCAACAACAATGGAAGAAAGGGCCCAAGGCGTGGATTGCACTTTCTTTAAAGAGTATTTCGACCTAGGCCCAAGTATAGGTATTAGCAGTCTAATCTCTTCCTAGGATACAGTGAGGGGAAATACAGTAGTCTAGTACTGGAAGACTACGTACAAGTTACTATACACCTCAACAAAACCGTGAGTAAGAAGCCAAAACGAGAGGGGGAAATCTCAAAGTGCAGGGAGAGATATGAACTGTTGTTGTTCTGTATTTTAGAGAGAAGATAATTGATCAATTTATAGAGTTCTAGTCTACAACGTCTTTCCTCAATATTCTCTGACATGTAGGAGCTTTTAACTTAGACGTGAGTATTTGGGGAGTAATTCCTTCGAAACAGGTCTCTACTGGCCGTTAGGAGAGAACGTGTAACAACATAGTAGGACTGTCAATGGACCAGTCTAGACTAGGATCTTCTATCATCCTAGTTTGATCCGTTAAGAAAACCTATGGGTCCTAACCCGATCTGAATCCTAAAAGGTCATTAAATTGTGGATCCTAACCCGATCCGCTAATAATTTGGTCGATTCTAACCTAGTCCGAACTGATCCGTTAACAAAAGAAATGTTCTTAAAGAAGGGAAACTCTAAAATAATCATTACGTGAAAGCCATTTTTTTTAGTAGATAATTACAATATTAGTAGATAATTACAGTATTAACACTTGTAATATGTACGCTAACGGATCAGATTGAGGGGTGGATCATTATCCAAATCGTTAGCTTATAGGACCGTACCTTAATGGGCAAGGATTCCTAATGGATCTAAAAAGTTGATCTTAAACCTTTACTAACGGATCGGATTGGACCGGGTAATGGATTTAGTCCTTACCATTGACCGCCCTTCAACAGAGTAAGCTAAATCAAAGTTAAGCCCAAGCCCAAGAAAGACTGGATAAATTTTCATTAAAAATAATAGGCAACGCCTAGTCCAAAGAGCCTCTAGAGCCAAAAAGAATCAATTACCCAAACCCAAACCCGAGCCAGCCCAGCCCAGCCCACCGGGCCGCCCGATAGAGGTCCAACCGTTGCAATCTTATAACCCTCATCGTTAAATATGTAATCTATCTTATTTTTGTCTTGTAAAATTCAACTCCTCTCAAATTCGAAAAACCATTGCAATTTCGACTAGTGACACCGTCATTTCATGTTTTCTACCCAATATAACTTCTCATCTAAAATCTAGCCACAAATCCCTCCACGATCTCTTCTTATCTCTCACACACACGATTGGTACTCTGAAATCCTAATGAGAAGAATCTTTGCCCCAAATTCTCTATAACCATTGTCTATTTGTCGATTCTTTATCATTATTCATCAATTCATAGAATGAAATAATGCTCTCTAATTATTTTGATACTATCCTAATTCAAAAAATTAAATTAATTAAGTTTGTAAAATTAAAGGGAGAATTCCATAAAAATGGTGAATACCTGAAAAGCAAGTTGAATAGGAATATCTATCTTGTTTTCAGTTGTTTCATACTTCGAAATTGAATTTAAATCCTTTTTATTGTGCGCTCTCCTTAGAGATTTTGTCTGCAGGCTTTTGTCATGGTGATAGGTGTTCCGGAAAGATAGACTATATTGTAAATCTCGATGGTCAGGGGCAGATTTAGGGGGGGGGCAAGGGGGTGCCCTGCACCCCCACCATTTTTGAAGATTTCCTTCTTATATATATATATATATATATATATATATATATATATATATCCACAGCAAAAAAAAAGAATAAAAGAAGAAGAAGTAACAGCCAGCTCCCAACTCTATCCAATTATCCAAGCCAATTGTGTTGAAACCCAACTCCACAAAGTAACACCTCTTCATCAAGCCCGACTCTTTGGCCCTCTCTTTTCTCCTCTCTCTTATACAAATAAACACCTCTTGATAATCCTTATCACTCTTTTCATCAAACACAAACCTTTGACCTCGGTTTCCTTGAATCTTGATGACCAACATCAACAACACCTTAAATTTCTTTTAAAAAAATTTGGGGCCTCCGCCCCCGTCACCCCCACTCAAAAATCACTGGCTCCCCCCCTTGTCGATGGTGATAATGATTGTCTACGAGGAAGTACGGAGAGTTTTTGATTATCTTGTGACCAGGACTTACCACTTCTTCTTTGTGAAAAGGCTCCATAACGTCCAATTCTAGAAAATTTCTTCTTTACTACTAGCAGGCGGGAATGCGCTGTCGCGTATGCCTTAAAATATTGTTTAGAGCACATTGTTTACAAGAGTCTAGTCATGGAGGACATTGTGCCTTGTAATTTTTGTTAAATCACAATGTTTAGAATATTTTGTACATAAGGTTTACCTGTTTTGACTCCTAGCAGCCCTAGTAGATCTCTCGTCCATAAAAGAAGATATCGGTAGAAAGGAAGACACCATACTTTTTTTCAAGAAAAGGTTTGAATAATAGACAATACAGCGATCTGGGCTCAACAAAAAAGGCAAGACAGGCCCAAGAATAAAGAAAAAACCCGCTCTGCATACGCAAGTCAAAGCGTTGTAGACCGTCCCTTTTTAACTCCTAACATAAGCTAACTCTAATGGCTCCACTATGTCTTTATTTTTAACTCCATTTTAAATAATGGCTTTAGACATTACCACTACTTTTAAACTACCCTGTCTATGATGCTTACGCTTTGACGCTATAGACATTTCTTTTACTTTTACTTTTTTTTATTTAATCGATAAATTCCATTGTGAGATTACCACACTGCTTGACTGAGCTCATCCAACATGGACAACAAGTTTGTTAATGGTAAATGTCAAGGAATAAGATCAAAAGACATAACTGAAAAAAAATTGATAGTCAATAACAACTTTAAGATACAAATATACAATTACATGTAGAATAAATGAAACAAACACATTTTATTACATTTTTCTTTCCTTTTTGTACATAAACAATCTGTTCCGAGGCTGTATCAAGTATAATAACATTACACCCTGTCCAGAAGATATTCATGTACAACAATATTCTGTAAAAATCGTGTATGTTTACTGTCAAGTTATTCATGGGGATATATCTATCCTCCATGACTACTGATTGTATTTTAGTTGCCGCATAGTTTTAATAGCTTTGTGATTGTAATTGAATTGGCATTATCTAACATAGTAGAGTATACCAGATACTTTGTTTTCTGGTTTAGTGGCATTGTTTGAAGCATTTCTGTTTCAGAGTAAAGTAAGATGAAATCAAAGTAAAGTATAATACAAATAATGTGACACAAATCTCATAATAAAGTATTGTTACAATTGCAGGGACATCGATGAGTTTCTAAGGCAATCACCTTGATGTATGATTGTTAGTAATGGTTAATAATGATGCATAATATATACTAACACAATATTGGCTACAAACAATGATAATATAAATAACAGTTCTTTTGGATTTTATTCTTGGATCATCTATGCAATTAAGGTATTTATTATGCTTAAGCAATAACATGTAGGTCGGTCTAAGTTTAACACTACTGAAAGTTACAACAAGGAAGCATACATAATCCTCAATTTAAGCAATTATGCAACAAGAAAATACCCTATGGATTGGTGACCAAATGGGTTTTACAAATGCTTTGAACAATTCTAGCACTAAGCGTTTTGGGTTATAACGATGAAAAAGGTATTGCTAAATCAAGCGTCTGCGGAGTGACATGTTAAACCGAAGCCCATTAAAAAATAAATATTAAGTGTGCTTTTGCATACTTCTCCTAAGAAAAAGAATGATAGCGAAAACTTTATTACGGTAAGACTTCGAAACAAAGTATTAACTAAAAATTGAATAATAGACAAATATAAAGAGGTAGTTTAAAATTGGTAATAAGAAAAGACTTTAAGACTGATTATTCTGCAGCGCTTACTTCTGCATCTGCTTGAATCTCCAATTGGTTCGTCATTGTCAGCATTGTTGTTATCATCTTCTGGCTCACTTCCTTCTTGATGATCATCTTGTGTACTCTGAAGCTGTGTATTCATATCTATTTTACGTCGTGTACTTTCTTTACACCTTTCTTCAGAGGTTGTTCTATTGCCTGATAATTACAAGTAGATTTATAAATACAGTAATAATGAGAAAACATTATAGACCATTGCTAATTCATGCAAGTTGTAATTAGGTTAAGTACCTTATTTGATATATCAGTGGATGATGGTGTAGCAGATGTTGAAGAATAACCATAAAAGAGCTTTTTTTTTTCTTTGTTATTTTATTATTTTGGCTATCATCAGGCTCTTTATCCACAGGTAATGATCGCTTTGCTATTATTCCTTTCCTCTCAATAGTTTGGATCAGGGTTTCAATTTCTTCTCAAGACACGGTTGATACGCCATAAACGTGGTAGATACTATTTAGCTTACCAATATTATTTTCTGATAGCTTTATTGCAAACACGCGTTCGACCTAAAGTAAATTCTTTTCAAAATAGTATGTTGTTGTTGTTTCACCGATGCTTTACATAAATTAAAAGTACAACTTATTAAAATATTTCATATAATAATTTAATAGAATAGGGTTATTGCTTGTATACCTATTCAGAAAGATCCTTAGTTTTTTTTGCGGTATTGTTTATGAGCATTTGCAACTGTGAATCAAACATTATCACCTTGATGAATCCGGTTTCATCTTGGACATCAACTTGTGATTTGTACCTATAAGGAAAATAAGGTTGTGTTAGAATGTTTCTTTATTTGAGAAATTTAGTTGGGTTATCGTACCTAGTAATTGGACTACTTATTATTTTGTTGCAGCTCGGACAATAGAATTTGTCATTTTGTTGGCTAACTTTTCATTTGCAATTATTGCACGATTCATGACAAAATCCGTATTCATGATAGACTTTGGAGATTCTCGTTTGAATGTTGTTGAGGGAATCCTATTTTTGGATAAGTCGCTTTGATCATAAGTATTTATACGGTGAATGAATGCACTAAATCATTATTGAAATAAAATGAAGGCGTATCTTGGCTGCATAATTTTTGAATATGTCGTGTTTCAGTTGTTTTATTGTAATTATATTATCTACCATTTCTTGATCAAACATCTTAGCATTATTTATTGGCGTGACCTAAATAATTTTATTCGCACCGTACATTCAAAATAATATAGTATCATGATTAAGGAATACTGATTATAGTTATTAGCCACTAACAAATTGTATGCTTTACCTGGTTGAGAATTTTGCAGCTTCAAGGATTTCCAGATTCAAATAGGTTTTGGTTGCATAGGTAAAATTCATGGTGAGGTTACCTGTGGATATAGACACTTAAAAACATTCATGATATATAGTTTGAGATATGTTAAAATATAATATTATCAATGTTCTTTAATAAGTGGACACAGTTGCTGATACAGGGTGATATATGGCCCCCTATTGAAATATGAAATTTCAGATTTTCCACATAATAGATGTCATATTTTGATGGTAAATAAATTGTGCTAATTTAGTATGTATATTTATAACCTTTCCATTCCTTAGCAGATCCCGTAGTCATAACCAGAACTACATTAGGAGCTCGACGCTCTTCAAGTTGAATGCCTAGTTCTGTAGCAATAGATCCCCATAACGTTATTGATAGTTGAATGCCCCTGTCATGAAATTGAATAAAAATATAATATATGGTGTAGATATGATTTAAGTGCTATACAATCCAATCAACGAATTAATACTTTGTACCTCTCAATTTCGATCATTGCATTTTTTTTAGACCCTTGTTCTGTTATTTGTTTGTTGGGGTATGGTAGGTGTTACGCCTATGATACGACCGATAACATCTGGATTTGATAGATAAGACCTAATTAAATAATGTACGAGTAAAGTTAGGAAAAATTTGTAGCTAAGTATTTACCTGATATTTTATCACTTTTGTTTGCAAAACAAACGGGATTATTGAAATCACCAATATTAAATTGAAAGAGCGGGATGTCATTAGTGTAATCTAGTTGTTTGATGATGGCCTTGTCTTGGAATTGTATCTTCAATTGGTTATCGAGTGGTTGGTATAAGCCGCTGCTAAATTCGACATTACCATTTGCTAGATCAATTATAATGCCCTCTCTCAAATATCAAGAAAACTTGGGCATACATATTTTTTGATAGCTGGCTTCAATTTGATCTCCTTATATACAAGTAAACAAATATTAACAATTAATATACTATAGATTATAGGTATGAATTGTTGAGAAAATAGCATTTACCCTTTGATAAATCAAAACCATGTTGGTGTTTGCTATTTTAGTCCGGTCTCGGAACTCCATGATATGCCAGATTTTAGATATTCTTGCTCGAATTCTCCAATTCGAAGTGTTAGACTTAAAATCTCTTAAGTCATTATATATTGGATTCATCACTGTTGTCAGACATACCTAAACTGCGTAGGATATGTAAGAAATTATTATTTGATTTTAAATAAGATCTAATGAATATAGTACAATGAATTCAGTGAGTACAGAGTTCGATTTCAAACATCAGAAACCTTAAAAAAATGGTTTAAATTATAAAAAGATTGAACAAGAGAAATTAGAATATCGAGTCTCCATATTCTAATTAGTCAAACTAGATTAACTAAATAAAATATATAGTCAAGATTGTCAATCACAAACCTACGTAATTATAGCAAATTAATAATGTGATGAGAGATATACCACCGCGACCAATCTAACAAACACAACATGCTATTGTTATTGCTAGCTCAATTTTTCATAATTTGGTATCAATGGAGGGTTATTACGCGTATCTTATATAGTCAACACCATTTTTAAGAAATAACATAGTTTGATCATAGTTGATTCGAGGTAATGGTCATAACAACACCAAGGAAGAGTAGCAGCTGTGTATGTATAGGGAATATTTACTTGCAATGGAAGAAAAAAAGAACTTCCTCCTTGAAATGATAAGAAGAAAAAAAGCATTAACCCTGTGGTTCATCTTCAACTATATATTGTCGAACTATAACTAGTTTGGATCTTGATTCGTACAGTTGGTTTTTGTAATGTTGATCTTAGTTTTGGGGGAATATGTAGATATAAAGTTATTGCTGCAACGAAAGTCGAAATCGGAGCTTATTATAGTAATGAGAAATTTTGATTAATGACTAAAGAAGACCAGTTTCTTGAATACGACACCTAAAGGCTGGAGACTTCGATGTCCTACAAAAGAGAAACTTGAAAGACTAAAAGAAGACCAATTTTAGCCTTTCAAGTAATGAACGGATTTTTTATCAAGAGGAAATGGTAGCAGAGGGGCATGAGTAGTGGCTAGAATTAGATCAACGAAGAAAGAAAAATTGGAGTCTAATTTAGAGCTTTATAGAACCATTTTAAGCCATTTTCCTACTCGTGATTGTCTTACGTTCGTCCTGTATCTCTAAATAGGGTCCCCTATTCTTTAACATATTCAAATATATCTTTAATATCTCCCTATTTAGTCACCCACCATTTGCTTCCACCCCCTTGACCACTTCCCTATCTCTGTGGTTTATCGTTCATCTCAAATGCAATACATTTTCGACAGGGCCGGCCTTTGGGATGTGCAAGGTGTGCAACGGCACAGGGCCCAAGGGCAAAAGGGCCCAAGAAAAAAAAAATTGCTTCATCCTTGAAAAAAAAATTAATACAAAACCCAGCCCAGTCCAATTTCGATTTAGGCTAGGCATTGGGCCTATATTATTTTAAACCTTACCAGCCCAAGACCCAAGGGCCCAATTAATCATTCCTTCTCACTCTCTCTCTCATTCTCTTTCTATAATCACTCTCTGACTAAACAAAACAAATCCATCTCTCTTCTCTCCGTACTCGGGCTCGGCAATAACGGCTAGTTCTTGATTTCTTGGTTAATTGGTTTCACTCTCCGTCTTCGATTGTGTGCTTTGATCTGCTGCTACATCTCCACCCCAGAAACCCCAAAAATCTCTGTTCTCAAACGTCTCTTAGAGAACCCTGAATCTATCTTTGAAACCCCAGACTTTGGTTTCTACAGCGACGTTAAGATCATCATTTCTGGCTCAAATTCAACCCCAAATGAGATCCCAGTTCATCGCTGCATTCTCTCGGCTCGATGTCCATTCTTCAAACACTTGTTTTCTAACTCAGTTGGGAAAGATAGGGTAAAGAAGTTTAAGTTGAGGGAGTTGGGGAAGGAATTCGAAGTGGGGTTTGATTCGTCGGTTATGGTTTTAGGGTATTTGTATATTGGGAAGCTCTAAGTTCTAAAATCTAGGGTTCACTGTCTCTAAAATTTGAGGGTTTCATTTTTCAAGAATTTAATCTAAAACCAAAGTCAAGAAGACTAGACAAGAATTATTTTCTGCTCTCCTCAGTCCTCATTCCTCAATCCATAGTTGCTCTCACTAGTGATCTCTATCTATTATTATTTACTAATTTATTATTGTATTTACTTGATTTATTATTTAATTTCTAGATTTTACCATAAAATGCCTCCTAAAAAATTAAGCGGAAATGAAATGAAAAAAATGAAAAAAATAGACGCTAAATTTATACAAAGTCAACGAGGAGCGATGGAAAAATTTATTTATAAAGCCACGGACAATGTAGAAAGCTTAGGTCATGAAAATGTAGGATTGAATGATAATGTAAATGTTGGTTTGGATTGAAATGAAAGTGAAAATGTTGATATCGGTTTGAATGACAATGTAAATGTTGGTTTGAATTGTAATGAAAACGGAAATTTTGATATTAGATTGAATAGTAATGTAAATGTTGGTTTAAATAATAATGAACAACCAAATACTATTGACATTTATGACCCAAGGAATTGGGATAATCTTACCCAAAACTCTATAGATGAATTAGTAATAAATTGATATCCACGAGATACAACATTTAAAAAGGGCCTTAAAGATGGAATTGGAAGATGTTTCTCTTCAACACATTATACTCGTTATCTATCGAACGGCGAAAAACATGATAGAAAGTGGCTTGTTTATTCACAAGAAACGAATAAAGTTTATTATTTTTGTTGTAAGTTATTTGCTAAAGGACCATGATTAGGTAATTTAGTAAATGAAGGATTTAAAGATTGGATACATCTTAGTGTTAGGCTTAAAGAACATGAATTAAGTAATGAATATATCATGTGTATGACTTATTGGATTGAATTAAGAACGAGATTGGAATCAAATCAAACAATTGACAAAGATCTTCAGAACCAAATCAACAAAGAAAAAGAACATTGTAGGGTGGTAATGTGTAGAATAATTTATGTAGTAAAATATCTTGGTAAGCAAAACTTGGTATTTCGTGGAAAAAGTGAGAAAATTTATGAAGAAAATAATGGAAACTTTTTAAGCTTAATAGAAATGATTAGAGAATAGGATCCAGTGATAAAGGAACATATTTACCATTTTCAAGCAAGTAAGAATCCACATAACAAATCTATAAAAACAATTCATAATTATTATTTGAGTCATAAAATTCAAAATGAATTGATTATTATTTTATCGTCCAAAATAAAGAGTGTGATTATTCAAACTATTAAGAAAGCAAAATATTTTTCGGTAATTCTAGATTGTACTCCGGATTCTAGCAACAAATAACAAATGTCTTTGATATTACGATGTGTAGATGTGTCAACGAGTCCCGTAAGAATAGTAGAGTATTTCTTAAAAAAATTACAAGTACATGATACATCGAGAAAATGACTTTTTGAAGCGTTAGAAGATGTACTAAAGATGTTTGATCTTAGTATTTATGATATTAGAGGGCAAGGGTATGATAATGGTTCTAATATAAAAGGAAAACACCAAGGTGTTCAAAAACGATTACGAAACATAAATCCTAGAGCTTTATATGTTCCATGCGGATGTCATAGTTTAAACTTGTTACTTTGTGATATTACAAATTGTTCTAGTAAAGCAAAATATTTTTTTGAAGTGGTACAACGTATTTATACCATATTTCCTTTTACGACAAAGCGATGGGACATTTAGAAAAATAATATTGAATTCGGTTTAACTATCAAATCTCATTCAGCCACACGTTGGGAAAGTCGCATAGCTAGCGTAAAAGTAATACGCTATCAAACTCATGAAATTAGAGATGTTTTACTTGATTTAGCAAATGATAAGGAGTCAAAAACAAGTAGTGAAGCTAATTCATTAGCGACACATGGGCTAGACAATTTTGAGTTTTTAGTAAGTATGATTATTTGGTATGATATATTATATGTTGTTAACTTAGTTAGCAAAAAGTTAAAAGATAAAGACATGCCTTTGGACATTGCTATTGAGCAAATAAAATGGTTGCGAGGATATATTCTAACATATTAAACAACGGGGTTTGAAGATGCCGTAGCTACTGCTAAATAAATTTCTAATAAAATGGATATTAATCCTATATTTGTTGAAAAATGTATTATTCGCAGAAAAAAACATTTTGATGAGAATGTAAATCATGAGACACCAACACTAGTTCCGGATTCACCTGAAGATTTATTTAGAAAACATTATTATAATTTTATCATTAATCAATTTCTTAGTTTATTGGATATTAGGCTTGAACAATATCAAGAATATGAGAATATTTTTGAATTTTTGTTTAGTTTTGATAAGTTAAATTCATTAGATGATAGTCATTTAAGTGCACATTGTGATAATCTTGAAAAGGTTTTAAAGCATGACAGTTTAACTGATGTTGATGGAGAAGATTTGTTCTGAGAAATAAAAGCCTTGCGCACAATATTACCAAAAGAAACAAAAACTTCTTTGGAGATATTGACTTTCTTGAATAGAATTGATTATTTTCCAAATGCTTGTATTGCTTATAGAATATTATTAACGATACCGGTTACAGTCGCATCTGGAGAAAGAAGTTTTTCAAAACTAAAAATGCTAAAATCTTACTTGCGGTCGACTATGTTACAAGAAAGACTAAATGGATTAGCAATGATGTCTATAGAAAAAGATTTGTTACAAAATCCTGATTATAAGAGTATAATTGGCGAATTTGCATCTAGAAGGGCTTGTAGACAAATTTTTTAATGATATTTTGCTACTGATTTTAGTTAATGTCTCATGTTTGTATGAATTTGACGTCTTTATTCTGTAAAATAATAACTAATTTATAGTGCTTTTGTTTGTTCTTTTGAGGTTTGCATTTGAGGAATTAATCGAAGATATTAGTGATTTCGAAGACGCTAAAGGTGTTTTTCTTGAGTTTTGCAACATTGAAAAGGTATTTTCATAAATGTACTATGACAACTATGATTTAATATACTCTAATTTGTGTTTACTTTAAGAGTCAATATTATACATTAAGATGCATGCGTTATGTTTAATACTACAAAAAAAACAAAAAACAAAAAATTTCAAAACATTTTTTTTTTTTTTTTAGTAAAATGTTTTTTTTTCCCTTCTCACAGGGCCTTGTAAAGGGTAGAGCCGGCCCTGAGTTTCAAAGCAAACAGGTCCCCATCCCTACTCGGTTTCCTCAATATAACAATTCACACAATTTAACAACAATTCAAAACACCCTTACCTCATCAAGAAGCATAACCATAACACAAATAGTATTTTTATCAAGTTATATCAAGTTAAATTGCGACTACAAATGAAAGTTAAGGAAAAATAAACAACAAGGGTATCAACCAAAATCAAAAACACCATCTGTAATTGAAATCCGTTAAAATAGGCGAAGAACCGCATTCCTAAAAAAAGAAATGAACGCCGTACCCAAGTTTCGCAGTACGCAAGTTTGCAGTCTTCCAAAAATTGTGATAGAAAGGATAGGAGCTAGTTGATCAGTTAAGATGGATTCAGTGCATTCAATCTATGAGAGCTAGGATCCTGCATCAAAAGAAGAGTGCACGAGCATTTTAGAGGCACGCTACCCACTCCGTTTACCCTTAAAAAATGGTATCCAGGTAAGGTATCCAAACTATCAAATATGGAATCTGCAGACTAGTTAAATAAAGGCTAGCTAGATGTTTTAAATAAGCTAGAAAAGAAAGAAGTTGGATCGGAGGTCCTTTATTGACGTTATCAAAGCGTTAAGGGCAATCTTATTTTCCAAGGCTTTTTCTCGGAAATGTCTAAGGGCAACAGGAGTCGGTCTGGAAAGGAAAAAGCGTATCGGGGGTTCTTTTAGTATTCTCCACAGTTCTTGGTCCTAGGTCCCATAGTAGAGCATCCTACCCTAATCTTCCTGCTGCTTCTCGCCCCCTTTGTACAATGAGCATTTTGTAGTGGGATGCAATCTAGTATCTTGTGGAGAATACATTAAAATAATTGTTAGATAGACTAGGTTACATAGATATTGATTACGACTATTCCTATACTTACAACATGTGTAGGATTGGGTGACTATTTTGACTTGTGTGCTGTGGAGGTAGTGCGATTGCATTGTACCCACCCTGATCTACTCTGTATAGACATTGCCACTAACTCTATCCCTTTCTATAGACATTACCACTAACTCTCTCCCTTATTGAAAATGAGAGGCCTCCAACCTATAGTGACAGTAGATAAATCAGAACTCCATGATGACATCGTTTATATTTTGAATTTCTTTATTGATATTAAAACTAATTAAGCAATATATCCCTATTACATTAATTATGGGCCCTTCTTGATAAGGTCTTACTGTATTAAGTAACAAACAACATAGATGGTCATTATTGGTTTTTGAAAAACTCCTTGGGCTTGGGCTCACCTTTATGATTCTCCTATGGGCTTGGGTTTGTTCTTAACTTGGTTTTTACTCTCTAAACGGCTAGTATTGAAGACCAGATCTTTGGGCTTTAAAACGCATATACGTTATGGATAAAGCTTTAAAACAGATGTACATTATGTACAATGCCGTTGCACAACTCCTCTATATATATCCATTGGAATACCACTTTTTAGATATATCACAGAAACATCACAGAACTTCTTTCTCTCTGAGCACTATTCATCTCTCTCTCCCAGCTTGATATTATGGTTTACCTTGAGGTGGTACCATCGTTTACGTAGACTTCCCGATGTGAAGCTACAATATACTTGCTCGTTGTATCCTGGGAGAGTAGTCGAGTTACGTCGAGATACTCTTTAAAGAGAGTGCGACCCACGCCTCGAGCTCTAATCATCTTGTTACTTTTTCAGATCAATTGCTGTCACGAAGCTTAATTCTGTTGCGAAGTTCAAAGTTACTGTAGTAGTTTGAAGTTACTGTATAAGTTCAAAGTTACTGTTGGAGTTTGAAGTTACTGTAGCAATTCGAAGTTACTGTTGGTATTCGGAGTTACTGCAGCTATTAAGTGTTCGAAGTTCCCGTAGGTGTTGCTGTTCGACGTTAATATAGTTGTTGCTATTCTGAATCACTAAATATAAAAAGAAAAAGGGAAAGCTAATTTCAGTTTCTTTACATATTTTATTCTATATTTTTAAAGAGTATCTATTTCCAGTAATATGGCTCTTACCTCAGAAGTGCTGAAGTTTGATTCTAACAAACCCTCTAAGTTTGATAATCTCAACTTCAAGAGTTGGAAGAACAAAATGTTCTTTTATCTCACACTTAAGGAAGTGGCTTATATTCTAGAATAAGAATGACCAATTTAACCTCCCGTTCCTATACCTGCGGTAGATCCTGACCTGATTGCAAATTAATATGATAAAACCTTAGAATCAGGTTCGAACTGGACTGAGGCTAACTTTAAATGCCGAAATGTTATCCTGAATGGTTTAGTAGACGAACTGTACGATTACTATCTACAGTCCAAAACTGTAAAAGCCGTTTGGGAAGTATTACAGAGGAAGTATGATATGGAAGAGGCAGGCTCTAAAAAGTTTATTGTAAGCCAATATCTTAAGTTTACTATGGTCGACGATAAGTCGGTGATTACCCAATCACATGAGTTGTAACGAATTGTGCATGAGATTATTTCCGAAGGGATACCTCTTGATGAACAATTTCAGGTTGCCGTGATGATTGACAAATTACCACCTAATTGGAAAGACTATAAAAATATCCTACGACACAAGTCAAAGGAACTTACCATGGGGAACTTGATTACTCATCTTAGGGTTGAAGAAGAATCTAGAAAACAAGACCTGAAAGAGAAAATCTCTTTGGTTCAAGCCAAAGGGAAGGTCCATCTGAAACCTAAAGGGAAACCTTTCAAGGCTAAGAATGGCGATAATCGGAACAACCGTCCTAATGGTGGTAATCCGAATAACTATCAGAAAAATGGACACCAGAATTCTAACAAGGGAACGAACCAACAAGCCCCACCATATAACGGAGCAGTTTCTGTTGTGTGCTTCAACTGTAATAAGCCTGGACACATATCTAGAAACTGTCAGAACCGCAAACCTGTTACTCAGGCAAACGTTAATAAAGAGCCCTTAGTTGCCATGATCACGGAGATCAACATGGTCGATAGAATCAATGGGTGGTGGGCTGATTCGGGTACTTCTAGGTATGTTTGCTATGAACGCAATTGGTTTAAGACCTACTAGGAGACTAAAGACCAGAAGGTACTACTTGAGGATTCCCATTGCACTAAAGTGTTAGGCACTGGAGATGTTGAACTGGTATTTACCTCTGGAAGGACAGTGACTCTAAAGGATGTGATGCACTCTCCTGAAATGAGGAAGAATCTTGTTTCTGGCTATCTTCTCAACAAAGCAGGATTTCAACAGACCATTGGCTCAGATCAGTACATTTTGACTAAGGGTGGGATTTTTGTGGGAAAGGGCTTTGCTTGTAATAGAATGTTCAAATTGAGTATTGAAATGAATAAATCTATTTTTGCTTATTTATTGTCTTCTTTTAATATTTGGCACTCTAGACTATATCATGTTAATAAGAAGCTAGTATACAATATGAGTAAACTAGGTATGATCCCTAAAGTAGATTTAAATGATTTTGATAAATGTCAATCTTGTAGTCAAGCTAAGATTACTAAAACCTCACATAAAAGTGTTGTAAGGGAATCATAACTTTTGGAATTAGTACACTCTGACATTTGCGAAATGGATGGTACATTAACTCGAAATAGTAAAAGATATTTTATAACTTTTATAGATGATCACCCAAACTATACTCAGGTTTACCTAATGCGTCACAAAAGTGAAGCTATAGATATGTTTAGGACATATATAACAGAGGTGAAAAATCAGTTTGATAGACACATTAAAAGATTTTGTAGTGATAGAGGCACAGAGTATGATTCACATAAATTTCAAAACTTGTATGAATCCTTAGGGATTATACATGAAACTACTGCTCCTTATTCTCTAAAATCTAACGGTAAAGCTGAATGCAAAAATAGAACATATACTGAGTTAATAGTTGTTATTTTACTTAGTTCTGGATCACCTAAATCTTTATGGGGTGAAGCCTTATTATCTGTTTGTCATGTTTTAAACCGTATTCCTCATATCACATCTGAATTATCACTTTATGAAATTTGGAGAAAAAGAAAACCTAATGTTAACTATTTTAAGGTTTGGGGTTGTTTAGCCTATGTTCGTAAACCTAATAGTAAAGCTTACAGGTTTCTTGATATTAAGAATAATGTAATAATTGAATCACTAAATGTTTATTTCTATGAGGACAAGTTTTCCTACTTACTGAGGGACAGTGGGGGTAGTAGTGGGGGTTCTCAACCTTATACGCTTTCGACCCCTAATGTACCTCAAGTAAACGTTCCTAGAGCTGTTAATTCTCATGTTACAGACCCAGAACTTTGTAGAGGTAAATGTTTAAGGATTGTTAAGGATTTTAGTAATGATTATATTATACATACCTTAAAATCTGACCCCAATACTATCAGGGAAGCGTTAACCTCAAGTGACGCTAATTTGTGGCAAGAGGCCATTGATGATGAAATAGATTCTCTTACTACAAATGAAACTTAGGATTTAGTTAACCTACCTCCTAGTAGTCATTCTATTGGGTATAAATGGATATTAAAGAGAAAACTTAAACCAGATGATACTATAGATAAATATAAGGCAAGACTTGCAGCAAAGGGATATGTGCAAAAGGAAAATATTGATTTTTTTGACACATATTCCCTAGTTACTCGTGTGATAACCATTAGAGAATTATTATCCGTTGCTGCCGTGTACGATTTGATTATTCACCAAATGGATGTAAAAATTATTTTTTTAAATGGAGAGCTTGAAGAGGAATTATATACAGATCAGCCTGAAGGCCTTGTAGTATCTGCTGAGGAACACAAAGTCAGCAAGCTGAACAAGACCTTATACGGTCTAAAGTAAGCTCCAAAATAGTGGCACGACAGAATCAGCCAATTACTTCTTTTAAATGGTTTTAAGATTAACGTTGTTAATAAATACCTATATTATAAAGTATCTGGTGAAAGTTGTATTATGATATGCTTATACGTTGATGATCTACTTATTTTTGGTTTTACTCTTGATATCATTTTAGAAACCAAAAGCATGTTTAATAATAGTTTTGATATGATGAACCTAGGTGAGGCTAGTGTAATTTTAGGCATGAAGATAACACGCACAGACACTGGTATTACTCTTGATCAATCTCATTACATTGAGAAGATCTTGAAGAAGTACAAATATTTTGACCGTAGAGCTGCCTTTACTCCTTGTGATCCACAAGTTAAACTTTTAAAGAACTTGGGAAAGGCAGTTAGACAGAAAGAATACGCAAGTATTATAGGTAGCCTTCGCTATACTATAGACTGTACTAGACCCGATATAGTTTATGATGTAGGGGTTCTATGTAGATTTACTAGTAAACCAAGTTTGGCGCACTGGGGTACTATTAATAGAGTTTTGCAGTACATGAAAAGGACCATGAACTTAATTTTACACTATCAGTAGTTTTCCGCGGTCCTTGATGGATTTAGCGATGTAGATTGGAACTCATTTTTGGATGATTCCAAAGCCACCAACGGATACGTGTTTAGTATAGCTGGAGGGGTTGTTTCTTGGAGATCCAAGAAATAAGCGATTCTAGCTCAGTCGACTAAAGAGTGTCTCATGACTAAGTGTGGAGCACATCTTTAGGAATGGGGCTAAAGCCTGTTATAGAATCACAAGTGGTGGGAACGCAACCTAAATGACTGGAAATCCTAAGAAATAGGTTCAATGGGGAAAACAAATCACTGTGATATAAAATCATGCAAATAAGTAGCTTGCCACTCCAGAGTTCATCTCCCTGTACATAAATGTAAATGTGTATGATATCTTGTAGCGAATGCTAGGCTGAGTTTTCTTAAACTCTTAATGAGTTCTATATCTCATTATTTAAGTGGGGTGTCTAGCTACAAGAACACTCTTCATAGACTCACCAAGATAATTATGGAAGTGCGGCCGCTTCTTATGAGATATAAGGCTAAATTCTCTAAAGCCTTTACCTATACTGGGATTAAGTACATGGCCGAAATATGCTGGTATTTAAGAATTGCACCTAGTAGGGTTGTATATGGTTTTCCTCACTGTATAAAAGCAAATAATGAGTTCAAGACTCTGATCACTTATTATTCTTATACACTGAAGATTGTCCACTACGTAAAGGTTCAAGTCTAAGGACACCTTTACTTATGTACATCTCTATATATCAAAACCGTTATCTCATTTCTTTTCTCCTTTAGAAAGTTTTTTAAAAGTGGGGGATTGTTGGCTTTTTCAAAAAACTCATTGGGCTTTGGCTCACCTTTAAGATTCTCCTATGAGCTTGGATTTGTTCTTGACTTGGTCTTTACTCTCCAAATGGCTAGTATTGAAGGCCTGACCTTTGGGCTTTAAAACGCATATATGTTTTGGATAAAGTTTTAAAATGCATGTACGTTATGTACAAAGTTGTTGCATAACTCCTATCTATATATATATCCATTGGAACACCACTTTTTAGATATATCACAGAAACATCACAGAACATCTTTCTCTCTGAGTACTATTCATCTCTTTCTCCCAACTTGATATTACTATTTACCTTGAGGTGGTACCATCGTTTACGCAGACTTCTCGGTGTGAAGCTTCAATATACTTGCTCGTTGTATCCTGGGAGAGTAGTCGAGTTACGTCGAGATACTCTTTAAAGAGAGTGTGACCCATGCCTCGAGCGCTAATCATCTTGTTACTTTTTCAGATCAATTGTTGTCCCGAAGCTTAATTCTGTTGTGAAGTTCGAAGTTACTGTAGTAGTTTGAACTATTGTAGCAGTTCAAAGTTACTGTTGGTATTCAGAGTTACTGTAGTTGTTAAGTGTTCGAAGTTACTGTAGCTGTTACTGTTCTGAATCACTAAATAGAAAATGAAAAAATGAAACCTAATTAGAGGTTCTTTACATATTTTATTTTGCAGTCCTGAATTCAGTCAATTAAATTTTCTGTGATTATGAATGTAATGTCCTAGATTTTTAAGTTATTTTTTTATTTATTATTAAGTATTATTATTATTATTCCTCCACGTTAAGTTTCGCACATATATTCCTTATATATTCCCCATGTACTTTTTCATCCATTATGCATACATTTATTCATTTCGGCAGGTTTTGTAAGTTAGATTCCTTTTATGTAGTTTCGGTGGTACGGTAGTTATTCGGAAGAGGAGGTGGCGTTATGGCCTTGGGAACTCCTAGATGGGTTGGTGGTGATATTTGTTTGATGTGTTCGAGGTTTGGTGTGGTTCCGGTAAGCCGTTGGATTGGCCGAAAGGTTTTCCGAGTTTTCCGAGCAAAGATTCCTTTTCGGGGGTTTAGGCGTTTTGGTGGCCCTGAGGCGGCGGAGGTGGTGTTTATACCTTGGGAAATCTTTGTTGGGTTTGTAATAGTGTTTGTGAGGTGGTGCTGGTGGTTTGATATAATTTCGGGGTGTCCAGGGTTGGCCGTTAGGTTTTCAGGGTTTTCCTTCTTACAGTTTCTATTCACTGTTCAGAAAAGATTTCCTATATTCAAATATTTTTTTATCTTACTCGAATATTTTAGGCAAAAAAAATATATTCGAATATTTTTTTATCTTACGAATATTTTTGGCAGGGGAAAAATATTCGAATATTTTTGAAAATATTTGAATATTTCTGGTGAAAAAAAATTAGCTTTTCCTTTTAAGCCTAAAAATGGGTTTTGGTTGTTTTAAAACTTTTTCTATCTCTGTCTCCTCTCCCAAAATCAAACCCAAATCCTTCCCAAAATCAAATTCTCCCCTTTTCCCCAAACTCTTATCAAATCCGTTCCCTCGCTCAGAATTCCTCGCCAAGCTTCGCCGCGATCTTCGCCACTATCCTAGGTGTGAAATTCTTTATTCCTTTCTGTCCATTTTCGTTCGATTCGACGTAGGGTTTGATTTCTAGAGTTTGTGATTGTGGGGGTTTTTTGGGGTTCGCATTGTTGGTGATTTGGGGTTTGCGGTATTTGCGATTATCGCAGGTATTGGGTTTGATTGTGGGTTGTGATTGTTGAAGGATTTGGGTGTTCGGTGGTGGTGATTGGTTGGGTTGCATGTGATGCCTGTGGCATTGCAGTTGAGTTGTCCTGCGATTCGGGTGATTTGTTCCGATTTTAGTTTCGGTGGTAACCCTCGGTTTTAGGGTTTGTGATCGTGGGGTAATTTTAGGGCTTGTGGTTATTGAGTTTTTGCTGATTTTCGGAGTTGTGATGGTTGCAGGTGTTGGGTTTGACGGTGGTGGTATTGTTTGGGTTGTTGTGATGGCTGCGGTGTTGCGGTTGGGTTGTTCTGTGATTCGGGTGGCATGTTCGCGAGATGCTGTCGTTGGAGCTTTGGATTGCTTGATCGGATTGATTCTGCTGGAGCATTTCATTGGGTTACAGGCGAGTTTTATCTTTCTGAATAACTAGATTATTATGTTGATTCGTGAGTTATAGAAATGCATAGTTTAGTACATTATATTTGTGACTAGGTTAGTATGTGGGTTAATTGCTTAGGATATTTTACTGGTTATCCGTTTAGCATTACCTTAGACGAGAGTATTTAAGGGTTTGATAAGTTAGTAAAACCTACAATAATGTGAGTTTAGTTACTAGATAGAATCTGTAGGTTATGATTAGCCAGAGGAGTTTATTCTCTGTTGTCGTCGATGTGACGATGACTCCTGGGATTCCACTTAGACCGATTTCATTGAGGGTGGTATTCACGAATCTTTTCTTCGTGGAGATTAAGAACAAGGCATTTCTCAGTGTGTTACGATGCCTCAGTGTCACTATATATACATAATATATTTAGTGTGGAATATATATATATAATATATTGAGTATGGTATTGTTGGTTAGTTATTAGTGTGCCCAGCTTATTTCAGAGCACTAGTAACGAGGTTTGGCTATTAGTGGAGATGTATGGACGGCTGTGGTTTAGCCACCATTTATCTGAGATAGTGTAGTTCAGAGACTATAGTTCTCACCTTATAGTGTAGCATCTTAGTTATTTTAGGTTGTCGGACTTGGTTCCAGGGTTGTCCTGGGGCGACATAGCTTCAGGAAGACATGGTCCTCGATTCGGAGATCGTCCTCTTGCCTACAATTTATTTAATTTGTCTTAGGATTAGCCTAGGTGTACTCTGTATTCTCGAGGCCTGGTCCTTGAGTACTGTCGTTGTGATTGGTGGTTGGTTGGAATGTTAGATTCCCTGTGGGAGTATGGAATCTTCTGGACTGTTAGTAGTTGGTGGTGAGCAGACGGCTTATCTGTGGTGGTTGGTCATGGATGATAAACTTCTGATAGTTTGTCTTAGAATTGTTTGCTTATCGTGTTGTGACACTTATTGTCCTCATAATTCTTAGAGCTAATAGAGCTTACTCGTAAGCCTTCCTTCCCCGGGATGAGGCTGTTAGGGCTGTGTTCCCTTCCGTCATCTAGGAGGCACTGAGACAGCATGGCTCAGTGAGGTACGCGGCTGAGCTAGGTGGTTTATGAATTTGTACGTCACCCGTGATGCTAGAATCTTCTGGAGGGATTGTCACATCAGTATAGGGAAACTGTCACCGTCGAGCATCTATTCGCAGAGATTGTCACCTTTAGCGTACACAGACCTGGTGGGTCCCTGTACATCCATGCTACTGACTTATGTACATGATTAGGAGGATTGTGATGCAGTTCAGTTATTGGGGATTGTTGGCTACTTGTAGGTCACCCAATGAGTACTAGTCTGTGTTGACAGCTAGAGTATTATAGTACTTTATGGTAATCATATTGCTTTAAGGAATCTTAGAGACTGATGTTGTTTAGATGTCATGACTGTTAAGTTGCTATTTAATCTAGGTTTAGATGGTGCAACAGAGTCACAGGAGGGCATCTATGTTAGTTTTGGTTGTCACGCTCTCAGGCAGGTGGTTATCGTATTGTGTGTTGGATGTGTTGGCAGCAGTTGTGTTTCAGTCTTTAGGATTTTTGCTCACATCCATTGATAATATATTCTCTTATCTAATTACGACCGGATACATCCCCTGACCCGTATTATATGTGACATATGTGTGGTAAGGACTGTGATTCCTTGTGTGTGACTGAGGATGTGATTCCTTGGGGTGCTCGTGATGCCCAATGTAGTTCCCCCAGCCTAGTCAGCTTAGAAAAATTGTACATGTATCCATAATGGTTCTTTAAGGTAATCCTTCTTTAGCAGTTGTCAGCCCACTTTAGTCATGGGGGCTAGCCCTTTGGGTTGACATCGCTAAATCTTTCTGCATCATAACGCATCATTATCATCATCATCATCAAGCATATCATTGCATCTCTGTATACTTCTAATTCGTAGGCTCTTCTGATAAAAATCCTTAACCATTTCTGCATTATGTTTAATATAGAATCTTTTGCACTTGAGATAATCATAACATATCATTGCATTGGGATAATTATGGGAATATCCTAGTTCATCATATTTTTCTCCTCTTATTTAAATTCTTCTTCTCCTAATTGATTTACGGTGTAATTAGATTCATCTTCCTTCTGCATACTCCTCTCCTCTCTGCATCTATTCCTCCATCTTCTGTATCTGGTTAATCTATTAGGTTAATTAGTCTGGTTGGTTGCTATGAGATTTAGGCTGGTATTTAGTTGTGGGCGATCTCGCTCAACTTGAGATAGCTTCGGGGTTGTGCCTAGTTGGGGTTTGGGTAACCCTGTTGGATTATTGTGAGCCGAGGGTGTTTACCCACGTGTGTGATTGTATTTCTGAGGTAGGTTAGTCGCTTGTGGTACTGAGGGTCACGGTAGTGATTAGAGTGTAGTTAGTAGTCCTTGGGATTGGAGTGTAGTTATAGTCTTAGCACTCCTTTGCTCGGGATGTGTATGTATAATTATAGTATAGTTACATATAATCACTAGACTAGTTATATACCTATTAGCTACCTATTAGGCATCCTGTATATATTTAGATATATATATATTGTTTATCGTTAGATATTATTATAACCATCTCATTGGTTAGTATAATCGTTTAGCTATTCTTGGGAGTTAGTGAGCTCGTTATTTGCTCACTCTCGCATCCCCCTTTCAGTGGCAGGTTGTTTCAGGTTTTAGTTGCTGCTGCGGTGATCTTTGTGGAGCTAAGCTGGATGCTCATTCTCCAGTTATTACTGTCGGGCTTGCTGCATAGAGGTTTGTAGAATCTTACGTTTAGATATTATTATCTTAGTCTTCCGCTGTTTCTGTTTTTCCTTATTACTCTGTTGTGATACTATTGTGAATGACTGGGCCAAAATTTGTCAATGGCTTAGTTGTTAGTGGGGCGAATCTTTGGATTCCCTGACCTGCACATCCTCAAAATCTCTGCAATTGGTCTACCTACCGATTACTGGATTTTGGGGCGTGACAATGAACTAGGATCGCCCAAGTTAATTTATCGCCAAACTTTTAGAGTCAGACCCATATCCAGTTACCAAAATTATAGATTCTATGTACTTGGGTAGGCTTTTTGAAATTTGTTTTTCCAAAACGCCAATTATTTACTCACTTCAATTAGGTGAAAGTTACATGTCCTTCAAGGTGAGAACTAAATTTATTTTGCAGAGTCCCCCTTCCTTTTAAAATGTTGAGCTAACTCCTTGTACGTCAAGGGATAAACCCGGTGACATGTGCATCTAACATGAGCAACTCCTATGTTATAAAGTTGCATACATTTCTAAGTTTCAAGGATCACCCCCTAAACACTAAAACAGACTCTATGTCTTGTAGGCACCTTTGTTAATGTCAAAGTCGAAGTCATCTTAATCCATACAAAAAGAAAAACAAATAGCTATTTATCTCGAAATCTCATTCCTCAAAACTACGAATTAACTACTGATACCTTTGCACATTACTCGCAAGCTACTAAAATGCACTGGAGTTGCTACACATTAGCTACAGATAACTAAATTACCAATACCAAAACATCACCTAATATCAAAAACAATAAATGACACCCCAATTTTTATTACTATAGCCTTAATTTTACAACAATCATATATTTTTTTCATGAATTTTCACAACCCCACATCATAATAGCTCAATCAAACCACCTACATTACGAATTCTAACTAATCTCATCAAATTAAAACACTAATTCTAATATTGAGGATCAAATCTAACATCATAAACCCTAAGTGTCCTAGACAGACGCAGCACAAATTGGGATATTTCAATATGATTTTCGTGTACATCAATTCCGCCTGAGACTCTTTTTTACAGCATCTTGAGTTACTTATCTCATAAAGCAGGTTAATAATAGGCTAATACTACTACCAACCAAACCTAACAACAATGAACATGATTAGATTTTGATTTCGGTATTGACCTAATTATTTTCCACCACAATTAAACCTAGCAAATAATTTTTAAAGAGATTCTATATGCTTTACATGAACTTTGAAAAGTAATAAATTTGGATAGACATATACAGTATAATAAGAGTATTATGTATCCGAATTTGATTATTTTCTATATGTTTTTTCTTGCTACATGATACACCAAAAACAATGATCAAGCAAAAATTTCAAATAGGACATCAAATACTACGAAAAATCAAATTGAAGAGAGAAAGAGTACGATACCTTAAGTTATGGAATATCGAATTGAAGTAAGGAGAGAAGAAGCCAATTGATATAGTGAAGGTTTAATGCTTGTAATTTCTCTCTCCCTCTCTATCTATATATAGTGACTAGATTCCTTGATTATGGGTATTATAAATAGTAAGGACTCTATAAATACATATCTTTAGTGTATTCTAATTGTTAAGGACTTTATATGTTAAGAATATTATTTGATTATGACTTATGTTGAGAATTTATATATTATCCAAGAAGGGTATTTTTGCCTAAGGGACAAGTCTGCCTACAGGAAAAAGGCAAAGAGGGGCTGAGATTTAATGATAGGTCGAGATGAATGGCCAAGATCAGTTCACTTATTAGTAGAGTAAGGGTACTTACGGTATTTAGAAAAAAAAACCCAAGGTTCTTTTCATCAAACCCACGTCTCTTCTCTTCTCTTTCTCTTTCTCTTTCTCTTTTTCATCACGTCTCTCTCCCGCATCTCGAAATCCCCTCTCAGAGTCCATTTCGTATTCACTTCATAATATCCCAATTTCGTATTCACTTCATAATATCCCAATTTCGTCTCAATTTCGTTTAGAGTAGAGAGAATTGACGATCCCATTGACGATTCTAGAGGTTTTGCTTGGCGATTTCAAAGTATACAGGTCTAATTTAGGGTTTGATTGTTTGTCGGATCAGATTTAGGTTAAAATCACGTAAGCTTTCTTTCTTTCTCTCTTTCTCTTTCTCTCTCTCTCTCTCTCTCTCTCTCTCTCTCTCTCTCTCTTTATTGAGATCTCTTTCTATCTCTCAAGATCTGTTGATAGAGATCTCTTTGGGAACAATTCATTGATGGGTATTTGTAAATTTTCATCTTTCAATCGAATCATCAATCCCACAGAAGGTATCTATATTTTCTCACATTAATTTCTCAATTTGAGCCACATGGGATTGGTATTTGGATTCTACCGTGCACCTAGGTGTTTTGAATTATATTCCAGTTGTAAGGGTGAAGATACATAAATTTTCTGGTAACGAAACATTATTACATTGTCTTCAGATTATTTTGCTTAGTCTTCAAGTTCAGAGTTGGAAGATCAGTGTGTTATTGCCTTGATACTAAATACTATTCAGCAAAAGTCGCTAAATTGGTTATTGTATTCAATCCAATAAAATTAGTTCACCAACGAGGGTACAAACGTTTACACTTCAAATACCTCCTTTTCATATGCCCTTTGTATTATTAGATGAGGGCTAAATTCTTTTCTAAACCTATGGATTATTGGACAGTAGGTTTAAATTTTTTTCTGAGGAATTGTTATTTTCATGCCCTTTCTGAAATCGGGCTATTGGATAGTAGGTTTAAAGATAAAGTGTCCATTTAGAAATTGCAGGTTTAAATTATTGGACAGTAGGTTTAAATTCTTTGCTGATGAATTTTTTTTTTCGGACAGTAGGTTTAAATTTTCTGAAAGGGCACTACTGTCCAATAGCCCTCCTCAACCTATGGATTATTATGTTCATTTTCTAATGCCTCCGAGAAGCCTAAATTATTGAGAAAGAAATGGTTTCCCCTGTGGTGATAGTTTGGGCTCTCAGCCTCATCCGCATCGTAGGGGATATACTTATGCCACAATTGCATGCTATGGCTTTCCGGGATGCGGTAATGGAGCTGTTGTTTCCTTTACTTTTATTTTTCGCTTTATGGAATCTCATATTATAAGGCTCAATAGTTGATGGAGAATATGGAAGTTTACGTCTGTGCACTAAGTTACAGGTCCAAGCTTAGGGACCTGATTAGAAATATACTTTTGTATTTACCTGAGTCCTTGGTGGTTTCATTTTTGTGTGGCAAGTATAAAGTTGGATTGGTCTGAAACCTCAAAGAAGGTACGATTTTCAATATAAAATCTCGCTTCTAACAAACGAGGTACTATATATTTTTTTTAGAATTATTTTTTCTTTGCTCTTATGAAACTGTGCATTAAGTTGAGTAATGTTTACTGCTTTACTTTGAATTTTCTTTGCTCTTATTCCTACATTATAATTTCATATGTTTATATTTATCGATGTATCTTATGTTGATTTAGTTGTGTCGCATATGTTTTCCCGACTAAGCTACCTCCGGACTGCGAAACATCTCGAATTGTAGATATCGTTATTCAAGCTACTGGATATCAGGTAAATTATACATTATTTTGTATATTTTTTTCCTAAAATATTATCAACACTCCCTTTTCAATTATTTACAACTACTTTGAGGATTTGGGATTATTCAGATTGACATTTGGCCCCAAGGTTAGTTTTCTATGTTTTTTTGTATATATTTTATGGTATTTGAGTTTGATGGTAGTGTGGATTATAATGTAGAAAAGGTTTTAATGATTTGATTTTGCTAAGAAATGCTAGAATGGTAGTTTAAAAGTACTCAATATGTTGTTGGTTTCGGCAAAAAAGAAAACAAAGGAAAAACCGAGTTTGGTGTTGTCAAAAAACATCGAAATGACTCTTGCCCGAATCGTATTAGGAGTATTATCTTTGATGAGTATACATTGAGGAATATCATTTCTTTTGCATACCATTGGACATGTTTTTACCCACAGAGATTTTTATCAGTTTTTGATATATAATTTGTCGATGATTGCTGCAGTCATTTTTGATAGTTTCTGATCCGTCTATTGCAAAGCATATCTTCAGAGAGAACTCCAAGGCTTATTCAAAGGTAGATTGATTGCTGTAACCATTGTTTGTGGACTAAGTAACCACATTGTTCTTACTAATGATTTAGTTTCTTTAAACTCTTTCAGGGTATCTTAGCTGAGATTCTAGAGTTTGTGATGGGGAAGGGACTAATTCCAGCTGACGGTGAAATCTGGCAAGTCCGACAGCGGCCAAATGTTCCAGCATTGCATAAGAAGGTAATTCAGCTGTTTCCTACCAAGCTTTTCAGTCGTTTTTGTTCTTTCTTAGTGACTATATTTCTACCTTTTCATTAATGAAAACTGCACTTGCAATGTGATGTTATATTTCTACCTTTGTATAGTCATGCTGACTTGATATGTAGACATTGTATCATGCTGTTTTCATTCTATGTAAGTAGTTGTACTCCATTGTTTTAGTGCTAAAAATGCCATTAATAAGGGCAAAGGGAAAAAAATTGTAGTCTAGAGAGACATCACATTATAAACTTTTTGATGTCCATTGAATTGGATTGCATGTTCAATGTTAACACGATGCCACTAATAAAGAATATTGTTAGTTTCTAAATAGCAGTAGTGCCGAAGGCACGCCATGGGTTTTTGTGACCATCTCAAAAGGGTAAAAGAATGACGTCACCTGCTGCCATTAGGGAAGGAACTGAGAAAGCAACGGTAGCTGATCAAATTTCTCAAGCAGTTTTCTCCACCTCTAATTTTCTCCAACTCATGCAACAATCTTCCCCTTCACAGGTATCTATCTCTCTCAAATTGTAATCGATATTATTCTTCTATCTATGCATTTGATTTCTATAAGATGAGCCTCACTGTTAAAGTAGAATTTCAGTATCCCAACTAATAATCTGTCCAATATGTGTAGTTTTAGAAGTTATGGGGACATTTGAAATTGAACACCCACTTAACTTAAGATTCCGCTTTGGTTCAGTTTGTGATACAATTATGTTTTTATGTATGATACAATTATGTTTTTCATGTTTTGACTATTTATGTAGGTCAGAATCTTATACTGAGGACTTGGAAGAAGCTTTAACGTGCTTGCTTTGTTACTCAAAGGTGTTGAGGCCGGATAGAAGACATACTAGAATTGTACCTACCTACAGAAAATGTTATTTGGTAGGCTAGAAATATGTAGATGAATGTATTTCTTAATTTGTATGGTTGCCACACAATAGTTCTTACTACGTTTGATAATGAAAGAATTATTTTCTATACTTGAGGACTTGGAAGAAGCTTTAACGTGCTTGCTTTGTTACTCAAAAGGTGTTGAGGCCGGATAGAAGACATGCTAGAATTGCACCTACCTACAGAAAATGTTATTTGGTAGGCTAGAAATATGTAGATGAATGTATTTCTTAATTTGTATGGTTGCCACACATTCGTTCTTACTACGTTTGATAATGAAAGAGTTTGATAATGAAAGAATTATTTTCTATACTTGCTTTATATTGGGCATGTTATTTAAAGTTTTTGAGTACGTAAATATTTGGTGCTTCCGTAGTTTATCATAATTTGAAATAACTTTTGGTGATATGTTATGAAATTTGAATGGTAGACTTATGGCATAAAGAGAGCAGGTTTATGTATAGGAATCAATTTATTTGTTAGACAAATGGGCCTTTGTAAAAAGGTATATTTAATAGTAGTACAAAGGTTTACATAAATTATGAAGAAACCTCTTCAATAAGTGCACATTGTTGGTTGGATCAAGCAAACATATTTTAACGCCGAATGTGTGTTACTGGAAAATGATATAGCACCAAAGGCGCGTTGACGTTGCTGTCGTGGCAAGCCACGGGTAGTACTAGAGGGGTTGGGAAAGACAAAGAGGGGCAGGGATTTAATGTTCTTTTGTGTAGATTGGGTAAATAGAGCTCGATGAATGGTCGAGATCTATTTAACTATGAGTATGACTAAATAACTAAAGGGTACTTTAGGTAATTTACTCTTGGCACCCCTCTCTCTTATCAAATCATCTCGCTTTTTTCTCCCATCATGTCTCTTTAAAACATCTCTCCATCTCCATGCTCTCCGTCTTTCTCTCTCTCTCAATTAAACACTTTTGATTTTTGAGATTCCACTGTGATTAAAAGAAGCCATCTCACAATACAAAGCTACTGATTTTTTATTTTTGCAATTTTGAGATTTGTCGTTCCTCAACAACGGTGATAGTTTTTTATCCGATTTCGAGGGTATCATTTTCAAGTTTGTAAGTGTTTAATTTTGATGGATTAATTATAAGCATTTTGTCCCCAAGCTCTCTGTTAATTGGTTGATTTAGAGTTCTAATTTATGAATTTTATGAATGATTGGTGGTTTTATGATGGCTTAGGGTTTGACTGGGTAAGATTACTTGATGATGGTTAAGGGTTTTTATGAATTATTTGATGGTGTTATGATGATGATTTAGGGTTTTAATGAATTATTTGTTTGATTGGGTAATATTCAGCCAACCTCCGTTAGTTCATTTGGCATTGATGATGGTTTATTTTCTTTTGTGGTATTTTGGCCGATGGTTGATGCTTTCGCGGATTAGGGAAGCAAATAAAGTTTTTCGGATATTATCGCTCGGCTGTTTAAAGGTTTTTGGGAGTTTGGACACTTATATTCCTAAGGAGATTTTGGAACATTAATAAGGGAGAAACAAGTTATGATTGTGTTGCTAAAACGGAAAGTATTTTATTGGTAAACAAATAAATTGATGGAAAAAGTAATAAATGATTTTTGTCAAGGTGATATACGGGTAAAGGGACCGGTGGCACCCATCATAATAAATATGAGGTTATAATCCGCGATAGGGATAGTAGCGTCGAAGGCACACGCCATCTTAGTTACATAGTGCCCTAGCTACAGTTTTAAAAAAACATAATTTGGTTTGGATAATGCTTAAGTTACACATTTTTTGTTTATGTGTTGGACTTTGTAGTATTTAGTGCATGATCTTTATAAAATAAAATATATGTAGTGTTAAAGGCACGCATCATACAATACAGGTAGCGTCGAAGGCGCGTCGCGTCAATGTTCTTGCCCAGACAAGGTCTATACTTGGTTTGTCAGTTTCATAGTTTAAGCGCCAAAGGCGCATTGATGTAGAATTTTGTAGCGCCGAAGGCGCGTCGGCGTATTCAACGTGGCGAGCCACGGGTAGTACTAGTATTATTTGATTAGGACTTCTTACGTGGAAAATATTAGTACGATCTCTGACAAAATTACCAAACTGGTCCCTGGTAACTAAAATTAAAGACCCAAAACTCCTTAATGCCAAATCTCATTAGCCCAACCCCAATAAAAACATCCATGAAATACTCGCCTGATCCAATACTAACTCCCGACTCCACAAGTCGACTAACAGACTCGAGTTCTTCTCAGTATATAGGTACTGCAGCTGGTGCGATCACGGCCTTGTCAGTTAACCGTGAGACCATGTTTATGTTCTTCTTCTCAATGATCCTCCTATGAAGTGTTTGAATTCTAATAACATCTCTATAAGAAGATTGAATTACAGACTCTTTCTTCCCTGCATCGCCACCATCATGTTTTGACGATATGTGCTTAAAATCAACCTTCACTGAAGGCTTCACCGGGTTTGCACCATCATGCTCTTTCACCTCGGTTGCCTCAGACTGGCCACCACTACTCAACTTAGTACTCCGAAAGCGACAATTTGACATAGCAGACGACGCAACAGAGTTGAAACTTGGGTGCTCAGGGAGTTCCATCGCAGCGAGAGAAGACTCATTCGACAGGCGATCGCAAGATGATGCCACGACATGAAAAACACATAGTAATGTGAAGACTAAAACAGGGGAGAGTACTACAAGTTTGGCGGGGGAAAAAGCCATGGTAGATCAAAATTCTTGGGAAAACCCAGAAATTGCTATAGACCCATTAACAGTTGGAGCAATCTAAGAGACTCAAAATTAGAGAATTTTCTATTGAATCCCTTAAACTTGACCAAAATGGAGCAAACAAAAAAGTTGGAAAAATAGAACAAATGAGAAAAACAAAGGTACCCCATAAGTTGAAATTCAGAAAATTTTGATTGAAACCTAGAAACTGTTACAGACGCATTAAAAGCATCTCCAACAGAAGAGTATGTTGTTCCGGTTTACTATACCGGTATTCCAGAATTGCATACTGTTTTGGTCCAACAGCAAATTAGGTTTTTTTTTTCTTGAGCGCTTAACGGTTCAGCGCCCAACACCAAAGGCCAAATGATATGTATTTTTCTTAGGCGCTGAACTAGCGTCTGTTAATTATTACTTTCCCCCTTGACCAGATGTATTAAAAAAATTGTTGGGAGTTGAACGGTTTAGCACCTGGACAGCTGTATTTAAAATGATGTTGGGCCCTAAACGGTTCAGCGCCTAGGCGGTATGCGTATACTCTCGCCAACTTCAGGTTTCGCATACTTTGGAGGGGAATGGGGGTGATTATGCTGAACACCATACCCCTGTTGGATGGGTTTTTTGCAAGAGTATGGGAAAACCTTAACAGCATACCATTCTGTTGGAGATGCTCTAACAGTTTTAGCAAACTAAGAGACCTAAGAGACTCAAATTCAGATAATTCTGATTGAATCTCTCAAACTTGACTATAATGAATTTTGATTGAAACCAAAAATTGGAGAAGACCCAGAAGCAAAAAAGAGGTTAGAAAACACTAAAGAGAGAAGATTGGTGTAAAAGTTGGAGAGAAAGAAACAACAAAAAGTATGAAAAGATAGATAAAAATCTAGTTTTTGTAATTTTAAAGAAGTTTGAATTGAATAGTGAGAGCTGATTTTATACTATATAACGTGTTTTGTTGATGAAGGAAATTGAAATATTGGTAAGGCGGAAAGTGTTTGTAATCCAATATGGTTCTCCTCTATCTCTCATGAGACTTTTGCGCTTTGGTGTGATTAGTTAAATTGGATGAAGGTTTTGGACTAATAATAGAAGGGTTAATAAAGAAGTCAAGATCAAAGAGAATTGGGTTTGCAAGACTGCAAGGTTGCTTAAAAGAAGAGGGTACAGCTATTGTTGTGCTTTGAGAAATCTCCTACAGTGGCTCTATTTAAAACTCAAAGCTTCTGCACCACATCCAACTTGGTGTTCACAGCCAAAGAAATCTCTAAGGGAACAAATTTTTCTAAACATTATTAGTAGAATAAAAAACGTGAAAAAAAGGTTGTACAAACCTAGGTCCGCCATTGCACATTAGCACAATAGGCTTATGTTTGTTTCGGAAAACTCGGAAGTAAACCACTGTGTATTCCTCTAAGTTGCTTGAACCAAATGTTAGCAATCCAAAGGGGCCAATTCCACCTTGAACAGTAGAGTTCAGAGTTGGTGGTTAATGTTGTTGCTTCCATATTCTCTTGATGGTGGTTAATGTTGTTGCTTCCATATTCTCATGAATGTAAATTTGCACGCTGACATTTGCTGATCTAAACAGGCTTCAGAATGTTATAAAATGAGGATATTTATTTCAGTTATTTAGGTTTAGAAATCTCCAAGTGTAAAATCGGTGTGAATTTGTTATACATGTCAAGTTATTCAAAATGTTAAATGCCAGGCAAAGCTAGGATGCTCCTTAATTGATCGCGCCTAAGAGATGCCACTGATCGTCAGGAAAAAGCTAGGATACTCTTTAATTGACCGCGCATCTAAAACATGTCACCGAACGATCCAAATTATGATAAGTGGTTAATAACGAGAAATAGTTGGCCCTCTAATAAGGGTTAATTGTATTTTATATCAATACTGACCTAGGTAGATTAAGATAAATACGAATTTGACAATCATTTCGTTGTGTGCATCAAGTTATCAGTCAGAGGTAGTTGTTGCTTGAAACTATTTGCAACATAGTATGTAGTTTTGGCATTGGGACTTTTGATAATTGTACATAATAACTTACGAATATTTTATCAAAAAATGAGGGAAATTAGTGAATATGTACAACATCAAAGAGCAGTAACTTTTTCTGCAAGATACTTTATTTATTTAGAAGAAAAAAACATCAAATCATAGTTTAGTATGAAATAATATGTAAATCAAGCTAGTAGCATAAATAAATTCAGTCGGTACGTAGGTCGAGCCTACAATTGGGACATTTAATTGCCCTTAGGAACCAGTCACTTGTGAAGACATTCGGTGTATAACTCATGCTGACATGGTATTCGGGTAATCATTTCTAGGTGTGCATAGTCGTATTGACAAAGGACGCATTCTTGCATATTTTCAAGTCCCTCGTATATATATTCACGCTAACCCAATTATGATGCAGCTTCAGTTGTTGGAGGCCTCATTTTGTGGCTGTATATCTGTAGCCCATGTTCATTATAGGTCCGATGAATATCAACATCTATTTGAATTGTTATCCATGACTTTTCCTCACGTAGGATGTCTAACACCTTTTCCTTGAAATGTGTTAGTAACCAATCGTAATGATTGTTCCAAAAATCATCTCCAAGTTGGATATCATGGTATTCTTGGCAAACACTCTTCAAGTGTTTTATGATTTTACTACGGCCGTAATTGTCAAATAGGTGCCATAATTGTTGCTCTATGACTCTAACGTGAGGAGGATCAATTGTTGTGTCGATAACATTCCTAGTTAGGAAATTAATCGTTTTACAAGTCAGAACTGTAGTCAATTGCAAGCGGAGCTTTATCAAGAATACCTGGTCAGAGGAGTCATTGGAAAATGTTGCATCCAGTCTACTGATATCAATGAAGTTCATATCTATATATTGTAAACTAGACTTATAAAACTTTATTGTAAAAGAATCTGAATAAACTATTGTTGGTAATTATTAAGGTTTTGTTTTTACCGTAGTTATACTGGGCTTGTCGATAAACATCATATAAGGTTACTAAATTCTAAAACTTAACTGGTCTTTCTTGAAATCTAAGGTTAAATTCGGTAAAAATTATATCATAGTAATAAACTTAAACTTTGGGATTCTTGTGATCCATTGTAGAGCTCATTCATATTAAATCAGTACAATTAAGTACTCGACTTTAAGTAAAGACATGCAAGTAAGTAGATCACATATATTAAACCATAACATTGTGATGGTAGAGATAGTTGCATAGTATTGTAAAAGAAAAAAAACTATATAACAATAAGTAGAATCAATTATTAATGGAGGAGTTTGATGACTCACCAGTTGAATTGAGGTCAAAGAAGATGATAGGAGTAACTCTAGACGGTGTTTAGAGCATCCACAATAGTTTACAGGGTGGATTGGATGAATTTCATGGTGAATCCAATCTACCCCACGGCAGTTGAGAATCCACACCAAGGTGAATTTCTCACGCGCACTTCTGAACCGCACGCTTGAAATGGACGTCCCAGATGAGTCCACGTGTTTCAATATGAGCCATTAAAGTCCCAGCAGACTTCTAAACCGCACGACAAGATTGGCCAATAAGAATCAGACACGTCATTCATTTGAATTTGTTTTATGCCGCACAATTCAGAACCGCGCGGCTTCTCCCTACAAATTTTAGGCTTAATTTTTGGCATTTCCTTTCAAGTGTATTTAAACAACTTACTCCACAAGTGCATGCATATCCTAGGTATTACAAGTGCATATCTTAGGCATTAGGCATTAAGCTTGGCATACCCAACCTTACTCCACAAGTTTCCCAACCCAACCCATTTCCTCCGTTAATCACTTTAAAATGTCGGGAGAGTCTAGTTCGCGACCAAGGAAAAATTCTTCCAAAACTACACGTCACTCTAACATGGAAGTAAAACGAAGGAGGAACGCCGATATAACAAATGTTTTGCCAGATCAATTGACGGATGACATTGATCACACCCCATCGTACGATGAGTTGAACCGAGTAGATATCCTCCCGGACGGCTGGGTCCATATTTCCAAAGCATCGAAGGAAATACCGGTAAGTTTTATGTAAATTTGATGTGCTATTAACGTATATTGCAATGTGTTTGATGAAATGCCCGAATGAACTTCTAACGTGTTAATGTGTTTTTTTTGTCAGAACCGAGATGAATTACAATGCAGAGGATCATTGGATAAGGTACTGAAGTGGTACGGATAGATTATCGTGTACCCGACGTTGAAGAAGTTGGTCGATGGTATGGGTTTTGCGGACTTTTGCCTGATTAATGCAAAAAACTCGGATAACCGTCTCATTCATGCTCTTGTGGAGCGGTGGCGGCCTTCCACCCATACCTTTTACTTCCCTTGTAGGGAACTGGGTTTCACACCGTTAGACTTCATCATGCTAACGGGCATATCTTTTGGGAGGGGTCGCGAACTCCCGTATGATGAGAGGTACTCCAAGGTAGAGGAAGCATAAAAGATGTTCCCAGGAATCACAAACTCTGACATTTGGTACGGTAACATCACTCTCTCCTATTAAAAAAAGTGGCAAGAGCCTTTAAATCCACGTCTCCACAATTACGACTCAGAAATAGATATCGTGTATGCACGGGCATTTATTGCCTCTATGATGGGTAATCTCTTCATCTCAAATGGTGTCACATCCCTTCGGGCGGGTTATCTGGCAGCCTTGGCAGACTACGATATTTTTGGTGCGTCAGGTTTTGACTGGGGTACGCCGATTATGGCGGCTTTGTATCGGGGGCTTGATGAAGTCTTAGTTCTGAGGCCCGGAAAGGTGAAGAAATCGATCACCGGATTCTATGCGGTGTTAGAGTACTGGTTCTTCGAGTACTGTTGGGTTGGAATGTATCTAGTTAAGGTAAAAAACTTTAACCATATTTATCCTCGTATTTCTGGGTGGAGAGATGAAGGGGCAAGTACGGGGTCTAAAATCTATCACTATTTTACTGTGATCAGAGATATGATAGAATGGATGGACAAAACCAACATAGATTGGTAACCATGGCACAGGTCTACGCAATTGAGACATTCAGAGGTAAGTGTTACTTCAGCGCTGAGCACCTAGAGGGTTCCATTGGTGTCAGTCCCATACGGCCACGGAACGCTTTGGTATTTAGGAGACAGGTGTATGCGTCAGATGACCGGGCTTGATATTGTGCCCTATGACCCCCCTTAGGAGATTATGGAATTCCCAAGGTACGATCGAGAGTTATATCAGAGTCTGAAGGATGTGGACTTCTGCGATGGTCGCGATTATCTTGTTCCCGACGTAGATTACATTACATATTGGCGTCTCGTTCATACAAATCCCAAGATCGGTTACAGTTTAGTAAAGAGGATAAGAAATATTTAGTCGGTCGAGCGTGATCTAGTGAGGCCCGATGTAATCTTGCCACCTACGTCGAGTTTAGCTATGTCTTCTCAGGTGCAAGAATATGGTGTTCAGGCGACCGACGATCCACGTGATATGGGATAATTCATGGATGTAGCGGGACCGAACGATCAACGCAGACGGATACCGATCCTGGTGATGCAAGTACCATATCAGTGTCCACCTACGTATAATACAGATGAGTTGTGGCATCAAAACCAAGGATTGTGGTATGCGACATATAAAGACTCGAGGCAATACGTTGATCGCGCGACCGAGTTAGAGGAATGGCTGAGCCCTCTGAGAGACCTCCGAGAGACTAGAGGAGATGTCTATTTCCTACCAGATAGATCTGATTGTGTAATGTACCTATAACGAGAGTCTAGCACGTGTCAGACTCTCCCGCCAAACGAAGAGAGGTCGTCCTAGTTAGGTTATGTTTTATTTAGAATTTTTATTTATGTTTTGTTTAAACTATGTTGTGTATTAATATTGTTTAAACTATGTTTTATTCGGGTTTTTAATATCGTTTTCTTTTTTAAGATTTATGTTTTGGAAATTTGTTGTCCAAGTTACTCAATCATCAGCGACTAGTGTTAATATTGTTTGATTAATATGAGACTGAAGTGAAGTGAGGAGTGTCAAGTCTGGTTGACCCCACTCTTATTGGAGCCGCCAAACCAATGTTTCAGTATGTTAAACCTTAGGCTAGTACTTTTTTATGGAAACTTGTTGTACAAACAAAACAAGACGACCATATTAACGGCTAGTTTTGCTTATGGAAACTTGTTGTACAAGTTACTCAACGGCCATATTAACGGTTATATTTTTTTTGGAAACTTGTTGTACAAGTTACTCAACGGCCATATTAACAACTATATTTTTTTTGGAAACTTGTTGAACAAGTTACTTAACGACCATATTAACGGCTAGTTGTGTTTATGGAAACTAGAAACTTATTATATAAGTTAATCAACGGCCATATTAACGGCTATAGTTTTTTTGGAAACTTGTTGTACAAGTTACTCAACGGCCATATTAACTGCTATATTTTTTTTTGGAAACATGTTGTATAAGTTATATTTTTTTTTGGAAACTTGTTGTACAAGTTACTCAGCGGCCATATTAACGGCTATATTTTTTTTGGACACTTGTTAACGGCTAGTTTTTTTTTGGACACTTGTTAACGGCTATATTAAAGACTAGTTTTTTTCATCTATAAATGTCATTCATCTCCTACACTCTCCTTTTTAATCTTCTACATTCTCCTCCCTCCCTCCTTACCTTACAAACAAAACCATTATGTCTTCCTCAAGCTCCAAATCTAATTATCAACACCACTCTCAATCCTCCAATATGAACCAATAATGAAACGTCTTTCATCACATTCTTCACATTTATCACATTGGACATTCCGGCCGCAACGTCGTTAGGAAGTCAAATTTTAATGATAACCCGGGTAACTCCACCAATATCGATCCTGAAACACCTACATCCGGCACTCCAAATATTGTAATTTCGGATTATTCTATCGACGTGGATGCACCACTGTATTCTTGTAGGGATGTACAACCGGACGGCAAAAAAATACAAGGCAAAAGAAGCGACAAATGCAAGTATAGGTTTTTGGGGGAAGAGGATGCTTGAGACAACGTCTAACATGATGAAGTCATAGAATCCGAGAGACGAGCAGAAGAAAGAGGAAAAGAAAGCTAAAGCTAGAGCACGAGAGGAACTAAAGTTGATGAAAGGGGCTGAGATTCAAAGGAGGCGTAAAACGGAGCTAACTCGAAAAAAAGCCTTCGGCGACTCACATATGTTTAAAGTGATAACAAATGACCCAAGTAACCTACTGCCGGCACAAAGGCATTGGATAAAGAAGTAAATTAAAGAATATTTGATGAAGTTGAAGGAGCAGTGTCCAAGTGATGACGACGTTTCTAGTGATGAATGATTGATATAATCCTTAGCGTTAATAGTAGTTATTAAGCTCTATGTAATTTTATTATTTTAATGAAATTGTTATTAATGGTTCGTAATACTTAAAATTGATACAAAATCTAAAGCAGAAGCAGTAAACCATGTTTCATTAAAGTGTTACAATGATGAAGACTTGGAAACAAAATACATTTCAACTTCAACATTAAACTTGGAAACAAAATACATTACTTTAGAAAATAAACAAACAATGATGAAGACTACAATTACTCTACCCCTTTTCGACTCCACAAATGCGTGATAAGTTCATCTCGTAATTGAAAATGAGCTCCTTCATTTCTAATTTCACGAACCTTCTGGATGTACTCTGCCATAGTATTGATCGCGTATCTTAGATTTAAGTCCTCCTTCCAAGTATCCACATATTTTCTAAACTCGGGTTCAATGTCCATTTGTCGAATATAAGTATGACGTTCATCTTCGACGATCATATTGTACAAGATTATACATGCATACATAACATTTCCTAGATCACTAGGTTTCCAAAATCGCGCACCGTGTGGCAATATTTGAAACCTAGCTTGTAATACCCCAAAAACACACTCTACGTCTTTCCGGCATACTTCTTATATCTGCGAAAAATGTCTTTCGGCATCGTTGGACAAATTTCTTATGGTTTGAACAAGTGTTTGCCATCTTGGATATACTCCATTCGCTAAGTAATACTCCATAGTGTGCGGTACCGTGCCAATATTATAATTATATGGCGGCACAACTCCATTAGACAAGCTGTTGAAAAGCCACCCTTGATGCAAGACGTTCACGTCATTGTTAGAACCAGGCACCCTAAAAAATGTGTTCCATATCCAAAGATCTTGGGATGCAACCGCTTCTAAAATCACCGTCGGGATTTTATTATACCCGATATATTGTCCTGCCCACCCGGTAGGACAATTCTTCCATTTCCAATGCATACAATCTAAACAACCTAACATCCCCGGGATGTCTCGCGATCCATTCACTTCTAACAAGTATAATGTATCATCTTTATTGGGAGATATAAGGTATTGAGCTTTGAATTGTGTTATAATAATTTTACAAAATTCTTTCAAGCACAAAATAGCCGTAGACTCCCCAATCCGAAGGTATTATTTTTGGGTGTCTGCGCCCGTACCGTAACATAACATGCAAAGTGCGCACATTATCTTTTTGTGCGAGGATAACCTCATAGTCTTAGTGACATTTTCTCTTTAAATAAAATTGGGGTTCGAAGAAAGTATTTGATGATAAATACATTGATACACACCTTCGCTCATACAGAATCGTTGATGAAATGAGATGCCTTTGAATCTTGGGTTGTCACCGAAGTAATTCCGGTTAAGGCTATCTTCCTCCAATTTATGCTCACAGCTTTTCCGCTTGTCAATCCGTCCCCTTTTACTACCTCCCCGCCTCTGTGATGATGTCACCTCTTACTCTTTTTCCTTTACTTCTCTCATCTCAATCATAATCTTGCCATACTCGTGCAACAACTCAACTTGGCGTCAAAATAGTTCTTCGTCACTGGACGACGATGAAGACGATAACTCCTAAGATGAAAGTGATGTGTCAGGCCTGTGCAGGTCAGCAATGATTTTGTTAGACATGATTCGGCGCAATTCATAAGAAATGAATAAGGTTAAGTTTTGAGATATAAGATGAATGAGTTGATTGCAGAAGAGAGTAGAAGATGAATGAGGGTTATAAATAGAGAAAAAAAACTAACCGTTTATAGCCGTTGAGCATCTTGTTGAAGAAGCTTAATCAGGGAAAAATTAAGGTAAAATAATGGGGAACCAAGGATATTTTTTATACAGGCTTACGTCGCGCACTTCTGAACCGCGCAGCAAAAACTAGATGTTTGAAAATCTTGCAATCACAGCCGTCCACGTGTGTTAATCATGGACGTTGAAGTTACGTGCAGTTCTGATGTATGTTTAATAGGAACCATTGGATGGGAGGACACGTGCTATAATCTTAAGGGAGAAGTGTATACATGCACTTCCAAACCGCGCGCTATGGCTACGCATACTTCAGAACCACGCTGCGTGAATTCACCATCAATCCACCCACAGGGTGGAAAATCCACCCTTGGATGAATTTTGTTTTTGCCACGTCATTTATTCACCTAGCTGCTGGGAGACAAATTGGGTGGAAAAGAGGGTAGATTTCAAAATCTACCCGCCACGTCAGGGTGTACCTAGCAGTTGTGGGTGTTCTTAATATGTATTTGGCCATCTCTAGCAAAATCATGTTTTATCACGTCACTAGAGTCCAAATCAAGAATATATTTATAGTAGAGCGTTTTAGTTGGTTTATTTGTTTTGATATTATCACGTTGCTAGAGTCCAAAACAAAACTATGTTTGTCAATGAGTCTAAAACAATTTAATTTTCTTTTATCAAGTTACTGGAGTCCGAAACAAGACTATGTTTGTCAATGAGTCCAAAACAAGACTATGTTTGTCATGTGAGACTGAAGTAAAGAGTTGTAGTATGGCAGAGTACTACTTTTAGTTTATTGCATAATATCGCCACATTCGAAGGTGACCCTCCTAACACCCTCACGAACTCTAGCAGATCCCATTGTAATCCCTTCCAACTTGAGTACATATCAGGGTGCATTTGCCTATCTGAAACTCGCACTGTGGGTACAAACTCTTTGTGGGCAGGTCCAAAACAGTAAACTAATGGTGGGTTTTCATAGGGGACGTATAACTGGCTAATTTAAATAAACGACATCTTATGTGAAGAAGGCAACCATTTGGCGTTTTTGTTAAGAGAACACCAACTGAGAAACGTATTTGGATTTTATATGGCATTATGGTGTCATGAAGAAGAAACTGTGAAACTCCAGTGTTGCTGACGCTACTGTCAATTAGGGGTGGTCACCCGCTTCAGAACTGTTTAAAATTAATTTGCTCGTGATTATAGTCAGCTAGCATATAATGAAAATAACTAAACATGCTCTTGATTAAATAACATAGTAGCTAATAGAATTTTGAAGTCATTTTCGTAACCTCTTCACCATTCTATAGTTCTATCACAAGCAAATCTCGCAGAAAATATGGAACACTATATATAGCTTGGACAACATAACTGTATACAGTTTAAATGCACCAATCAAGAATGAGGACCGAATATGTTAGGATAAATAAAAAAAGCAAAGTAAACGTCCTGCTACTGCTGTTGTTCTTTGTTGCCCCTATCCACGTTATTTGTAGCTTCAAGCCTTCAACTGCCTGAAATAATAGAACATAGCTTAGTTACACCAATAAAGAAAAAAAAAACTCCAAAGCGATCAAGAGCTGTAAGCATAAGATATGGCCTCTGTACATTCTGATCAGTTTGTGACAATTGTAAAAGTTCAAATGTCTCCTACTACTCAAAATACTCTAAAGATATTAACTATATAGTACTAACTTAGATAACAAATTTAAATGTTAAGAAAACAAAAATGAGTTCTAACCTGATCATACAACATCTCGATCTTTTGAGCCTGTTGTAGAAGATGTGATGACATGACATTATTGAGTGCAAATATTTCTTAAGTAGCGTTTAGAAGACTAGTCAACTCTTCCTGCACAGATCATAGTCACAATAATACCTTATAAGTGCATCTCCAACAAAAGAGTATGCTGTTCCAGTTTACCATACCAGTATTCCAAAATCACATACTATTTTAGTCCAATAGCAAATTACATTTTTTTTTCTTGGGCGCTTAACGGTTCAGCGCCTAACACCAAAAAGCCAAATGATATGTATTTTTTCTTGAGCGCTGAACGGTTCAGCGCCTAGCGTATGCTAATTCTTACTTTCTCCTTGGACAACTGTATTAAAAAAATTGTTGGGCGTTGAACGGTTCAGCGCCTAGACAGTTGTATTAAAAAAGTTGTTAGTGCTAGGCGGTATGCACATACTCCTCGCCAAGTTTAGGTTTCGCATACTTTGAAGGGGTATAGGGGTGAGTATGCTGAGCACCATACCCCTGTTGGATGGGTTTTTTGCAAGAGTATGGAAAAACCTTAATAGCATACCACTCTGTTGGAAATGCTCAAGTTACAAGGAACCAAATTGACAAAAGCTATGTTTTCGGAGATACAACTAACGAGAGAAGTTTACTGAAGATAAGAAATCCTAATTACCTGAAGAGCTTGTGTTTCCTCATCCAAGAGTTGCTACTGCACCCGAAGGGGTTCTACGGGAAGCGCATCTAGCTCCCCAAGATCAAAACGATTAGATTTAGTGATATTCAATGAGTTTGAATTCTCTAATACAGTGCTAAAATATTTTGTCTATTCTTTTATAACCCTATCTGTTCAGTTCATAAAGAAAAAATGGGGGCCGTGGATTAAGGAGCTAACAAACCCCCAGAAATTGTTACTCTTTTAGCCGCCGTAAGAACTGTTTCCAAGTGCATAATTTAAGGGATAATCCTAAAGGCAACTTGTTTATCTATTTCGTTAAGAAAAATCTGTTCTCAAACATCAAGCCCTTATCAACCTCTATTTTTCTTTATAATCCTTATCTACCTATCAATGAATTGCCTTTTTACTAAACCATTAAACATATAGTTCGAAAAGGAGCATGAAGGCAAGCACATGTCCTTTTAACAAGTCACAGGTTTTGGCATTGGAGGATGATGACTTGCACTTCACTCTTTAGGAAGTCAGTTATGGTGTTCTGTAATTGCACTACAGTACCTTATTGTATTAAATGCCCACCTGGTCTTTCATGTACCCATAACTCAGGCACTACACTTATTATAGCTATCCTTCTCGATATTGTTTTTGAAATTACATCTACAATTAGACAGGCGAAATTAAGGAGACGAATACTACAAACAAATACAGAATATCAACCATATATACAATAATAACGAGGGAGTTGTGCAATTCAAATTCGTATTCGCATCTAACAGCATAACGCATATGCATATCTAGGAATCTTCTGTAAAAAGTAATTTCAAATAGAAATACTCGAGTCATATATGTTAGAATGGTACTATGCCAGAAAAATCCACTTTCCAAAGAAGAAGAAAATAAGAAGTTCAGCAAACCTTGATAGCTGCAAGAGAAAACAATTCATGGTCAACATATTCATCTCCCAACTCATCTATTTGCATACCAGTTGCTTTGCGAGATTTATCCTGTGAAATAAAGAAAACTTTGAGCTAAAAAGTACTAAATAAAGATTTCATTACCTCTGAAACATTTTCTAAGCATGACAATTCGTGAAAAACCAATATAGTTATATTATTATCCTTAGATGCCCGACATTTATAACACTAAGAGGTATTCGGGCCACTGGCCAGACCGTCAATTCCCGACTAGATCCTCTAGGTAATTTGGTATTGCTACCTACCGAGAAATGACTTAATATTTCACTAATAACCGACACTCTTAAGGGCTAAGCAATACAAAATATATAGGAGAGATGATACATTTACCATGGAGAAGTTTAATTTTTGAAAACCTTCATAATGAAATTAAAAGCACAAATATCAAATATAACTCTAAGAAGCTTCTAGGTAGATTCACGTTTGTCAAAAATTGACTAAGCAATTCAATCTTCACCTTGGAAACAAGTAAAAGACCAGACTTCTTTCGCAGTAAGACTGAGGACTGTGCTCACAAAACCATTTCCAATGACCCGTTCGTAACGCAATATGCCAACACATTTATACTGTACATTATCAAAAAATCGTTGAAGCCCCTTGTCATCGTGAGAACTAATTTTCTAAAATATCAAACAAATTTGTACAACACAACAGACCATCAATGGCATCAATACATTAGGCTATTATATTCTACAAGCAAAGCTGCAAATGGGAAATATCTCATACACTTGCCTGACTTTGATTCTTTTTATTTTATTTTTCACATGAGCTCAACAAAGGTACAACAGAATCTTGACTTGTACTACAATTGGGAAAATCAATAGTTATAATCATTTTCAAGAGATGGGTCCAGATGGGTATATGGTGTTGGATAATCTTCTTAAGGATGGGAAGAATGTTGATGTTGCAGTCTGTCTCGCTATAATCTAGTAAACTGTATCGATATAAAGGTATTAGATTCTTAATATGCAAGAAGAAACTAAAGCTCATTTTACTTGTAACACAATCCATACATCCCTCCAGTAGAGGGTATTTTGTTTTTTGCCCATTGATTCAGTTTAATAAACCAATCTTCGATTCAATGAATAAGGGAAGTCTGGAACTTAGTGTTTAAATATGATACTTACTTGCTGCACATTGTCCAACTATATGGCAAACCAATCTTATTTGCATGAAGAGCCTTCTGCACACTCGAAAGGTTCAAATAGAAACGTCATTCATAGGTCATGCACACATCAACCCCATCACTGATTTTAGTAGCCTGTCATGCAAAATCTCCATTTAAATCGGAACTATAAAGTGCACATTATGAGTATGCGCTTGGATATAATTTCAAGTGAAAAGGCAGTATTAGTAAGGATTAATGTTTGCTTGAACATTTTTGGAAACTTGGTAAAAATATCTTTGCATAAATTTAAAGATTATGATAACAAAAAAATATCATTTTCCGCAAACGCAGCTTTTGTTGTACAATGGACGGGTAACAAACATCGAGAATCACATCATAATTGTTGAGATTCTTTAAAGACCTGCACTTAATCCATTAGAGAATGAATAGATCTTCATGCAAGTATAAAATTATTACCAAAATAAGTATGCGTCCTAGCGAAACAATGTCCATCTCTAGACATCTACAAGTGGGGACTGAATCGGAAACATAGTTAATATCTACATACATACATACATACATACATAAGCAATTTTATATATATAGAAAGCTTAAGTCATCTCAACCGATAAAAATATACGTGGTCACTATATGAAAAGAATATCATGTTACGCAAATAGAGGCAAGAAACCACGAATGAAAGAATGAGCATAACAAAAATAACAATGCTATGATAGAATAGGAGAAGCAATCAAAAATCTTTGTTTGATGATAGTGAAGCTAGAAATGACTATACTTTCAAACCTATATGAAACTAAAATGGAATTCAAATGAATAATTTGTTCATGTAAATAAGGACCTGATTTTCATAATTGACGACCTCTAACAACCTCATATAGTATCAACACACAAGAAAAAAAATAGAGCAGATATATACATATGTAGGCAAGACATACTTTGATTTCACGATGTTCCACGACATTATAGATATATAAAGGTAGGTAGCTTTTTATAGTGATCACTGTAAACCAGATCTAATGACACAATAGCATAATGAAATAAACGTTGGTAAACGATTAAGGTTTGATTATATCAAATGTACGGGGGACAATAATCTTATAAAGATAACAAGGGAATGTGAATTAGATACCACATGTTGGTTTATTGAGGTTACCGTTATTGTAACAAAGTATAAGCTTATATCACCATCAATATGTATTACTCGTAAAGCCGTGGCATTTGTCTACGAATTCCAACATATATGTCTATACAAATGTTTTACTAATATTTCTAATATTACCTCTTCAAGTAACGAGTTCATGTCTAATGGCATGCATTTCTGATGTTGTTGACAATAAATGATATAACCAATACGATATTACGTGACATTTTATATTACCTCTTCAAGTAACGAGTTCATGTCTAATGGCATGCATTTCTGATGTTGTTGACAATAAATGATATAACCAATACGATATTACATGACATTTTATATGTTACTTAGTAAATGAATGGATTTCTTTATAAACAACATTAACTGTGTGTGTTCCTGGTAGGTCTGGTACTTTATTATTACGTATTACTACCTTAGTCCTGGCTTTCATAATGACTCTAGATAAAGCGACCTATAATTATCCGTGGCTGAAAGCTGAATCATGTAAGAAAATCCCAGTTACGGGTATTGTTTCTCCCTGTAATTTATTAATGGTTAAGGCAAAACATAGTCTAATAGGAAATTGTTTACTAACCAAAACATAAGGGACGTTGACATTTTTTTATGGTTTTAAAGATATACGGGGCAAGAAGACAATATCTCCTTTATGATGTCCAGTCATTATTTCAGCTTTTATACTATTTTCATTAAATTTGTGACAAATTAATCTTGTTCCATTGCATAAGACGTCTTTAGAACTAATGTTATGTAATAGCATAATGGGTGCTCCTTTCTTGAGAGTCAACTTATGAGGGGGCAAACCTCCAAGAGTTGTTGAATTCATAAATTCCTGTGTATATAAGTTGTGTATGTCATTTTCAACATGGTCGTAAGAGTAGTATGTAATCGACTTGCCAGGAAAGGATTCTATTATCTTTTTATTTACAATATCAACAGTTTCATGTAGCGGGGTGAGTATAACTCTATTAATCATGTATGATATGTCTTCCGCAAAATGAAACTGTTAGTATGGTTTTTAGACTTACCATCAACGGGAAAGACTAGAGCACTGGTTTACCCGTATGGAGTAGGCTTCGTTGAAGCTATCATAGTACCATTTTATTTGATAGCCACCCACATTTGTTTTAGAGATTTGCTATGTAGATATTATTCCTGAGGAGTGAGATATGGGTGCTTCCTACCACCTCCTCATCTAAGTTAAGCTCCTCGCTTAATCTACTTATTATACCTAACCATCTTTATTTGCCTCATCTAGTAAAACCGAGAGCTTAAAACCCCTCTTTCCTTTAATGTAATCCTCAGGTGCATTCTTAGGAGATTTACTTACACTAATTATTCTATTTCTTCCATCTCCTCCGATCATTCACCTATCTTCTTTTGAACCGAGGCTTTGAAGATCTAGAGTTGGGCTTTGTGAAGATGGTTTGGGTTCTTTTTACTGTGTGTGGTGCTTGCTTGTTGAAGACATGAGATCTGATTATTCAATTTTAACTTGGAGTTGGGGAGAGTCTTTGGGAGATTAAAGGTTAGGCTGATTTTGATTCGAATTGGAGAGGGTAGAGAGAGGTGCGGATCAATACACCACCTCAACCCGACAATTGTAGGATTTTGGGAGATCAAGTTGGGTCTAGAGAAAGGGGGTAGAGACGACAGTTCTCTTATCGGTAACTACCACCATTGTTGCAACTTGTTCTATTGCTGTTGCAGTTCCTTGCTTGTTGTACAGTCGGTTTGGGCTTCATCCCATAAGGGGTTTTAGTGTTCTATTGCTGTACTAGAGGGAGGGAGAAGAGACAATTGTTGTGGTTCAGTTGCTGTTGCCTTTGGGGCTGTTCTATTTTAGTCGCTGCCGCCTTTGTTGCTAATGTTCTAAAGTTTAGAGAGAGGGCTGCTTTAACCATCTTCATTCGCCGACTTATTGTCATCATTTCCAATCGTAGCTGTAATTTTTTAGCAAGTAATTCCCTGTTACTGTTCCAACTTTATAATCAGATTTTATGTTCAGTAAAACCCTCTTGCTTGCTTGGTTTTTGATTAGAGAAAATTTGAAGTGTAATTATTACTATAAGTGATTGGTGTTTTATTTGGAAAAGTTGTTTATTTTAGGGTTTAGTGAGATGATTATAAAGATCGTTATTTTGTTTCAGAAGTCTGTAAATCTATTTTCATCATTGACAACCTATTTTCTTCTTAAACCATAGGTCTTGTATTAGACCTTTATCTAATCTACTTTCCCTTTCCATTAAGAGTAATCAATATTTGCTATATTCCTCATACTTCTGTTATACATTTGTTGACGTTTTGGAGCTGATTTTAGTCTTGATCGGACGGTGATATGTGTGGTTTATAAAAATTGTTTTCTGTAATTAAGTCTAATTCTTTTACTCCTGTGGTCGTACTTGTGGCAGATTTTGGCCCTTCTAGGATTAGGTATAACAAGTTCTTGCTCTGATGTATTATTGGGTGGCATTTATGATTTGGTTTAGTTATTCTTCTATGTTAGGTTTACTCTAAATCGTTTATACTAGGGTTATTGCGGTGATGTGTTGCTTGGCTAGTGGATTAATTTGGATCAATTAATCCGTAATATACCATTGTTGGAGCGTTAAGTTATATTACTTAGATTGACTCATCTTGAGCATTGTTTCAGGCGAGTTTACTCTTCCTTAATATCTGAGCTTTTATATTGATTAACAATGTTAATAGTATGCACTTGATTTTAGTTACTAATATTAGGTTGCTCACATTGTAGATGACTTGGTTATTCGAAATGGCATTCTTGACATGTTTTAAATTATGATTAGTAAATCCGAGTATCTTATGTTTATGCTTAAGAGAAACTTAGATGTAGAAATAGCGATACGTGGTTTTGCCACTATTAATTAGAATAAGTTTAGAGAATATACTTATCAATTATTAGATTAAACGATTTTGCTTGTTTGGGTTGTTAACCATGATAATGGGATTAGGCACTATCTATTTGGGTTTGTCTACGTGGTCCTCGTGGTTTCGTCCTTGGAAATTAATAACCAAGTAAGATCCAAATATATAGTTCTTGATTCCATGTCAAGTCGCTTGGACGGTATAGCTTTCGTAAGACACGGTCTTTGGTTTTGAGCTTGTCCTTGGAGTTTATTATCTTAATTAGTCTTTAGCTGTACTCTGTGTTCTTTTGGCTTTGTCCTTGAGCACTGTCATTGATTTTGTAGTTGATACTAGAACGTTGGGTGTCGTTATCGAGTGTGGTTAATGTTTCATTATCGAGTGTGGTTAATGTTTCGTTATACTTTTGATGAGATAGAATCGAGGACAATGAACACTGTTAATCTTGGATTGTTTAACTATTTGTTGTGAACCGATAGTCTATCCTGAGTTTATAGTCGATTGTTGGTGTCTTGCATCTGATAGTTTGCTTTAGAATTATTGACTCCTCGTGCCGTGACACTTAATGTCCTAATATTTCATCGAGCTAGTAGAGCTACTCTGCTAAGCTTATTTTACTTCATTGTGAGTTTAAGGAAATTATTGGTAATGACCCATATTTTATTTATTTCATTTATTCGCATCTATTCCAATTCCGTATATATTCCTATTCTTTATCACATCTGCACATTATTCCTTCGCGTTATATTCTGGATATATTCTGCATATAATCTTTCATCCATTATGTATCCATTTATTCCTTTCGGCAGGTTTTGTATGTTAGATTCTTTTTATGTAGTTTCGGTGGTACGGTGGTTATTCAGAGAAGGAGGTAGCGTTGTGGCCTTAGGAACCCCTAGATGGGTTGGTGGTGATGTTTGTTTGATGTGTTCATGGTTTAGTGTGGTCCCGGTGAGCCATTGGTTTGGCCGATAGGTTTTCAAAGTTTTCCGAGCAAAGATTCCTTTTCGGGGGTTTAGGCGTTTTGGTGGCAATGAGGCGGTGGAGGTGGTGTTTATACCTTGGGAAACCTTTGTTGGGTTTGTAGTAGTGTTTGTGTGGTGGTGTTCGTGGTTTGGTAAGATTCTGGGGTGTCCGGGGTTGGCCGCTAGGTTTTCAGGGTTTTGCTTCTTACAGTTTCTATTAACTATTCAGAAAAGATTCCCTCTGTTCGAATATTTTTTTATCTTACTCGAATATTTTCGGTAGGAAAAAAATATTCGAATATTTTTGAAAATATTTGAATATTTCTAGGGAACAAAAAAAATCAGTTTTTCCTTTTAAGCCTAAAAATGGGTTTTGGTTGTTTTAAAACTTTTTTTTTCTCTCTCCTCTCCCAAAATCCTTCCCAAACTCAAATCCTCCCCTCTTCCCCAAACTCTTATCAAATCCGTTCCCTCGCTCCAGATTCCTCGCCAAGCTTCACCGTGATCTTCGCCATTATCCTAGGTGAAAAATTATGTATTCCTTTCCGTCTATTTTCGTTCAATTTGGCGTAATTTGATTTCTAGGGTTTAGTTTATTATTTGATTTCTCAAATTGATTGTTTATTTGTTACCGTGGTTGATTGTTATAGCTCGCTCAGTATTCCGTTTACCTCATCGTGATTCTGGGCTCAGAGTTCCGTTTTGGTTACCGGGAAATTCGTGCATTATTATCAGGCGAGTTCCCTTCATTCCTAAATTCCTTTTACTAGTTGATTAGTGTTGTTTTAGAGTGATTAATCTGTGTTAGAGAGGTGTATGTGAATTAACTATAGTATAGCATATATATATATTCTCCTGTGTAGTTATTAAACCTGTTAGTTATTTCTGTGATTTGGTTTTGTTTGTGTTGGTCGTTGAGCTTGGTTAGAAACTGTTTGTGCATTATTTTGATGGTTTGTTTGTACACTGGGTTCCAGTCTTGGAGACTGATGAGTTTTAGATGTTATGATGGTAAAGTCATAGTTCATCTGTGTTTAGGATTATTGCCATACTCTGAGGCAGGTGGCTATCCTATGATTATTGCCGGGTTAACTACTGTTATATTTTGATCTCCGGGATCTGTCACACCTTTAAAAATCTTTTAAAATCTTTAAAATTATTGAGATTGGATACACAAAAGAACTCCGCATCGGTTAAAATAGTAGGTGAGTTGGCACTCGCACTATTATACCTGTTCACCCATTCGGAAGCGTGAGATGGTATAAGACAGAGTCGGAATGGTACGAACTTAGTCCTTGTTGAGGTTGTAATTCCTTAGAATACTAAATAGAGTTTGGACGATAGGATCCGTGGGTCGCAAAGCCTGGAACACTCTGATCAAGTGAGATAATATCCTTAGCTTGGTCGAGCTAGACAAGAAATCGTGCCTGTGTATCCCCTTAGCAAATCTCTTTAAGTAAACATGTTAGAGGTTGGTCAGCCAATATTGAAATAGGATTGCAAACACATTTAAAATATTAAATCATTCTGCATTAGGGGATATTTATGGGAATATCCCTGCCCATATTTGCATGTCATATCATCATCACTTTATACATATATTCCTCTTATCTTTTCCTTATCACTATTCCTTTCTCTAAGTCTTATCTCAATTCCTCTTGTCTTATAACTCTTTACCTGGATTACAGTTACCCAGTTATTATTCTATATCTCCTTATCTATTACTCTATCTCATTAACTTCTCTCTCTTCTTCAACACTTATCTTATTAGTAGGTTATTTAGCTTTGTTGGGTTTTAGTGAGCCGTGGTTTGCTCACTCTCATAATTTTAACCATTTCAGAGGTTTAGTAGCTTGGATTGCTGTGAGGTTCAGCCAGATTGGAGCCTATTTTTACCGATGCAGATCTTCTTTAGTTTAGACTTTCTTGTATGTGATCACAGCATATTTCGTTGTACTTTATTCTGGACATTGTATATTTTTTTAGTCAGATATGTGTATATATCTATCGCTTCCGCTATGTTGTTATTATTTTTTCTTTAATCTGATGATTATTGCTATAAGTGAATAGCCGAGCCAGAATTTTTCTACGGCTTGGCTTTTTGTGGGGTAGAATCTTTGGATTCCCCGACCTGCACAGCTTCGAATCTAGTAATTGGTCAAGCTACCGATGATTGGATTTTGGGGCATGACATTATTCTCGTTTGAGCGTTCTCGTGGTTTTTTCTTGAGCGCCAGGATGTTATTCGATGCCTGTACGGTCATCAAAGATGTTGGAACCTAGTTGGATTCCTGTCCAAGTATTTTGGGAGACTTATATTTATAGTCATTTAAAGAGTTAAAATTGTAAACTCTGTTCTTTGGGATTGTTGACTACTTGTTGGAGACACGTAGGTTATCCCATGTGTACTAGCCTGCGTTGACTACTATCGTGCTCAAGCAATTTATGGTAATCATGTCTGCGTTAGGATCATAGAGATTCCTTAAGTTGATATCTTTGATAATGAGGTCGGATACATAAACTAACTCAAAATCGGCTAACCCCCGATAGATTACTAGGATTCCTAGCCCGGGCTAAAATAGTAGGTGAGTTTGGGCAGGTTACTATCATACCTATTTTACTCATCTTGGAGTGTGAGATGGTACGAGACAGAACTACTTTGGTGCTCATCTTATCCTTCATGAGGTTAAAATTCTTTGGAATTGAAATAAAGTGAGGACACTAGGCTCCTTGGATTGAAACACCCAGAATACTCTAATCAGGTGTAAAATCCTTAGTGTGGCCGAGCTTGACAAAAATCGAAACCCTTGTATCCAATAATGATCTTTTTAAATATCTAAGTTATACGCTAGCGGTTGATTTACCAAATTATAGGACAATTCTCCTTAGCGTTTCTTTTTAACTCGTAGTATAGTTATAGTCTTAGTATTCCTTTGCATCTGGCATTTTAGTTTTATAAATTTATTTGGTTTGTTGTACATCTCGATTAAACATCTTTAACATCATTAGCATATATCATTTTATCATTAGATTATTCATATATCTTATTATTACTATCATCATTTTGTTGGTCGGTATAATTGTTCAGCTAATTTGGGAAGTTTGTGAGCCGTGGTTTGCTCACACTCACAATATATATATTTCTGACCTAGAGATGCAGCGGTTGTGGTTGAGGCGATCTTGTTGAAGAGCTGAAGCTGAAGGCTTGACTCTCTTTTATTATTTTGGATCTCAGATTTTATGCCTTGTGAGAGTTTAGATTCTTGAGATGATTGTCTCTAACATGTTCAGGCTTGTAAAATTTTAGCATAGTTTCGTTGCTCTTTTCTTCCACTGTTGTTTTATTCTTATTACTCTGTATTGTACACTAGTAGATTATTGGGCCTAACTTTATTTTTGGCTTGATTATCATTGGGGACCTGTCCGGCCCCGAATTTCAGTAATTTGTTTGGTTTACTAATTAATAAAATTTGGGGCGTGAGAGATTTGGTATCAGAGCGAAGGTTAACTCCTATCTCTGTATCTTGCACTCATAGGTTGAGTAATTCTTAGAGCTAGTTATGATGAATCATTGGTATCCTGTGTCTTTTATCGCTGGTTTGGTTATAGAGTTAATTTATTGGGACCTTATGCGTATAGGATTCTATAGTATATTTAGCATATAGGATGTTGCCGTAGATTTAGAGGAATAAATATGTTCATCTTAAATCCTTAGAATGGTGGTTGATTTGTTTCCGTAAACCTTAGTGGTGACTGCTCATATAGGTTTATGCTTTTAGCGGTCCAAGGTGGTCTGGATTTGGAGTTTAGTTTTTAAGTTTACTATAGTATTTTGTATATGGGTTTAGTATTGGATTTGTATAGATTGTTGTTATAGTTAATGATGTTGTAGGACTTGATATTTTCTCTCTAGATTTAAGATTATAGAACTTTAGGTTGGGTTCCGATTGCATAGTAGTTAGTATATTGATAATTATATTATGTTTTTTTCCTTTTTGCCATGTGGATGTGGCTATGGGTTTAGTTCCGTAGGTCAGTGCCATGTTGCTTGGGAACTGTATGTAGGGATGGTGAACAAGTTGGTGGCTTGTAGAGATAGTTGGTTTCTTGTTCATAGCTAGTTGTTTTGGGTACTATAAGGGTTGATGACCACTAGTGGTGGTCATTATGAGATTATTTGTTAGTATTTTTTAATTTTTTGCTATTTATTGAAATGCACCAATTTACCCGATTATTTACATCTCATTTATCTTGTCTTCATTAGTCATGTCATAATAGTTTGCTTATAGTTTTTCTTGTATCGTAGAATTGATCTCATTGCTTACGTAGTATGAGACTCGAGATTGTGTGCACTTCAAATTTTGCACGTTGTCCAAATAGGATGCGATGTCCTTTCTTTCCATTGTGCAGGTTATGCATTTTTAAAGATATGTTTTAAGAAAATTAAATAAAATTAGACTATTGATTTTTTGTTAAAATATATTTTTATATAAATATATTTTTCCCGAAACTTTGATATGTTACTTTTGCTATAATATAGAATGTCATTATTGGTCGTTTAACTTGAATAAAGTTGTAATCTTGAGTAATACTAGGAAAATTTAATTTATCAATTTTGGTAATATAATGTTTTGATCCATGAGACAGTGGTGGTACTGTTGGAGATCATTTTAGCTCATCTGCTAATGTGCGAGGGCCTGATGGTCGATTGACATTCATGTTAGAGTTACTTCACTCTAAAGATATTAGTATAAGATAGTTAAGATTATATCTTTTGTTAACTAGTAGGATTTCGTTGTGTACATCGATGGGGAGTTCACGGGGTTTTCTTTTCATCAGCCTTGTGTGATTTTTCTTGTTGGTGGTTACTTTTGTATATGAGATATACTATACTATAGTAGTGACGTTAAATTTCAGGATGAAATTTCCTTTAATAAGGGTTGAATATAATGTCCCAGATTTTGTTTTCCTAATTTAAATAAATAATTATGCATCCAACTTTTCTTTGGCATCATGTATTGTGTTTCATCATTTTATGTTAGAATTGATAGTATGGTTTTTAGACTTACCGTCAACGGGAAATACTAGAGCATTGTTTTACCCGTATGGTGTAGGCTTCGTTGTAGCTATCGTAGTACCATTCCATTTGATAACCACACACATCTGTTTTAAAGATTTGATCTGTAGTTATTATTCCAGAGGAAAGAGTGATGGGTGCTTCCCACCACCTCCTCATCTAAGTTAAGCTCTTTGCCTAATCTTCTTATTTGTCCTAACCATATTTATTTTCCTCCTCTAGTAAAACCTAGAGCTTAAAACCCCTCTTTCCTTGAATGTAATCCTAAGGTGCATTCTTAGAAGATTTATTTAAACTAATTGTTCTAATACTTCCATCTCTATCGATCATTTACCTATCTTCTTTTGAACTGAGGTTTTGAAGATCTTGAGTGGGACTTTGAGAAGATGGATTGGGTTCTTGTTACTGTGCGTGGTGCTTGCTTGTTGTAGACATGAGATCTATTTGTTTAATTTTAACTTAGAGTTGGGGAGAGTCTTTGGGAGATTAGAGGTTAGGCTGATTTTGATTCGAATTGGCGAGGATAGAGAGAGGTACAAATCAATTCACCACCTCCAACCGACAATTGCTGGATTTTGGGAGATCAAGTTGGGTCTAGATAGAGGGAGTAGAGATGACTGCTCTCTGATTGGTTACTGTCGCCATTGTTGCAGTTTGCGGTTCAGTTGCTGTTGCAGTTCGTTGCTCACTGTACACTCTGTTTGGGCTTCATACCATAAGGAGTTTTAGTATTTTGTTGCTGTATAAGAGGGATGGGAGAAGAGACAATTGTTACGATTTAGTTGTTACTGCCTTTGGGGCTGTTCTGTTTCAGTCGTTGCCGCCTTTGCTGCTGCTATTCTAAAGTGCAGAGAAAGGGCTATTTTTACCATCTTCAATCGCCGACTTGTTGTCATCCATTTCCAATCGTCGCTACCATTTTTCAGTAAGTAATTCCCTGTCGCTATTCCAACTTTATAATCTGATTTTAAGTTCAGTAAAACCCTCTTGCTTGCTTGGTATTTGACTAGAGATAATTTGAAGAGTAATTATTACTATAAGTGATTGGTGTTTTATTCCTGAAGAGTTGTTTATTGTTGGATTTAGGGAGATGATTATAGACATCGTTGTTGTGTATTAGAATTCTGTAAATCTATTTTCATTTTTGATAAACTGTTTCTTCTTAAACCATAGGTGTTGTATTAGACCTTTATCTAATCTACTTTCTCTTTCCATTAAGAGTAATCAATTTTTTCCCAATTTCTCATAATTGTATTATACATTTGTTGACGCTTTGGAGATGATTTTAGTCTTGATAGGATGGTGATATGTGTGGCTTATAAAAACTGTTTTCTGTAATTAAGTCTAATTTTTTTACTCCTGTGGTCATACTTGGGGCGGATTTTGGCCCTTCTAGGATTTGGTATAACAAGTTCTTGGTCGGATGTATTATTGGGTGGCAAGTTTATGATTTGGTTAAGTTATTCTTCTATGTTATGTTTACTCTAAATCGTTTATACTAGGGTTATAGAAGTGAAGTGTTGCTCAGCTAGTGGATTGATTTGGATCAATTAATCCGAAATATACCGTTGTGGGAGCGTTAAGTTATATTGCTTAGATTGATTCATCTTGAGCATTTTTTTAGGCGAGTTTACTCTCCCTTAATTTCTGTGCTTTTATATTGATTAACAATGTTAATAGTATGCACTCTATTTTAGTTACTAATATTAGGTTACTCATATTGTAGATGACTTGGTTATTCGAAATGGCATTCTTGACATGTTTTTAATTGTGATTAGTAAATCCGAGTATCTTATGCTTATGCTTAAGAGGAACTTAGATGTTGAAATAGCGATATGTGGTTTAACCACTTTTAATTAGAATAATTTTAGAGATTTTACTTATCAATTATTAGATTTAACGATTTTGTTGGTTTAGGTTGTTAGTCATGATAATGGGATTAGGCACTGTCAATTTGGGTTTGTCTACGTTACCCTCGTGGCTTCGTCCTTGGATATTAATAACGTAGTAAGATCCTAATATATAGTTCTTGATTTCACGTCAAGTCGTTGGGACGGTATAGCTTTTGTAAGACACGGTCTTTGGTTTTTAGCTTATCCTTAGAGTTTATTATCTTAATTAGTCTTTAGTTGTACTTTGTGTTCTTATGGCTTAGTCATTGAGCACGGTCATTGATTTGGTAGTTGATATGAGAACATTGGGTTCCGTTATCGAGTGTAGTTAATGTTTCGTTATTCTTTTGATGAGAAAGAAACGAGGACTATGAGCACTGTTAATCTTGGATTGTTTAGCTATTTGTTGTGAACCGACAGTCTATCCTGAGTTTATAGTCGATTATTGGTGTCTAGCATCTGATAGTTTGCTTTAGAATTATTGACTCCTCGTGCCGTGACACTTAATGTCCTGATGTTTCATCGAGCTTGTAAAGCTACTCTATTAAGCTTATTTTACTTCATTGTGAGTTTAAGGAAATTATTCTCGTTTGATCGTTCTCGCGGTTTTTCCTTGAGCGCCAGGTTATTATTCGATGCCTGTACGGTCATCAATGATGTTAAAATCTTGTGGGATTCCTGTCCATCTATTTTGGGAGACTTATGTGCATAGTCATTGAAAGAGTTAAGATTATAAACTCTGTTCTTTAGGATTGTTGACTACTTGTAGGAGACACGTACGTTATCCCATGTGTACTAGCCTGTGTTGACTATTATTGTGGTCAAGCAATTGATGGTAATCATGTCTGCATTAGGATCATAGAGATTCCTTAAGGTGATATCTTTGATAATGAGGTCGGATACATAAACTAACTCTAAATCGGCTAACCCCCTATAGGTTACTTAGATTCCTAGCCTGGGTTAAAATAGCAGGTGAGTTTGGGCAGATTACTATTATACCAATTTTACTCATCCTAGAGTGTGGGATGGTATGAGACAGTTCTACTTTGGTAGCCATCTTATCCTCCGTGAGGTTAAAATTCCTTGGAATTGAAATAAAGTGAGGACACTAGGCTCCTTGGGTTGAAATACCCAAAACACTCTGATTATGTGTAATAATATCCTTAGCGTGGTCGAGCTTGACATAAATTGAACCCCTTGTATCCAATAATGATCTTTTTAAATGTCTGAGTCATACGCTAGCGGTTGATTTACCAAATTATAGGACAATTCTCCTTAGCGCTTCTTTTTAACTCGTAGTGTAGTTATAGTCTTAGTATTCCTTTGCATCTGGCATTTTAGTTTTATAAATTTATTTGGTTTGTTGTACATCTCGATTAGACATCTTTAACATCATAACCATATTTCATTTTATCATTTGAGAATTCATATATCTTATTATTACTATCGTCATCTTGTTAGTCGGTATAATTGTTCAGCTATTTTGGGAAGTTTGTGAGCCGTGGTTTGCTCACACTCCCTATATAAACATTTTTGACCTAGAGATGTAGCGGTTGTGGTTGAGGCAATCTTGTTGAAGAGCTAAAGCGGAAGGCTTGACACTCTTTTATTATTTTGGATCTCAGATTTTATCTCTTGTGAGAGTTTAGATTCTTGAGATGGTTGCCTCTGACATGTTCAGGTTTGTAGAGTTTTAGCATAGTTTTTTTGCTCTTTTCTTCCGCTGTTATTTTAATCCTATTACTCTGTATTGTGCACTAGTAGATTGTTAAGCCTAACTTTATTTTTTGCTTGGTTATCATTGGGAACCTGTCCGCCCTTGAATTTCAGTAATTTGTTTGGTTTACTAATTAATTGAATTTGGGGCGTGAGAGATTTGGTATCAAAGCGAAGGTTAACTCCTATCTTTGTGTCTTGCACTCATAGGTTGAGTAATTCTTAGAGCGAGTTAGGATGATTCATTAGTATCCTGTGTCTTTTATCGCTTGTTTGGTTATAGAGTTAATTTCTTGAGACCTTATGCGTATATGATTTTATAGTAGATTTAGCATATAGGATGTTGTCGTAGATTTAGAAGAATAAAGATGTTCATCTTAAATCCTTAGAATGGTGGTTGATTTGTTTCCGTAAGCCTTAGTGGTGACTGCTCATATAGTTTTACGCTTCTAGCGGTCCGAGTTGGTACTGATTTGGAGTTTAGTTTGTAAGTTTACTATAGTATTTGGTATATGGGTTTAGTATGGGATTTGTATTGATTGTTGTTATAGTTAGTGATGTTGTAGGACTTGATATTTGCTCTCTAGATTTGAGATTATAGAACTTTAGGTTGGGTTCCGATTGCATAGTAGTTAGTATTGTGATAATTATATTATGTTTTTTTCCTTTTAGCCTTGTGAATGTGGCTATGGGTTTAGTTCCGTAGGTCAGTGCCATGTTGCTTGGGAACTTATGTAGGGAAGGTGAACAAGTTGGTGGCTAATAGAGATAGTTGGTTTCTTATTCATAGCCAGTTGTTTTGGGTACTAGAAGGGTTGATGACCACTAGTAGAGGTCATTATGAGATTATTTGTTAGTATTTTTTAAATTTTTGCTATTTATTGAAATGCACCAATTTACCCGATTATTTACATCTCATTTATCTTATTTTCATTAGTCATGTCATAATAGTTTGCTTATAGTTTTTCTTGTATCGCAAAATTGATCTCATAGCTTACGTAGTATGAAACTCGAGATTGTGTGCACTTCGAATTTTGCACGTTGTCCAAATAGGATACGATGTCCTCTCTTTTCCAATGTTTTTGTTATGCATTTTTAAACGATATATTTTAATAAAATAAAATAAAATTAGACTATTGATTTTTTGTCAAATATATTTTTATATAAATATATTTTTCCTGCAATTTTGATATGTTACTTTTTGCTATAATGTTGTATGTCATTATTGGTCGTATATTTTGAATAGAGTTGAAATCATTAGTAATACAAGGAAAATTTATTGTATCAATTTTGGTAATATAATGTTTTGATCCATGAGACAGTGGTGGTAATGTTGGAGATCATTTTAGCTCATCTGCTAATGTGTGGGGGCCTAATGGTCGATTGACTGTCATGTTAGAGTTACTTCACTCTAAAGATATTAGTATAAGATAGTTGAGATTTCATCTTTTGTTAACTTGTTGGATTTCGTTGTGTACATTGATGGGGAGTTCAAGGGGCTTTCTTTTCATCAGCCTTGTGTGATTATTCTTGCTGGTGGCTACTTTTGTATATGAGATATACTGTACTATAGTAGTGACTTTTAATTTCGGGACGAAATTTCCTTTAATAAGGGTAGAATGTAATGTCCCGGATTTTATTTTATTTAAATAAATAATTATGCATCCATATTTTTCTTTGAAATCATGTATTGTGTTTCATCGTTTTATGTTAGAATTGTTAGTATAGTTTGTAGACTTACCGTCAGCAGGAAACACTAAAGCATTGTTTTACCCGTATGGAGCAGGCTTCGTTTTAGCTATCGCAGTACCGATCCATTTGAAAACCACACACATCTGTTTTAGTGATTTGATATGTAGTTATTATTCTAGAGGTGAAAGATATGGGTGCTTCCTACCACCTCCTCATCTAAGTTAAGCTCCTGGCCAAATCTACTTACTTTACCTAACCGTCTTTATTTGCCTCCTCAAGTAAAACACAGAGCTTTAAACCCCTCTTTCCTTGAATGTAATCCTAAGGTGCATTCTTAGGAGATTCACTTACACTAATTGTTTTAATGCTTCCATCTCCACCGATCATTCACCTATCTTCTTTTGAACCGAGGCTTTGAAGATCTAGAGTTGGGCTTTGTGAAGATGGATTGGGTTCTTGTTACTGTGTGTGGTGCTTGCTTATTGAAGACATGAGATCTGTTTGTTTAATTTTAACTTGGAGTTGGGGAGAGTCTTTGGGAGATTAGAGGTTAGGCTGATTTTGATTCGAATTGGAGAGGGTAGAGAGAGGTGCAGATCAATCCACCACCTCCAACCGATAATTGTAGGATTTTGGGAGATCAAGCTGGGTCTAGAGAAAGGGAGTAGAGACGACTGTTCTCTGATCGGCTACTGCCGCCATTGTAGCGGCTTGCGGTTCTGTTGCTGTTGCTATTGCAGTTTGTTGCTTGCTGTACAGTCGGTTTGGGCTTTATCCCATAAGGGGTTATAGTGCTCTGTTGCTTTACTAGAGGGAGGGAGAAGAGACAATTATTGCGGTTCAGTTACTGCTGCCTTTGGGGCTGTTCTGTTTCAGTCATTGCCGCCTTTGTTGTTGTTGTTCTAAAGTGTAGAGCGAGGGCTGCTTTAACCATCTTCAATCGCCGACTTGTTGTCATCCATTTCCAATCGCAGCTGCCATTTTTCAGCAGGTAATTCCCTGTTGCTGTTCCAACTTTATAATCTAATTTTAAGTTCAGTAAAGCCCTCTTGCTTGCTTGGTATTTGATTAGAAAAGATTTGAAGAGTAATTATTACTATAAGTGATTGGTGTTTTATTCCTGAAGAGTTGTTTATTGTTGGGTTTTGAGAGATGATTATAGAGATCGTTGTTGTGTTTCAGAAGTCTATAAATCTATTTTCATCTTTGATATACTATTTTCATCTTAAACCATAGGTGTTGTATTAAACCTTTATCTAATCTACTTTCCCTTTCCATTAAGAGTAATCAATGTGTGCTCAGTTCCTCATACTTGTGTTATACATTTGTTGACGCTTTGGAAATGATTTTAGTCTTGATCGGATGGTAATGTGTGGTTTATAAAACTATTTTCTTTTATTAGGTCTTATTTTTGGACTCCTGTGATCATACTTGGGGCGGTTTTTGGCTCTTCTAGGATTAGGTATAACAAGTTCTTGGTCGGATGTATTATTGGGTGGTTAGTTTATGATTTGGTTTAGTTATTCTATTATGTTAGGCTTAATCTAAATAGTTTATACTAGGGTTATAGCGGTGAGGTGTTGCTTGGCTAGTGGATTGATTTGGATCAATTAGTCTATAATATACCATTGTCGGAGCATTAAGTTATATGTCTTGGATTGATTCATCTTGAGCATTGCTTCAGGCGTGTTTACTTTCCCTTAATATCTAAGCTTTTATATTGATTAACAATGTTAATAGTATGCACTTGATTTTAGTTACTGATATTAGGTTACTCACATTGTAGAGGACTTGGTTATTTGAAATGACGTTCTTAACGTGTTTTAAATTATGATTAGTGAATCCGAGTATCTTATGTTTATGCTTAAGAGGAACTTAGATGTAGAAATAGCAATACGTGGTTTAGCCACTATTAATTAGAATAAGTTTAAAGATTATACTTATCAATTATTTGATTAAAAGATTTTGTTAGTTTGGGTTATTAGATATGAAAATGGGATTAGGCACTTTTTATTTGTGTTTGTCTACGTTATCCTCATGGCTTCGCCCTTAGATATTAATAACGTAGTAAGAACCTAATATATAGTTCTTGATTCCATGTCAAGTCGCTTGGACGGTATAGCTTTCGAAAGACACAGTCTTTGGCTTTGAGCTTGTCCTTGGAGTTTATTATCTTGATTAGTCTTAGAATTACTTTAAGTGTACTCTGTATTCCTATGGCTTTCTCCTTGAGCATTTTCATTGATTCGGTAGTTGATACGAGAATGTTGGGTTCCGTTATCGAGTGTGGTTAATGTTTCATTATTCTTTTTATGAGAAAGAAATGAGGACTGTGAACACTGTTAATCTTCGATTGGTTAGCTGTTTGTTGTGAACCGACAGTCTATCCTGGGTATATAGTCGATTGCTAGTGTCTAGCATCTGATAGTTTGCTTTAGGATTTTTAACTCCTCGTACTGTGACACTAAATGTCCAAATGTTTTATCGAGCTTGTTGGGCTACTCTATTAAGGTTATTTTACTTCGCTATGAGTTTTAGGAGATCATTCTCGCTTGAGCATTTTTGTGGCTTTGTCCTTGAGCGCCAGGTTGTTATTCGAGGCCTGCACGGTCACCAATAATGTTAGAACCTAGTGGGATTCCAGTATATCTGTTTTGGGAGACTTATGTACATAGTCGTTTAAACAGGTAAGATTGTAAACTCTTTTCTTTGAGATTGTTGACTACTTGTAGGAGACACATAGGTTATCCCATGTGTACTAGCCTGTGTTGACTACTATTGTGCTCAAGAAAATGATGGTAATCATGTCGGCGTTAGGATCATAGAGATTCCTTAAGTTGATATTTTTGATAATGAGGTCAGATACATAAACTAACTCTAAATCGGCTAACCCCCGATAGGTTATTAGGATTCCTAGCCCGGGTTAAAATAGTTGGTGAGTTTGGGCAGGTTACTATTATACCTATTTTACTTATCCTAGAGTGTGGGATGGTATGAGACAGTTCTACTTTGGTACCCATCTTATCCTCCGTGAGGTTGAAATTCCTTGGAATTGAAATAAAGTGAGGACACTAGGCTCCGTGGGTTGAAAGACCCGAAGCACTCTGATCAACTGAAATATCTTTAGCATGGTCGAGCTTTAAAAAAATCGAACCCCTTGTATCAAATAATGATCTCTTTAAATGTCTAAGTCATACGTTGACAGCTGATTTACCAAATTATAAGACGATTCTCCTTAGCGCTTCTCTTTAACTCGTAGTGCAGTTATAGTCATAGTATTCCTTTGCATCTGGCATTTTAGTTTTATAAATTTATGTGGTTTGTTGTATATTTTTATTAGACATCTTTAACATCATTAGCATATATCATTTTATCATTAGCGAATTCATATATCTTTTTATTACTATTATCATCTCGTTGGTCGATATAATTGTTCAGCTATTTTAGGAAGTTTGTGAGTCGTGGTTTGCTCACAGTCGCAATATAAACATATCAGACCTTAAGATGTAGCGGTTGTGGTTGAGGCGATCTTATTGAAGAGATAAAGTTGAAGGCTTGACTCAATTTTATTATTTTGGATTTCAGATTTGATGCATTGTGAGAGTTTAGGTTCTTGAGATGGTTGTCTCTGAAACGTTCAGGTTTGTAGAATTTAAGCATAGTTTCGTTGCTCTTTTCTTCCGCTGTTATTTTATTCTTATTACTCTGTATTGTGAAATAATAGATTGTTGAGCATAACTTTATTTTTGGCTTGGCTATCTTTGGGGACATGTCCGTCCTCGAATTTTGTTAATTTGTTTGGTTTACTAATTATTGGAATTTGGGGTGTGACACGGGATAACGGTGGCTGCAATTCTAGATGAGGTTGTTGCTTGTATAATATTACCTTTTTGCCTCTATTCTGCAAGGATTGCTCGGTAGAGGAATGTTTTTCTAGTTCCACCTGGTCCATTTATGAAATAAATTTTACTCTCGTTTGTATCCACAGAATTAATGATCCTATCATAAACATGTTTTTGTTCAGTATTCAACTTAGATTTCGATAAATAGTCCTCTAGTGGTGATTGAATATTCAGTTCATCCCTCATTAAACTAAACACCTCAGCATCTTCTTCAGTATTTAAAATCAACTTCGGCAAATCATAGTCCCGTGCAATCTTGTTATGCTGACCTAGTAAATTGCTTAGTTCTCTCAACAATTTAAGATCGAGGTTTGCAATTTTGCAGCGTTCAGTTCTAATGTAGTCGTGGGAAATATGTTCCTTAAATTCTTTCCACAGATCAGCTACTTTTACAGGCTCACAGAATACCAATAGTATAATAAATAATTTCCTCAAAGCCAGTGTGAACTTCAAAAGACATGCCTCAATTAAACAATTTCTAATAGTAGCATCATCTTGTAATAACCCAAAAGCCTCTGCGGATCACTCAAATGATTGATACGAGACACCATTTAAGGTAAGCAAATCGTCAAATGACCTAGCACCCCTTATATTATTTAACAAAAGCCTTAAATAGAAGCGTTCTCTATCCGACGATGAGACTTTGTAAATCATACCGATACATTATATTTTACTACTGCATTTTTTCCAAAACTTACCCTTCCGTTTCCAAGAATAATGTTGAGGAATTTCACGATATAAAAATTTCCTAGCATAAGGATCCTCCAAATTTAAGGTAAAGAACTCCATTAACATTGTTTTTGTATTGTTAACATCTTGAACTATGTCTTTAAAAGTTTAAAAGTCAAAAAAGGTGACTTGTTGCTGATTTGGAAAATTTATATGTAATCATTCTGCGGCCGGATATATTTTACTAAGTAAAAATGCAAATAATCTCCACGCAACTTCTGGAGGAAGATGCGTGGGGGTGGGGGTGGGGGTGGTTATAAACTAAATTTTGAAAATAGACAAAATAATCCTCCAGATCTAACGGGCTATGTTATAAACTAAACCATATATTTTTCTCATCATGTGTAGGGTAGGGTGATCAACAGCCGAGATTGATTCTTATGGCATAGATATTCCTTTAGTATTATAGATAGATAATCCCTTAGTAAACTTGTGCCAGACAATTGCAAAACAAAAAAAATTATAGAAATGCTAGTTGAAGTGGTAAAAAAAGGCTAGAATCAAGTTGGTCATACCCATCACAATAAAAACCCACTAGAGGTAAACAAAACTATCCAAAGAAGAAACATAAGAAAACTAGTCCAGATTAAAGAAATTCACCAAGAGAAAGGGGTGTTAAACCATAACAAACCTTAATTCACATAAAGAACAAATAGAAGTATCAATTCAAGCGGCTGAAACCCAGTAAAACTTGATGATTTCCAATTTAATTGAAGCAACCATTGCTAAAAATCAGAATTGTACCCAACTGAAAAACAAAGCTAAAACAAACAATTTTTTAAACAAAACATGAAGAACTAAATTACAGCCTCAGCTTAGAGTACTAAGAACTAATTTCATAAACATGCTAAGAGCATCTCCAGCAGCGAGTGCGGGCTTGGGTGTGGGACCTGACAAGTTGGCCCACAAAAAACCCAACCCAAACCCAACCCTTTTTAGCAATGAATTTAAGTTTTTTTTTAAATTTAGTCCGCCCGGTATTCCTTTGTCTGCATAACTGTTCATCTCTCTCACACATCAATAAAAAATAATAAAAAATTTAAGCGCGGCGGTAATCAAAACATCGCGCAGTATTCAAAATACCGCCAAACTCATTTTTTTGAGTTTGAGTTCCTCAAACTCAGTTGGGTTCTGACACGTCCAAATCAGTCAACCCACGCCCATTTTTTTGCTGCTGGGAGGCAAATAGTTTGAGTTTGGGTTTGGGCTTGCAAGCCCAACTCAAACTCTCACCTTGCTAGAGATGCTCTAAGAACTCACCAGAAGCAAAAGTACAGTTTTAGGGCCCAACAAAGAGAACCCATTTTCTCTTAGAATAAAAATCTCTACTCAAATATTATCTCCAGCAGTTGGGTACGAGTTTGGAGACCTGACCCACCTTGTCAGGCCCAAACACACCCAAACCACACTCATCCCTTCCAGCAGTGGGTGTGAGTTATATATAATTATTTTTTAAAATTTAGTCTACGGCGGTAATCTTTTGTCTGCACAATATTCATTACTCTGCACAACTATTCATCTCCTTTCACACATCACTAAAAAAATATTTAGTTCGTGCAGTGTTCTTTAGTCTACGTGGTAATCAAAAGTATGCCAAAAACATTTCTTTTAGTAGGAAGAGCTCACACTTAATCGAGTTCTGACAGTGCCACATCAGCCAACCCAAACCCAAACCCAAATTGTGACTGCTGGAAGACGTTTGGGTTTGAGTTTTTGTTTGGTAAGACAAAACAAACCCAACCCAAACCCAAAATTGAGCTACTGGAGATGCTCTAAGTGATAGTATTTGTACCCAACTTATTATCTCTTAAAATAAACATCAAAATAAATATAAGATACCTTTAACACAAAAAATATCATAAGTTGAGGTGCATTTCACACCTAAACTATTGTGATATCATATTCTAAAGTCATATTTAAACTTCAAAATTTAACTGGTAGATGATATATTTATTGCAAAGGATGTTATAATAATTACCATATGCGTTTGGTGAAACACTGGCAATTATAAGTTCAATCTTAACCATCTCCTTGCATCTCATCGCCCAAACTTATAACAAATCAAGTCTCAATTTCTGACTCATGGGGTTCTTATTTGAAGAGATTTTCTTCGTTGTAACTTTTGCCTAGTAATTTTCCAATGTTGTTTCTTCTACTAATTTTGGATTCTAGGGTTGGTGATTGGAGGATTTCCTTCATTTCCTACCCAACATTTTCCGTATTTGAGATCCCTTGTTCTTTAATCTCTCGCTCAAAGCCCTTAATTTCAGCATATCCATGGCTTTCAAATATTTGAGGTGTTCTGAGATCTTTGTTTGATTTTCTATAAAACCTTTGATTTTGATTTTGAAGTTTCTAACTCTTAATGTTGACACTGAAGGGTATCTGCCTCGCAAATCTGAATAAGCCATAGGAGCATATGAGATTATCGAAGATTCACTAATCTAGAATCCACAAATCTGATTAAGATATATATATGGAGAGGATTCGTAGCCGCCACTCGCCCCCTCCCCCCCTTTATACCCAATAAACCACCCAACAAGAGTCACCCATCTTTAGAGATGAGTGGTTGATAAGAAAGATAAGGTGGCAACTTTGGAATATTAAAGACTACCTTCTCATAACCTAATGAGGTGTAATAGGTGTAAGAATTTCAAACAATTACTATAATCAATGAAAGGATTATGAAAAAGATTATAGTAACCTCTTCTCTTACTTTTGTAAATTCTCCTGAGCTTGAGTGGAGTCTTTCCTTGGATTGGCTGCAAACCTTTATAGAATAGTTTTCTGTGTTGTAACCTCCAAGAGGGACTTCCCCTCAATTTAACCTAATAGAGTTTGAGTAGTCTTCCCATTATACCCTCAAACCCTAATAAAGAGTAATACTAGGTCCAGCCAACCTTAACATGGTGTAACAATTGGGTACATCCAATAACACATATACCACCTATTAACATGTGTGCTCATGAACCGGAAGTTAAAACATTGAGCAGTGCCAATATAGATAGAAAAGCTAACAATCTCCCACCTGGCGTTAACTCAATTTTTTAAGATTTCTTTTTTAGCCTGATTCATAGTTTTTTATGAAAAACGGATAGCCATCCTTCGTTTTTAAAACCACACATTATAATTTTCCGAAGGCGACATGGTTCACGGACTCATTTTGGTCAGGCCTTTGAGCACATGCCTAATTCCTGGCGTGAATTTCGGTGTAGCAACCTTAATAGCTTTCAAGTATAATTTCTTTACTGGTAGAGTTTAGCATATGAATGGCAAATGTACACCATAATAATGTGCTAGTACATTTCCATTAGTATCCTGCAACATGTGCTTACCAGACATATGTCATTTTAATACTTAGACAAACCATCATGCGAAGACCATCGCTCATACTGAAATGAAGGCCAAAGGATATGGAGCCTACCCATATCTATCCTAAGCAAAATTAAGAAACCTTTCAGTATTCTCTATAGGCACTTGATACTTAGACAGCCGTCATGCAATTGCATAATTTAAACAGAATATGTACACATATAATAACGGATTTAAATAAAATAAAAGCTAAATAATAAAAATAAAAATTGTATGTCGACAAAATGATAACTAGGAACAGCTCCCGCAAGGATAAAAAAAATCCTAATGCAGTAACAGTAAATAAAATATATTAATAACTACTCCCACGTAAAAGAGCGATCCTCAAAGAGACTCCAGCAATCCCATACGCGTAACATGTTCCCTAAAGGCTGATATTGGAAGTCCCATAGTAAACGAATCTGCAATCATCTCCAGTGTCGACAAATGAGGAATCTCGATAATCTGTTTCTGTACTTTATCAATGAAAATGTGATACTAAATGTCAATATACTTGTTATCCAGAGTAACATTATCATTCTTAACATATTTGACGACTACCTCATTATTGTAAAATACTTGCAACGGTCTAAAAATTGAATCAGCAGCCTTCAACTCATAAATAAATTGTTTGTGCCATACAACCTATTGGGAAGCCTCAAAATAAGCCACGCACTCTATTTTCATAGTCGAGAGAGCTACAAGAGACTGTTTGAGATAACGCCATGAGAAAGCATAAAAACATAGCCAGAAGTAGATTTCTTGTCATCTTTATCCCCTGTAAAATCTGAATCAGAGTAGCCCAAAATCACGAGCTGATCCGATCTCCTATAATCCAAACTGTAATCTCTAGTCATCTTCAAATAGTAAAAAACTTTTTTGGTTGTCTGCTAGTGAATAATAGAAGGGTTCTGTTGGTACCTTTCTAGCATCCCAACAAGAAAACTGATGTTTGGTCTCATACATATCATGCCATACATGAGGCTACCAACAACTGAAGCATACTCCTTAGCGATGCTTGAAGAAACTGTTTGGTCCAGTATCATATTTTTGAAGATTTCTCCCTTGACATTAAGGACTTCACCTGCTTTCCAATCCTATATGCCATACCCCTTTAAAATTTTATCGATATATACACTCTATGATATGCCAAGTATCTCTCTGGTCTTGTCTGGTTCAATCCTGATGATAAGAACATAACTGGCATCTCCCATATTCTACATATCAAAATGCTGAGATAAGAAGGCTATCGCCTCCTGAAGAAATTGGGCGTCACTACTAGCGAGTAAAATATCGTCAACATACAAAACAATAAATGTAAAACGTCTCTTACTCTGTTTGACATATATACAATGATTCATTTTGTACTCGACAAAACCATGATTCGAAACCACCTCAAAAAACTGTAAGTACCACTGCCTAGACGTCTGCTTGAGACTGTAGATAGAGTGATTAAGCTTGCAAAATAGTCATACCTTCCCTTCGGTCTCAAAACCTTCGGGTTGGTGCATATAAATCTCCTCGTTGATATGCCCATTAAGAAAAGCTGTCTTGACGTCCATATGATGAAGCGCCAAGTCAAAATACATCGTAAGAGCAAAAATTATCCGTAATAAATCTTAATCCTTAATAAAACTGGTAAAGATATCTCCTTCTTCTATAAAATTGGCCTGAGCACACTTAATAATTTCCATGGGTCGAGAAGGGCAATAAGCCTTAATCCTTTCGATCTCTATGGGAAACCAATTTAGAAATAACTAATAGTCCTTGAATCTAACTTTCCGATATTCGGGTTAAATAATTTTGCCTCTACAGGACAACCCCAAGCATGTAAGTGATTAAGACTAGGATTTTTCTCAGTCCATAGATGATAAGGATTAACTGGAAAAGAATAAGAAGGAACTCAATTATGAATAAAGACTGAATAGCGTAAGCACTCTCCTCACAAATTTACAGATAAATTAGTATGACATAACATGTTATGAACCATGTTCTGATAAGTTTAATTTGGAGTTCACAAATACTGTTCTACTTTCTGGTAATCCAGGGGTAGTGTATTGGGCTACAATACCATGATCCTTTAAATACTAATAGAATGGTCCCGAATATTAACCGTCTTGATCGATCTTACCATAATACTTGCCTCATTGATCTGACGAGATAACATTAATTTTTAGATATAACTGTTTCTCAACCTCTAACTAGACAATCTTGAATACGTCAAGTATTCAGACTTCTGATTGATAAGGAAAATATAGAAATAATGAGAAAATTGTAAATTAAAGTGATAAAATATCGATAACCACCGCGGGACAGAATATGAAAAGGTTCACATATGTCTGTATGAATCAACTGTAAAAAGTCTGTGCTACGAGTAGATTTAAATTTCCTGATCTTGGTCAATTTTCTACGAATGCAATTGATGCAAGTCTGAAGTCTAAAGTCCCAAAAACCCCCATCTTAAACCATAATCTTTAACTTCTTTCTAGAAATATGTCTTAGTCATTTATGCCATAACATCAAAGATTGCTCAGAAACTCTAGAACGTATAGAAGTAGATGAAATATTAGCCTCAGCAGATAAACATAATAAAGAAGTCTCAAATAAATGATCAAGAGATAGACGATATAACCCATCAACTAGTAAATCAGAACCAATAACAAAATCATGATGAATAATGTCAAAACCAGCATATCTAAAATTAAAAAATAACTAAAAGAGCGCAACTGAGAAGCTGAAACTAGAGATGTCTCATCGATGGAAAATAAAATGTGCATGTCAAATCTAAAGTAATACCTGTGTCTAAAACAAAGCGAAAAATACAAACAAACTCAATGGGAAGGCTTCTAGCATCTCCCGAGAAAACCTGCTCCTCAGGCCTTGCCGGCCGCCTGCTGATGAACCCCTCCTTTCTTAGTCAACCAATTTTTATAAGAATGACAGTCCTGCTTCACATGACCTTTCTTCTCACAAAAGAAATACTCTATAGCTGATGAAGTAGTTATTAACTAAGTCACATTCTGCTTCCTATTCCCATTTCCTAAACAAGAACTCTACCCTGAACCAGACTTGAAATTTTTCTTCTTCGCAAAGCCTTAATTTTAAACTTTTTTTCCCTTGAGAATTGATGGACAACCTCTTCATATAAGTAATCGGATGAGCCGATACTATTTTACCTTTCTTCTATTATTTTTCCTCAGAGACCAATACTGCAATCAACTCATTCATTTCCCAAGTCTTCTCCTAATTCTCAAAGTAAACCTAGAACATCTTGAAACTTTTTAGAATAGACCAAACTGCTAAGTGAACCATCAATGTATCATCAATGGTGAGATCGAGTTCTTTCAGGGTAAAAACTAAGTTGGAGATCTTAAAAATATGCGAACGCTCATTTCCATTGCTGTCATACTTCAGTAATAAAAGCTGAGATAAGTTACTATACTGCCTTCCCTTAATGGAAATTATTTCTAAATAATAGCTAACAGTTCCTTTGCGGTACCTTTTTCAGTAATACCGCCCCTCATAATAGGATTGATGGAAGAACAAATGATGAGATTTTCTATTTTATTGGCTTTGGCCCATTTAGCATAGGCAACTTTCTCAACCTCAGAAGAGGTATCCGTGAGATCCACGGGCTTGGTTTTAGTGAGAAAATTGAAATCAAGATAGCCTAGGGAAAATTGAATTTTGAGCTTTTAGTTGGAGTAGTTAGAGTCCGTCATGGTCTCAATATTTATCAGTTGGCTCTAGATCATAGGGTCCACAGCTACATGAACCAATAACTTATATTGGGACGTGTATAAATTTTAAAAAAATTATACACGTTTAACTTGATCTGTAAAAGATTTATAACTTGATATCTTTAATCTCGATCGTACCTGGGGTTAGGATGGTCGAGTCATAGTATATATTATATTAAGGTATTGATTTTTCATTCCGCTGGTATGGCGATATATCATCAAATCCCTCCTTTGGGTGGTGATTTGACATATATTTCCCCCAAGTTGGTCATCACTCAAGCTCAAGACTAAACTGGCCACTTTAATTTTGACTCGAGACACTTCCTTACCTTTGGGCTGAGGGTTATCCTTATCTCCCATACCGTGGGTCCAATCTTGACCCACTAATTAATTAGAAGTTTTTTAGCCTCTTATGGGTGGTCTAAATATTTTGAGTTTAATTAGTGCAAAGTAGTCTTAATGAGTCTTGACGAGAGAGTTTCAACATCAGGAGAAACGTTCAACTTTATAGGCAAAACTCTTTTGGGTATATTTGCCCATTTTATATCCCGCCTTACTAACGACTACTTGATTTTACTTAAACCCTATAAGAGATCCTTGGGCATTAATTCTCTATATCATGAATGATATATTATAAATTATGCCAGATATTATTATCTAATTAAAAATAAATATTAATGATTTATTGCTAAATTAATTACTAACGATTTATTGGAATCCCTGAACAAGGTCGTCATACATGGGATATTATTATACTTGAGTTTCTTTTGATAACTTTTACTCATGATCGCGTCCAGCTAGCCAACATATTAATGATAAATCCAGAGATCAAATAAATAAGAGTTATACATATGTAAAGCATGAATCTCGATGCACTAAGTATTAAAGAAACATCTATGGGAACTGGAAACTAAAGTCTGATGGATGAACTCTGTCCGTGCAACCAAAGCGTGATTAACGACTACTCCTCCCTTACTGGGATAATTGATGAGCGCATAATTATGATATTTTTAATTTACCCGAACATGTATTTTAGTCATTCATTATATTTAATTTTAGGTACATATGTACATTTGTTTGATTGTAGCTATTGGAGAAGGATATTTGAAACCAAGCTTTTAAAGTCAAGTAAAAGTGTCTCCAGCAGTTCATAGCACAAAAAATCAAAGACACAATATATTTGGTCTCAAGATTAAGGAAATATATACACAAATATTCTTGGAGAACAGGATGAAAGAATATATTGCATCCAAGATCCTTGAAGATATTTTATATGTAAAATATATGCAAGAATTTTTATGAAGAAAGATCTCTATATCACTTAAGGGAATTATATGCAAGAATCTTAAGTGATTGGTTGTAAAATGATAAGATATTATTGTGAAAATATCTTTTACAATTTAATGTATAGTTTCTTAATTTGGGTTCCTTCTCCTATAAAAGAAACCCTCCCCCCATTGTAATTGGGCATCTCATATTGGAGCAAGTTTTGAAGAAATAAAATATTAGTTTTATTTAATTGTATTCTCTCTCTTTTATTTTCTGTTGTAAATAATTAGTTATTAACGCGATGAAGTCCGAGATGAGCAGCTAATCTCCTAGCTAATGCTAGGATGAGGCCTCTTCTTTGATGAACAATAGTTGATATTAATTAGGTTCTAATTAGTTTTCTCTTAGTTTTGCGATTGATAAGTTAGTGTATCATATCAAAGGCTTGGCCATAGCTTCGGTTTGGTGTACGATAACTTTTGATACAAACAAGTGCTACTAACCATAGACTTGATTTGGAGATCTAGAAAGAGAAACACTAGAGAACTCACTCAAGCCTAACTATGAATGAGTTGATAATTCTCTAAGATGCTCTTCACCATCACTAAAAAGCATAACCACTAAATATTTGGTCATAGATTTAGTGGTTTACTTTACAACATCATATGTGTCTTAACACGAACATATGATGGGTGGAGATATTAGGATCTAGTTGTATATCGATTAGTGTTTTGAAAGGTAGAGGCCAAGTCCGAACCTTAGTTCTCTTTCTCATTAAGTTTTATATTTAGTTTGTATTTACTTCTTCTTAGATTTATCTCTTATAAAGCCGTAATTCAGCCTAGAAAGTAATTATTTTCCCAAACCTCCCCGTGGATTCGATCTCATTCATCCGTGCTGCAATTCGACAACCGTACCTTGAGCGGGTATTTTGTAGAGGCCCTAAAAACCTCTTATCAAATGGCGTCGTTGCCGAGGAGGCATCGTTGAAAACTATTCTTTCTAATACCAAATTTTCTTTGTTAATTCTTTCTAATACCATGCCAATGATTTCTAAGTTCTTTGTTTATAATATTCGTGAAAAGGTATAGTGGGCCGGTAATGCTATTATAGTGTTTCTATTTATTGTCGTTTCTCTTTCTGTTTCTTTAGTTCTATTTATTAAAGTGTTTCTACTTTTCTTTCAAAATAAAAAAAATAAAAAGAAAATTGAGTTTTTGTTTTGTGTTTTTTGTGTTACAATAGCGACTTGGGTTTTCTAAATTTGTTAATCTTTACAATAATGCTTCTTGAGCTTGGGTACAGCAGTACCAATATTTGAAGTAGTTTCAGTTCTCTTGTGATCTGTACCATTAATCAAAGTCGTTTGATTGATTGCTTGTTTTTAATTTCTTACTTCAAAGTGGTTTCTTACATCAAAGTGGCATCTTGCGGTTTATGTCTGTACTTGCTGGTCATATAATTATTCACACATAAAACCAGGATTGTCATTGTTATGGGTGCATATGCAACTCAGTTAAGGGAGTGCTCATAGTTGCTGGTACTTGGTTGTACTTTGTCATAGTGCATGCTTGCTTTATTCACAGACCATCTGTTTACACATGCATATGCAAATAATATTATAAATGTTTTGAACTGTTACTAAAGACTAAAGTCAAAAGAGGAGCCTAGTTTAGGAGGGAAAGTGGTTCAAAATTTTACCAGTACCACATCTCTTTGATTTACTTGTTTGCATGTGCTCATCTCTTGTTTGGTTCACTTAATTTAGTATTTAAAGTTTGACGTGCTTAGGTTTGCATGTGCCCAATTGTTATATAGTCTTACACGGTTTAGTTTTGAGTATTTTGTTTGAACTGTTCCATTGATTGGTAATCTTGATAAACACCTCCATGTTCGATTAATAATGCCCCATTTCAGCTTTGACTATTTTTGGCATTGATAAGCAAGATAAAAGAACTGGAAAAGGTGCGGTGATCGGAAAGTACAAAAAACTCAAAGCTACTTCAACAATTTCCTTCTTGTACCCCATAAGTGAAGGGGCACTACCCTCTTTCGCCCCCTAAGTGAAGGGGCGGCCACAGCCTCACCGGGAAACACTTCCCGTAGGTTGGTACCTCTCTAAACTTGACATTTATAAGGGGTTCATATCCGCTCCGCCTCGGCACTAAGAACGTAAAGTCGTGTGGACTGTGCAAATACACGCTGCTCTAATAAAATATTTGCTGTGGTTGGATTGACCTATTGACTTGTTTAAAAAAAATTTCATTCCAATATTAGTAAAAGTAAAAACTGTTAGAGACTTGCGGGATTTCATCACCCTAAAAGCTCTCCAACAAGTGGTACCACCCATTAGGGATACGAAGAAATTCGTATCACACGAAAATCGAACGTCCCGGATCTCAAAATAACTGCTAATAAAAAAGAGTAGCAAGATTCCCGCAGGATTTCATTACCCAATGGATAGGTGTACCGGACCGGGGTACAAACACAAGTTCATAGGATACGGCCCCAGCCTAGTACCGCAAAATACTAGTTGTAGGTTTACGACGCCACCGTTCCGAGTGCTGACGTACAATAAGGCGACTCACTCGGGCGTGAGGACTGAACATCTACTTTATGCTGGTACTACCATAGTGACACAGAGGAGTATAGGAACCAAAGCCTTTGCCATCCTACCCATTTTGAACATAGAAGAATATAAGGGAGACCATACAGCTCACAATATATTGGGGTTTGTGCTAAAGTTTAGGCTTGATTAGTTGTTTATTGCATTGGGTGTTGCTTTTATTTCAAAATGTCATTCGTGCAATAGTCTAGGATTACCAATAATGGGCGGACTTGTCGATAAGTTGTGGGCTATGGTTTTATGTAGGTTCCGGTGAATTTGCATGATCAAGAGTCGAGGCAGGATATGGAATATCAACTGCCGGTAAAGGTAGGACCGATTGTGAGTTGGTGTCATGTGAAACAAATGGGAATATGTTTTCATGAAATATGACATCCCTGCTTGTAAATGTTGTATGGGAATCTAGACCATAGCGACGATATGCCTTTTGACCAAAGGGGTGGCCAAGGAATATACAACGACGGGCACGACTGTCAAATTTGTGTTTGTGTGTTTTCAGTCTGATAACGGTAACGAGTTCTTTTCATATGACTTTCACACATATCTTCTCACCAATGGAATTATACATCAACACTCATGCGTCGACACTCCACAACAAAATGGAGTCGCCGAGCGTAAACATCGCCACTTACTCGAAGTTGGGCGTGCCTTACGTTTCCAAGCAGATTGACCCTTAAAGTTTTGGGGTGATTGTGTCCTCACCGCTGCGTACTTGATTAATCGTTTGCCAACAAAAGTCCTAAATGGTAAATCCCCACACGAAGTACTATTTAATGTTGCACTGACATGTCATCATTTGAAAGTTGCTTTCAGATTTGTGACGCATTAAGAATATCCAGGTACAACGTGTAAAATTGTATACCAAAGTTAAAAAATAATGCGCACCACATAAAGAAGAAATTTTATAACCTCCCCATATGTCATAATGAACAAGATCAAATGGGGCTTTAGTAGAGATTGAGCTAAGAGGAAAAGGAAGTCTAGTTTGTTTTGCTCTATAACAAGCATCATAAGGACATGTACTTGAAAAAGAATCTAAATTACTTGAAGTGATTGTGTGCTTCCTTGCATGAAAAGGATGCCCTAATCGACAGTGCCAAAGATTAAGCCGAGGCGCCTAGTGAATAATATTGGTAACAACTGATCCAGGAGGATCTAGGTTAATTTGATATTTTATCAAAGTCGTTCGAACGAGGTTGAGAGTCGTTCGAACGACCAAATTCCATCCCACTGGAATTTTGGCCCAGAGCCATATTTTGTTCAATCGACCAGACAAGTTTCTAGGGCTTTAGACCAATTAGTCGTAAGTCATTCGAACGACTCCCTAGTTCGTTCGAACGACTTTGAAGCTGTTTTGGATTCTCAGGCGTTCTTTTGCCTCGAGATCTGTTCTTTTTATGATTTTTGAGTTCCCTAGTATATAATGGGAACTTAGGTTATTTTCTAGGTTATGTTAGATCTGAAAAGAGTTTTGAGAGAAGCCTAGGGTTTGAGAGATTCTCTTTGTAATTACTGCATTTTAGTAATCGAATTCTCTACTTTTCCAAACCAATTGGTGTTCTTCGTGTTTCTCTATTAACTAAAGCTTCTCAATCGCATTGTGGATTAAGAGGTATTAGTTTTCCAGTTGCGATTCTTGGGGGGTTGATTGTGGTGTATGGTCTCTACACGTGACCGTCTCAAGCAAACGAAAGAGATGCTAGTGATTCTGTTAAAGATCCATCGCAAACCTAATTTAAAGAACGACGATTTAGATATGGGCGATTCCGACGATCGACTTACGACATTGGAAACAACAGTTTCTGACCTAACTTCTACTATAGGGGAGTTAGTTGAACAATTGCGTCTCACAAACCTCGCATTAGGTTCCATTTTGGTGAAACGGCAAGGCCACTCGAAGAACAAAGGGGTTTCAGCGGTGGATGGAGATTAGGATAATACGGGGATAACTAGCAATTCTAGTGATGTGGAATTCGTCAAGGAGCACCCAGGGTTTGGTAAGTCATTGAATCTTATGTGTAATCTTCGTCTTGGCTTTAAGATTGAGATTCCGGTTTTCGATGGTTCCGTTGATACTGAGAAATTAGATAATTGGTTAGATAGGTTGGAGACCTATTTTTCCATTGATGAATATTCCAACGCTCAGAAGATTTGCTTCTCAACTTTGAAATTTACAAGTCTCTCACTCGAGTTGTGGAAGTCCTATCGAAAACGACATGATATCGGAAGTATGAGTTAGAAGGAATTCAAGGTCTTGGTGAGAAGCAATTCTATCCAATTGGGTATGAATAGGAGCGATGGTACAAATGGCATAACTTGCGCCAACGGTTGGGAAATCCGTGCAACAATTCACTACGGAGTTTCATAACCAAGCATTGGTTTTAGATATTGATGTGGAGGAGTACGATGTGTTCATGAAGTATACGGGGGTTTGGTCGGAGTCCATTCGAAGAGAATTAGAGCTCTTCAATGTGGCAAATATCGAGGATGCTACCGTTAAAGCAATTGCCATTAAAGGTAAATACTTGAAGAGCGACAAAAAAGATGATAAGAATAAGTCGGGGTACAAGGCTAATTGGAAGTTTGATCAGAAAGGGGAGTCCAAAGGAAAGGGGTCTTCATTCAAGGGGACTATTTGTAGTCATTGTAAGGCTAATGGGCATAATTCTGATAGATGTTGGAACTTTATCCGGAGCTTCGGTTGAAGGAGGAGAAGGGGAAGAAAGAGAAACGTGCACTAGCCGCAGCATTGTGGATCTTCTAGTTTAGATAAGCCAAATTCTAAACTTACTCTAATGTTCAAGCAGCCACTTGCTATCGACGAGGCGAGTCGGAAAGAGCTATTCTTTGTCAGCATTCAGGTAAAGCAAAGCTTAGCCGAGGCCATTATTGATCTGGGTAGTCAGAAAATTTAATTTCTGAGGCAATGGTGAAGAAGATGGGTTTGTCTACTGTAGCTCATCCTAAGCTGTATGGTTTAGGTTAGATTCAGAAAGATGCAGAGTTAAAAATCACTAAGCAATGTACGTTCAAGTTTATGATTACTAAGAAGTTTATTGACGAAGTGACTTGTGAGGTGGTTCCGTTGGACGTGTGTTAAGTCATCTTGGGTAGCCCTTATCTTTGGGACCGAGATGCAATCCTTTACTGTCATGCTTACAAGTATCGTTTGGTAAAGGATGGGACTGAGTTTTAAATTAATGCGTACAAGGAACATATCACTACCAGTAATTTGGAAATGGTGACTCGGGCGAAGAGGTTGGTTAATGCGAGGGGAAAATTTATTTATTTGTTGGTGCGACTGGTTCAAGAGGGTCCGTCGGCTATAGTATTACCTACTTTGGCAATGTCTCCTAAGCAATAAACTGATATGGGGGAGTTGCAAGATGAGTATGAAGACTTGTTTCTGAGCATAGAAGGAATGTTGCGTAAGAGAAATATGGAGCATGAGATCACCTTGGTGAATGGTGAGCCACTACCTAATATTGGGTTATATCGGACTTTTATAACAAAGTCTGATAAGATCAAGAAGTAGGTACATGAGCTCCTAGAGAAGGAGTTATTAATCCAAGTTGTTCACCTTGTGGTTCGCAGGTATTACTGGTGCCGAAGAAGGATGGGTCTTGGAGGATGTATGTGGATTATCGAGTATTGAACAAATGGCAAAGAATCATTATCTTCTTTTATCGATTGATGGGCTTTTAGATGAGTTGCAGACGGCTCAGTTTTTTACCAAGTTGGATCTTAAGTCGGGTTACTATCAAGTTAGAATCTAGGAGGAAGATACTTGGAAGATAGCGTTCAAGACCAAACAGGTTTATTTGAGTGGTTTGTGATGCCTTTTGGGTTATGCAATGCTCCGGTGACGTTTATGCGGCTAATGAATGAGGTACTTCATACGTTTATTGATGATTTTGTGATTGTATATTTGGATGATATCTTGATATATAATCGTACATTGGAGGAACATCTTGGCATTTTTACAAAGTGTTGGGCGTGTTGCGATCACAACAGCTTTTTCTGAACGGGAAGAAGTGTAAGTTTAGGAAACAGAGCTAGTCTATTTGGGTTTTATTATTGGTGGCGGCGAGCGTAAGGTCAATCCAGAGAAGGTCTCGGTCATTACTAATTGGCTTAGAACCCACACAGTGACTGAAGTGAAGAGTTTTATAGGTTCTTGTCAGTACTACGGAAATTTATTCGGCATTTTTCACAATTAGCCACACCGTTATATTCTTTGACAAAGACCGGGTACAATTTGTGTGGGAAGAGCACCATGAGAAGACTATTCTGTTACTAAAGCAGAATATTACTGATGTACCAGTATTAACATTGTTTAATTTGCAGCGGCCTTTTGAGGTTGAGACAGATGCATCAGACTATGCATTGGGGGCAATCCTTTTACATAATGGGAAGCCGGTTGCTTACCATTCTGAGATGTTCACAGGAGTAGTACGCAACTATCCTACCTATGATAAGGAGTTCTACGTGTTATATCAATTAGTGAAGTATTGGCTGAGTTACTTATTGGGGAAGGAGGTTGTGGTATATTCTGAACATAAACTGTTACAGTTCTTATCTACGCAGTCCAAGATTTAGCAAGCTCGCCATATGAAGTGAATGTCGTACCTTTAACAGTTTGCCTTATTGATCAAGTATAAGAAAGGAGTGGACAAAAGATGGCTGATATGTTATCTCGACCCTACCCCCATTGCCAACTATTTATAATTTGTTGGTAGCTATGTAGATCCAACCGATTGTTCCTTCTGAGTACATTTCAAGGCATGACGATGGCAAGGACCTCAGTGTGATTCACGAGAAGTTGCTGCAGGGCAAGACATGCGAGTATGTTCTGAAGGATGGTTTGATTAACAGGGGCAGTCTACTTTGTATTCCTGAGGGTGGAGACCATTTGCAGTGGATTCGAGAGGCACATTATTCCCGGGTGGCAGGTCATTTCGGGGTTGAGAAGACTCTTTTAAATTTGCGGCGTTATATCGATTGGCCAAAGATGCAGGTAGATGTTGCTCGGGTGGTTTGTGGTTGCGTGCTATGCAACATACCAAAACTTTCCAATAGGAAGATAGGACTGTATTTACCACTACCAGTTCCTAATCGACCTTGGAGAGTATTTCGATAGATTGTATGGGTGGTTTGCCCATGACCAGGTGTAAGAATGACTATTTGTTTGTGGTGGTGGATCGATTATGCAAGATGATTGTTTTTATTCCATGCCAGAAGATGGTCACAGGGGAAGGAGCAGCATGATTATTTTTCAGAGATTCTGGAGGTATTTTGGGCTCCCTTCTTCTATTATTTCTGATAGGGATATCCACTTTTTGAGGCATTTCTGGAGATCGTTAAGAGGGATGATGACATTAAGTTGAAGAGAAGTACCATTTTTTATCCGCAGACAGACAGGCAAACAAAGGTTATTAATCGCACTTTGGTACATTTATTATGGGATTCCATTCTAAGCATCCTAAGAGTTGGGATGAGAGTTTACCGTATCTTTAGTTTGCGTTCAACAGGGTGATTCATGGTTCCACGTTGAAGTATCCGTTTAAAGTTTGTTTGGGGTATAGTAGCCTACTCGTAGCCTTTGACAGACAGTCGAAGCCTACTTCACAGCCTACTCGAATGCATTGAAGCCCACTCAATCTCTAAAATAGACTCCCCAGAGATCCCCCGAAGATGAAGCTTTAACATCAGGCAAAGCCTCGAGAACAAACTATTTTACTACAACAGAAATCCTTCGACCTTACTATCGCACGATCGAAGTAGGATAAGACAGAAAATCATCTCATCAGATTAGACGGCATATTAATTGGCCCGTACAGCTATAGTAACAGGTCCAACTACCGCGCCGTTCAGAGACATCATCAATAAATGTTACAGTAACAGTACCGACATGACCGGCGCCCATAACTTGCTAAGATTTTCTTACAGTAATCATGTAAACCTGACCCACCCTTGGTGACTCAGCTCCCTATATCTCTATAAATAGAGGAGAAGGGAAACCAAGGAGTGGTTAGAAAAATAGTTTCCAACCCCTTGCATTTTACCTTCGACCACCCATATATTTTGTACTCGAACCCTGTTATTTACTCTTCAGTAATAGAATCTATCTTAAAAATCCTCATCTAAGGTCGTAGAGAGTCACATTCGGGCCTCTATGTAAGTATTTGTTCATATTGAGATCTACTTTAAGTCAAATGCTTATTCCCTTAGATTGAGGATTGAGGATTGATTCTACATTGTAAGAACCAACTTCCCATCCGAACGAGGTTAGGTCCCTACATGGGGTACTTGCTGCAAGCCCTTTTGATTTGGCACTTAGTCTTGGCGACAAGACGGTATTAGGGAAGGAGGAAAAGGAGTAGGATAAAGCTCAGCGTTTCATTGAGAAGATCAGCAAGGTTCATGAGGTGGTTGAAGCTTAGTTAAAGAAGACTCAAGCGAAGTATAAGACTCGCCATGATAAACATAGGTTGAATGTACTTTTCATGAGGGCAACCTCGTTTGGTTGTATTTGGGTAAGGAATGGCTTAAGGGGGAAGGTAAGAAGCTCAAACTTATCCGTTATGGTCCGTTTTTTATACTTAAGAAGATTGGAGACAATGCAGTCTAGTTGGATTTGCCACCTTTCGTGAAGATGTATTCGGTGATTAATACCGAGCATTTAAAGCTATTTGAGCGTCTCTTTTGGATGAAGACTCTGCAATCGATACTCACCTATCGTTAGTTGGTGACTTATGGATGGAAAGAGAAGATCCATTGCCAGAGGATGGCATTCTAGAGATGAAGGTTCATACTACAAGACGAGGTGGTATTGAATCGTTCTGAGCTAGGAAGAAGGGTCAGCTACCAAGTAAGTCAAAGTAGTACAACATGGAATTAGGCATCGCCGCGTTCCCACATCACCAGTTCTAGCTTGAGCAGGAGTTCACGGCTCCTAAAGAGGGAAACCATGATCCAGGAGGATCTAGGTTAATTTGATATTTTGTCAAAGTCATTCGAATGAGGTTGAAAGTCGTTTGAACGACCAAATTCTATCCCACTGGAATTTTGGCCCAGAGCCATTTTTTGTTTGATCAACTTGTATTTTCGTTCGAACGAGTTATTTATGTGCCAATGGAATTTTAGCCCAGAGTCATATTTTGTTCAAACGAGTTAGGATTTCGTTCGAACGACCAGGTATGTATATAGGGTTTTAGACCAATTAATCATTCGAACGACTGCCTAGTTTGTTCAACGACTTTAACACTGTTTTGGATTCTCAGGCGTTATTTTACCTCGAGATTTATTCTTTTTTATGATTTTCAAGTTCCCTAGTATATAAAGGGAACTTAAATTATTTTCTAGGTTATGTTAGATCTGAAAAGAGCTCTGAGAGAAGCCTAGGGTTTGAGAGATTCTCTTTATAATTACTGCGTTTTAGTAATCAAATTTTCTATTTTTCCAAACCAATTGGTGTTCTTCATGTTTCTTTACTAACTAAAAGTTTCTCAATCGTATTATGGATTAACAACTGAGGTATCTGGGGCAGGTAGAATGTAGATTTTATCATATCGCTAATTTACCTGTTCCAATCGTCCTCTGCATTTGCTGGTCCTAAAAAATACAATGGTCATAAAAAATGTGACGAAGCATTTAAGTGAGTCAATAAGACTAGGCATAGATAAAAGGTTGTCTATCTGTAATCTGTTAATGTTATTAATGTTGAGGATTTTGAGAAAGAGAAGATGATCTTATTATGTTGTTAACTTTTATAATGAGCACTCTGAATAGGTTAAAAAACAACCACTCTTGAGGATTTTGAGAAAGAGAAGATGATCTTATTAATTTTTAACTTATTATAATGAGCACTCTGAGTATATGAAATTTAGGGTAGGACTCTTTTGTACAGAATTGCCTATCTGTAATCTGTTATTTCTGGTTCTACTTATAGTCTACAATATGACCGTTGATGACCTTTAATATTCTTAATGGTGGACGTTACAAAGTATATGTAAGATACTCTTTGACCAGATAGTGTAACGTCTTGACCTTTGTTGTTGTACAACGGCTCTAAGATGATTGTAAACTTGCGTAAATCGAACTGTTGCAGTGGTGGTCGAAAGCGATGTTTCGAACTGAGGAAAGTTGATCATGTCTTCAGCGGTACTTTCCTGTATGTTGATGAGATCGAGGATGAAGCTTGATTCTGAAGATATGAAATAAGCTATTACAAGACGTTATCACCAAAAGTACGAGAATTACTAATGACGAGTGTGTTGGCTGAGAATTCGTGTTGTCTATGTTTCTGATGTTGTTACATTTTTCTGACTGTGTCACGTCTCTATTGGTGAGATCAAAAGCTCATGTTGGTCGAAGATGAATTTGAGTTCAAGATGCGGAATAAGCCACTACAACCGCCCCCTCTCAGCCAACAGTACGAGAAACAATGTAGGCGAGTGGTGTTGGTTGAGAAGCGCCACTAAATGTTGTAGTTAATATCTGAGACTCATTTCTAATGTATATCATAAGTATCTTTTTGTTGTCGTTTGGGTTTCCTAGAACTAATGGTTCTAGTCAAGTTATTTCATGGGGAATCTTTGCTGGTGTTGAATTTGGGGAGTCATCTTTAATGTTAATCGTAGTATAAAGAGGGTTATGATTTGTGCATGTTGGAACTACATCTTCTTCAATATCCCACTATTATAAACTGTCTTACTGGAACTAGAAACTACTTTGTTGTTTAAAATATGGTGACGACAAGGACTCAGTCTGAGAGTCTAAGATTCTGAAGAAGATGGAGGAACTGCGCCTCAGGTATTTTGGATATCAACATTGCATCTGCCCACTCCAATTCCGGTTCTCCCACCTATCATCATATGTCATATAAAGTGATGGAGCAGGGATGACCATTTTCAAATGGTACGCTTCCATTATTTATTGAC
>JACGCM010001631.1:0-19503 GCA_014058105.1 Kingdonia uniflora | reverse complement strand
GAATTGAGAATTATCAGGGGGTAAAGGTATCCCCTGTCCCTCGACCCATAGACATTCTTCTCGCCTTAAGGGGGTCAAAACCTTCATGGCCACTCCATTTGAGATTTCCACAAAGCCTTTTGTTTTGATTATTGATTTTTTTTATTCACATCAAAAACCTCATTTTCTTCTTATACCTTTACTGAAGGTTTTCTTTTCCGCAGATATTTTGCTTATTTTAATCAATCGCATTGCGAGCCATTCCTCAAAACAATATGCATTCCTTTATTTATTATGACTCGATTATTGCTAGCTCATATCTACTGCCATGACTAAATTGTAGGCCTAATGCTAGATTCTTATCCATCTCTAGTAATTGTTTGTACATTGCAATAACAACTGTAGTGTGTGAGTTTGAAGCGTAAGCGAGAATTTCTGAAATAAACAGCAAGTACTTTATCATTTTATACACACAATAAACAGAACATGCATAACCAAGTAGATTTTGCAAGTGACCCTTCCAGGTTCGAGAATACGCAGCAGCTTCCTGAAAATTACCATAATCAATTTTCAAAAAGGTGTATCATTGTGCTCAAGGAATTAACTATGCACCAACTAGCTTCCAGTGAAAACAACCTTAGCTTGGCGAAGCTCATAGATCTCAAGAAATAGCTGTTTCGACAGCTCTTCTAAAGCTTGAACCTCTCCTTCCATGTTTTTGATGTCTAAGCAATATCAAAAAGACATACATCAGAAAGGGATAAAAATTAAAATAGAATGGCATAATATGCAGCCACAAGATCCAAACACTTGAGAAAATAATATTTTTCATGCGCATACACATGCAACAACATATCATCAATACAACACAACAAGTGATAGGTTGTGGGTGCCCCGTGGTTGTTTACCCTCCGCGGAAAGCGTCTCTCTCTCAAGCAGTTTGCTTAAGATATTTTCCTACTTTATATTTTCTAAAAATTTAAAGAGACATTATAGAATCTCTGACACACTACACTTTAGGAACAATAATGTGAACTCTATATCTTAAATAGGAGTGCTAGTATTAGGTTAGGAGGTTGGTTGGTCTAGTGAAACAAGAAAGCCATGTTGAAGACTTAGTTTAATTTTTTTGATTCGATTAATAAGAGAGATTTAGTTTTGCCTATTACTCTTGCGTTGAAACAATTAGCTTCAACAATCCTATTAAATTTTGGTACCAGAGCCTCATCCTCGTCAGGTCCTTTTGGAAAAGTGATTTTGTTTTTTGCGACATGGAGAAGACGGTGGCAAAGAAGCCAAATACCGGAGATCGCTTCAATGCCAACGACGTTCATATTGCCTCGATGGAAAACTAATGAGGAGATGATGCAAGTTCAACACAATACTAAACCACAAAGCTCGAAGGGAAACAAAAGTGAAGTTTTACCCAATGTGAAGATCGGTGGTGACTGGTAAAGATGCCCTTGGGAAGGGAAGACGGACACCAACGCGGGATTTCTCGCCGATGCTCGATGCACGAAAGTTAATCCAATGCGACCAACTCCGTCGAAAGATGTAGGTCGGGGTAAGCAATGATTTTTTCTAGCCCAAGGTCGGGATCGGAGTCGAATCCATTTTCGTCAATGTCTTTACACAACTAGACGAAGGGGAGTTCGATGAGAAATTTGAAGCTTCCCCCAACGATGGCGACAATGAACTAGAAGTGGAGGGAACCTTGATTCGCGGAATTGCAAATACAGGACTGTGGGTCCCACCAACTGTTTTACCGGAGGGAGAACTGACTAGTACAGTTCCCCAGTAGAGATGACCACCACTGGCTGAGAGAGAGTCCTCTAGGGCGCACCAAGCAGGAAGGCAGCGCAGCGGACCTGGTAGGGGTGCTGGGTACTACAACAGGCTCAACAGGAGGAAAGCACCCAAGCGGGCTGGTCTCGCAAACCACTGGGCCAACCCACAACAGTTGAAACTGGTATCTGTGTGCACTGGAGATGAGTGATCTTCAACACCTCCTCCTAAATTTAAACCCAATGTCTCCCTCTACACATAAGTTTGCTGAATTCCTCCCCACCACAATGAAAAGAAAAAGAAATAGAGGATCTTCTGCCTGATGCTCCTCAAACTAGAGTGAGAAAAATTTTCGAGCCAGGTATTGTGCCCGAACCCGAGAGAAAACAGGTCTATGAGTATTTGATAGAAAATGTTTGTGGTTTTATTCAAGTACTTCGGCGGACTTGCAAGAATATATGGGGAGCTTTAAGCATGTCAACTCAGTTAAAATTTCATTGACACAGTTTCTAAGGACTTAAAACATTGAGCCATTTATATTGAAGTGTTGCACTTGTAGGTTTATTTTCGCAAGTTTATATCTGTTGTTTTTATTTATCTCAAGAATGCTTATTACTAAATATTTTCCAAGAAATTGACAGAAAAAAATTTGCTGCAAAGTTTCATCGTCAGTGATAGGAATCGTGGTCGTATCCACGACCACGAGTAGCACGTTTCGTACACAGTGTGCGTACCTTTTTTATTTAGTTATTGCTATTTACTTTGACTCCTTGAATAATATGAATAATAGGACTAGTTTCCTAATTAGATTAGTATTAGGGTTTTTATTTGTGTTAGGTCTCTTCTCCTATAAAAGAGAGCCTAAGCTTTAGTTTATTTCTTATGTTGGTTTGAGTGAGAGAACGGCTTAGCCTTAGAGAATTATGTAGAGTTGGGGTAAAACGCATAAACACTAGGTCTTTGACCTTTATTTTTAAGAGATTAAGTGTGTTTAATTCAAATACGAGTTTTAGGTTAGTTTAATTGTGATTTAGATCGTTGTTTCCGCGTAGTTTCTATAAGTCAAATTCATGGAGACTTTGATGTTAGAGTTGTGAAACATTTTAACTGTTTAAACTAAATTTCCATAAGGACTTCTAAAGTCAAGAAAAATAGTTTTTTTATTTAGGTAAATGGCAACATCTAAGAGAAATTCATTTCTAGAATAGGTGCAAAAGTCAAAGACGTACAGACTCAGTTCAATTCAAAAACGTCAATAAAATTATATCGATGTGATTTTCTACTTATTTACTAGATTTACATCCCCCAAGATATTCTCTAAGGAAAATAAGCATGTCAGAAGCTGCACCAATTTGACAACAGTGCACTGTGAGAGAAAACGCATGTGGGATATTACTGTTGTTGATTTCAGAAGGGACCTGTAAAGCAATAAAGAGCTCCTTCCGCAAAAGAATACATCGAGATAACACTATCTGTCTGAACGGAAATAAATCTTACCCTGCTCTTTTTGATCATCCTGCACAGATCGCACAACTGTTCCAACAATGCGCTTCAGAAAAGATCTAGCCATTAGCTTCTGCAGGAGTAAATTCTCAATAACCTTAGGATTTAAGATGGTATAGTGACTAAATAACAACTTAGTTTAAAACGTTTGTTTTTTCGAAATAAGTTTGATAGAAATCATGGTCATATCCACTAATAGAGAAGAATCTCTCACAAATAAATAAAGCCACGTTGGTTAACTACTTGGTAGTTATTCTTGTAGATAAGATTATAAGATACTCTTCTTTTGTAACTTCCTCAACCTCGTCCTGTAACTTCCTATAACTCCTGTAACTTCCTATAACTCTTGGATGTATCCTCTATAAATTAGTTTTGTGAATATGTAATAAGATAAGGATTTTATCAACTTGTAATTCATCATTTATGGAAAGGATTTTATCAACTTGTAATTCATCATTTATGGTATCCAGAACCTATTGTCTTGCGACTCTTAACATTTTTTTTTCTCTCTCTCAACAACACCATGTCGTCTTCGAATCAACCTCATTTGAATGTCTCTCACTTGGTTTCGATCAAACTTGATCGAAGCAACTATGTCCTTTGGCTTGCTCAACTTCTACCATTTCTAAAAAACCAAAATCTACTTGGTTTTGTCAATGGAAAAAAAGAATGCCTGCCATAATTCATCATATCCGAAGACGAAACATCTATGACGAATCCAGAGTATGTCAAATGGCAGCAACTTGACCAATCTTTGTTAAGTTGGGTTAATTCCACTTTGACTCTTACCGTTCTTTCTACTGTTGCTCGGTGCTCAACATCTCGTGATGTTTGGGTTTCGCTTGAGAAGAGATATGCTTCCCAATCTCGTTCTCGTATTATGCAACTCAAAAGTCAACTTCACTTAACGAAACAAGGCAATCTCTCAATTTCGGACTATCTTGACAAGATGAACGGTATTGCGGAAAATCTTGCACTTGCCGAAAAACCCGTCAAAGATGACGATCTCGTCACTAATTCTTAACAGTGTTGGTCCAGCCTTCAAATTCACCGTTAATTCGGTTCAAGCAAAAGAATCTTACATCAGCATGGATGATCTTACTGGCCTCCTTAGTGCCGAACTACGTCACCAAGAGTTGCTTCCTGCTGAACTGCTCTGCTGAACCAACCGATCCGGTTCTCATCACCAATCGTTCCAATGGTCGTGGACATGGCAAAAACGTCTTCCAGCCACACTCTATGAGTGGTTGTCATTACCAAAAACCATCATCCTCAATTGGTCAAACCACGTCTTCACCCGGTGTCACCAACACTTCATCACGCCATTTCAATACTAATGGCTCTAATCGTCCAAAATGTAATATTTGTGGTCGTATGGGTCATGCAGGTATTAATTGTTACAATCGCTTTAACCTTGCTTACGAAGGGCGTGTTCCTACAAAAAAACTTCAAGCCATGATTGCCACATCTACTTCAAATTCGGAGGATCAACCATAGTACGCCGAAAGCGGGGCATCTACTTATGTAACGTCCGACCTTGTTAATCTCTCTATGCATCAGAATTATCATGGAAATGACAAAGTTGCGGTTGGAAATGGGTCAGGTTTGCCTATATCCCATATTGGATCATCAACATTTTATCATAATTCATCCCCTCTTTACCTTCGAAATATATTACGTTGTCCTAATTTTTCCGCCAATCTTTTATCCGTAAACAAATTTACTCGTGATAATAATTGTTTTTTTTTGTCTTTTCTCCTCATGGTTTTTGTATAAAGGGCATCAACTCAGGGAGGACGCTTTTCCAAGGCAAGAGTGAAAATGGGTTATATCCGCTACATCTTTATCATCGTCATTCAAATAAAGTTTCGTCTCCTGTTGCATTTCTTGGAGAACAAGTGACTCCATCCCTATGGCATCAAAGATTGGACATCCGTCTTCTCAAGTTCTAAAGCATTTAACATTGAATAAGTTACTTCCGTGTCGTAGTTCATTCAATAAAATTGATTTTTGTGATTCGTGTCCTTTAGGAAAGAGTACGAAATTACCATTTTTTTTATCTTCTTCAATTTCGTCTTCTCCTTTAGAGCTTATTCATTCGGATGTTTGGACTTATCCTACAATTTCAAATAAAGGTTCTAAATATTATGAACTTATTATGAACACTTCGCTTCAAAAGCGAAGTGTTCGATCATTTTGTCAAATTCAAAGCTCTTGTTAAAAATATGTTTTTTGCGTGCATCAAGTCTTTCTAAACCGATGGAGGCAGTGAATATCTTGGTAATCAATTAAAAACTTATCTTTCCGAACAAGGTATTCTACACCGCCTCTCGTGTCCGCACACACCCGAGCAAAATGGTGTGGCGGAACGCAAACATCGTCATGTTGTTAATATGGGACTTCTTCTTGCTCAATCGGGTTTGAAACCAAATTTTGGGTCGAAGCTTTCAATATATACGTCATTAATCGATTGCATACTAAAACAATTCAAAATATATCTCCTTATGAAAAATTGTTTCATTACACCCCACAATATTCATGTCTTTGTGTTTTTGGATGTGAATGTTTTCCTTATTTGCATCCCTATAATCACAATAAACTCAAATTTTGCTCCAAGGAATGTGTATTCTTAAGTTATTCACTTAATCATCAAGAATATAGATGTTTCGATCCAACCGCCGCCCGAGTATTTCTATCTCGTCATGTCGTTTTTAATGAACTTAAGTTTCTGTTTAAGTCATCCTCGCAACATCCCATTGTCACAAATGTTACGGAAGAGTGCTCAACAGTTGTTCCTATGCCACATATAAAATCCTAACCCTAATGAACCGTTTCCCACTACAAATATTGAACTAATAGAACCAATTATCAATTTACCATCACCACTTCCAGTAACTCAACAAGCCTTACCTTTACCATTGCCTATAACTTCTCATCAACTTTCCCCTCACCGAGGCACTTCTCTTGATATTATGCCACTGGAAACACCTACTCAGTCAATGCTTACCCAATCCAAATGTGAGATAGTGAAACCTAATCCTAAGTACGCATTAAATGTAACCCTCTCTCTCATGAACCACATGAACCAACATTATTTACCGAAGCCAATAAGAGTGCGGATTGGAGAGCTATAATGTGTTCCGAGTTTGATGCTCTTCAAAGAAATGGTACTTGGTATCTTGTGCAACCCACTTCAAAGATGAATATATTGGCAAATAAATGGGTATTTAAGATCAAGAAAAATGCCGATGCGACTATCGAACGGCATAAAGGCCGTCTTGTCGCTAATGGCTTCCATAAACAATAGGGTTAGGATTACTTCAAAACGTTTAGTCCGGTGGCTAAACATACTACTATTCGGGCATTCATTGCATTCAGGGGCGGATTTATAGGCCTAAAAGGGGGGGCTACTGCCCCCCCCCCTCCTTGATTTTTGCCAAAAAAGCCTTTATATATAACAATTTCAAAAACTAAAAAACTATACACAATAGCCCACATCCCAACCCTCCCTCTCCTTCCTGCTTTTTTGTCTCTATACGACACAGAAGTGTCTATCGTATTTGATTTATGTAAAACTCCACCAAAAAAAATACATGAAATTACTTAAATACCCTTGAACACATGGGAAAAAAAATTCGGGCCTCCGCCCCCAAACCCCCAAAACATTTTCTTTTTACTACAGCCCCCCCCCCCTATTCTAAAACGATAGGTCCGCCTCTGATTGCATTGGCGGTCCACCATAAATGACCAATCCAACAGTTGGATGTTCAAAATGTGTTTTTGCATGTACACTCTCGGAGCAAGTTTACATGAAACAACCCCGTGGATTCGAAGACCCATCTTTCCGAATTATGTATGTAAACTCCACAAGTCTCTCTATGGACTTAAGCAAGCGCCTCGTGCATGATTTAAACGGTTCTCGGATTTTCTTGAAAAAATTGGATTTGAATACTCAAACGCGGACTATTCTCTTTTTACATATCATAAAGACAGAGTTTCGATATTCCTTCTCATCTATGTTGATGATATTTTGGTGACTGGCAACAACATCTCCGCTTTACAACATCTTCTTCATAAACTCGGTACTCTATTTACAATTAAGGATTTCGAGCAGTTGCATTACTTCCTAGGGATCGAGGCTCACTAATCAGAATCAGGTATATCTCTTACACAAAGTAAATATGCACTTTGATCTTTTAAAGAAGGTCAAAATGGAGATGGCTAAGCCACAGTCCTCTCCAGTTGCTACTGGCCAAAAATTGGAACCATCGGATGGTGATCCTATTTCCGATCCCACAATTTATCGAAGTGTAGTCGGGGCACTTCAATATCTCACATTAACAAGGCCGGACATTGCTTTCGTCGTTAATCAGGTGTCAATTTCTTCATGCCCCTCGTACCACTCATTGGACGGCAGTGAAAAAAATCCTTCGTTACATTAATTAAAGGCACGTTTGATCAAGGAATTTTCTTCCGACCCGGGCCCCTAAAAGTAGAAGCTTACTTAAATGCAGATTACGTGGGTAGTACGATTGATCGACGCTCTACAAGAGGCTATTGTATTTATCTTGGGTTTTGCCCAATTTCTTGGAGTTCGAAGAAGCAAGCAACTGTATCACGTTCAAATACGGAGGCCGAATATCGACAAATGGCACTAACGGCTGCGAAACTATCGTGGTTATGTTCTTTATTTGATCCAGGAGGATCTAAATGAGTTTTTAGACTTTTTTTAAAGTCTATTCGAACAAACTTTTGGTCTGTTCGAATACACCCCTTTGTATTCGAATAGACTTCTTTCCTATTCGAATAAACAGGTGTTTGAGTGTTGTTCGAACAGACTTTTGGTCTGTTCGAATACACTTCTTTTCTATTCAAATACACTTTGATTTTTATTCGTCGAATACACTTCTTTTCTATTCAAATACACTTTGATTTTTATTCGAATAAAAACCTGTCTGAGGTGTTTTATTCGAATATACTTTCTGATATTTTTTCTGTTCGAACAGAGGTGCAATTCAGCCTAATTCTTTAGGCATTTAGGGGCATATTTGTCATATTTTGTAACTAGAACTTGTAACCCTTATAAAAGAGGCAAGGCTAGGCAAGATTAGATCATGTTAGATCAATCAAAGTTCTGAGAGAGAGACTTAGGGCTTGAGAGTAATTCCATTGTAATTGATTTATATTAAGCAATTGAAGCTCTTAAAGGGATTTCTCCCAACCAATTTGGTGTTCTTCGTTCAATTATTCGTTTTAGGGTTTCTCTATTCGTATTGTGGATTATTATTTCGCGATCTTTGTATATTTCTAAGGGATGCTCCGACAATATGGTGTGATAATATTAGTTCGATGTCCCTTGCTTCAAATCCAATATTCCATGCACGTACCAAACATTTGGAAGCTGACTACTATTCTGTTCATGAAAGTGGTCGCTAAAGAGTTTACTGTCCGGTATATTCGTACGGTGGATTAAGTTGCCGATGTTTTTACAAAAGCACTCACTAGTGCTCGCTACAAATTGTTCAAGTCCAAGCTCATGGTTTGTTCGAAACCCATCAGCTTACGGGGGTCTAATAGAGAACAATCTCTCACAAATAATAAAGCCACATTGGTTAACTACTTGGTAGTTATTCTTGTAGATAAGATTAGAAGATAAACTCTTCCTTTGTAACTTCCTATAACTCCTGGATGTATCCTCCATAAATTAGATTTGTGAATATGTAATAAGATAAGAATTTTATCAACTTGTATTTTATCATTTATCCACGACCACGAGTAGCACGTCTCATACATCGCGTGCACACCTTTTTTATTTAATTATTTCTATTAATTTAATTCCTTGAATAGTAGAACTAGTTTCTTAATTAGATTGGTATTAGGGTTCTATTTGTGCTAGGTCTCTTCTCCTATAAAAGAGAGCCTAGGTTTAATTTATTTGTTAGGTTGGTTTGAGTGAAAGAAAAAGGTTTAACCTTAAAGAGAGATGTAAAGTTTGGGATAAATCTAAAAACCCTGGGTCTTCGACCTTTTATTTTATGCAATTGAGATATCTTAGTTCTAATTGAGTTTACTTTAGCTTCCGCGCACGTAGTTTTTAATAAAGTTAAAATTTTACTGGTCTCAGTAGCCTAACTACAAGCAATATATCAATTTATTTTTCATGGGTTACTTGGACTTACCCCACCCTATCTATACAAAATACCCCTTGTTTTGACTAAAATATATGTACTATATTAGGACTGGAAATTTTAGAAGTCGAGAGCCTCGGTCATGGTTTTTATTAAAGCCGTAAGAAACTCAAAGGATGTCCCCGTCATATCTGTTGCGGCTTTGCTCCTCACAAAAATGAAAGCTTTAAAAAACAGTTAGCCTTTGTTCCACGTGTAGAAGTTACGGGAATTTTTCAAAAAAAAAGTAGAAGTTATGGAGGTCCATTGACCAAATGGCCTCATTTTACTAACAATACAGAGCTCGGAGAAGCTTTGGCAGCAAGGTGAGGAAACGTGGTAGCTGCACTTTGGTGGTGATTTGGCAGTACGGCTCGAACCAAGGAAATCTAACAGGAAGAAAAAGATGCAAGAGAATGTTTTTTTTTCTTATAGATTTTCCTATTTCGTATTTCAAAGCGGCAAAAGTTAGAAGGAAGGAATTGAGTATGTACCTCTTGATTGCTCTGGGTTGTCCAATTTGGTTTACCTTTTCTTTTTGATCTGTATTATGAGCTGTTGCCTAGGCTTAGTTCTGTGTGGTTCTTTGTTTTCCCTATTTTCTCTATATCATTAAGATCACCGTTAAAATGAAAGCGCAAAAGGTGTAGGATTTGAAGATATAACAGGCCCAATCAATATCAAGATTGACTGGACCCATAATACTATAATCAAGGAGAAAGAAATCGTATCTCTAATATATAAAGTGGTGTAAGCTGAAGTACATGCGAAAAGTGAGTCCATTAATACATTCGTCAAATTAAATACATTAAAGGCACTTATATCAGCGATAATAAGATAACTGGGACATGTCGTACCTCTTCTGATCCTTGTATGCGCTCCATCTCCATTTGACATAGAATAATCTTCTTTTTTTTTGCAATGCAGGTTTCAATTGATTGCATTAATTGTCTTTCCAAGTGTTTGATGTCCGCTTCCTCAATTTCCCTACCAAATGCATATACTACGTTAATGAGAAAGATAAACTATATAAAACAACCAAAGAAAGATAACATGAAATATTGGTGGGTGCCATTCAATGATGCTTTAGCCATTTTCATTGCATATTAATGATACTTGTAAGTGTAGCGGTGCTTCCCTCAGTGGGCCTGTACCAAAACCTATTGTTATCCAGTTTATGTGTTGTAACATTTTATAAAAGCTTAGTCTCATATATGTATAGAATTACAATGAATATGAAGCCATGTAAGGCTGCATCCACATTTTCCCTTATTTTGAAGCTGTCGTGTCCAATACCTTGTGGCAGTATTAGACTCCGACATGCGTACCCGTGTCAATGTTACATGGAGTAAATTTAATGTAACAGATTACCTTCAGTTTTTGTATTAGTCTCTCTCTCTCTCTCTCTCTCTCTCTCTCTCTCTCTGCGTGTTCCAACCGAAATTTCCTTTACATTTGTATATAATGGGATTTTTTTTCTGTGGTGGAAGAAAACAGCCCGAATGTAAAAAATAAAAAAATAAAAAATAAAATAAAGGCAAAGGATCAAAAGTACAACGCAGAGCATCACACAGGGGTCGAGAGAGTTTGAGCCCTCCACCCAACCATAAGATCTTAAAACCTCACTTCCACAATGCTTTACAGGTAGCAGTTCAATATAAAATAACAATATGAGCATCCCAGATGAGTGCTTTCAAAGTCTTAATCTTCTCTTCATAGTGTCAGTCATTCAATTTCTTCATAAGACCCATCCAAGAGAATATTGAATAATGTCCGAAAGGACTTTCCTCTGTTATTTCCTAAGCGTGAAGCACTCCCATCAAGGAGCTAATGAAGACACTATCAAAGACCTGATTAATGTCAAATGGGATAAGAAACTGTTCTATACCTCGATCTAAAACCGGGAATAAATGTTAGATTATTTATTTATTTATTTATTTATTTTACTCTGAAAGAATGTAATATTAATATTTGTAATGTTACTATCTTTCTAGATTGACCATCTTGTTACACAACGGAGTATTTGTATCAATTTGCCTGTTGCACTTTTGAGAGAACGACTCCTCTAGCTATATTAAATGAAAGACTCACAGCAAAGAATCTCAAAAGATTTAATCAAACATTTTGAGTAAAGGAACAATAAAGACAAATGTGGTTAATTGTCTCCCTAAATGTAAACTACCTTATTTCTTCGTTTGTTTCCTAGGTCGATAATAGCCCCTTTTTCACAAATAATAGTAGTCTAATAAGCCTCAGTTTCACCATACTCTTATAAAAGTCCTATAGTGTCTCCCGTGAACTTTTCGTTCTCTTCCTCTTAATCTCTCTTCCACAAAAAAACCTAAATTCACCTAGACTTTTCTCCTAACAGTATGATCATCAAGATGTTCTATTTTATTACCTGATGAAAAGAGATAGATAACTATATGGCAAATTGACAGCACCAAAACCAGATAACACCGCCATGACAGTCACGCCTATTACGCCAATTCTGCTAACCAACTGAGGTATGGTAAAAAAACCTGAAAAGAAAAGGAGTACATTGTTCAATCTGAATGTCTCTTTTCCACGATAAGTTATAGTGTTCAAAGTAAAATCAATGAAATTCGAAAGATAAAATCATGACATGGCATGAGAAGTGAACGAACCTCTTTCAGGTGAAGGCATGGGAAAGTGAATGCCCATACGCCAAAAGGCATACAGAAATGCCATTAAGAATAAGATAGCCCCGAGTGCCGCTCTTTCCTTACTTACTCCTGAGATCGAGAAACGAAATCAACATCCCAACTTGAAGACAAAGAAAGAAATAACTGTTGTAAAAAATTAATATAAACAGATAAGGGCGAGACCACAGTACATGAAGCAAAAGAAAAGAAAGCACTGAAACAAGTCAAATAAAAAAAATAAAAAATAAAAATTTATGTACCACTGTTACAAAGCATCAAGTAGCAATGATAATATGGCAACATGAATACCAGCAACATTATCAAGCAGAACAAATCCACCTTCCAATTTATCCATCTTGCCCTGAAACCAAGAGAATTATAAATTTTCTTTAATCAAACTATATAAATTCTTCGACTAATCCACTAGACTTTAGGAATTGAATGCAAAATAAAATCCCTGCAATGCATCATGTAAGACTGTGTAATTCTGTAAAGCTGCGTAGCGGGAAACAGATATTCCAGCTATTGGGTGCTTGGTATATTTTGGGGACGCTTTTATATTACATTTTCTCCACTACAAATAATTAATATCGCTTACAATACCGAAATTTCGATAAAAAAGTTCAGAAGAAGATACAAAATGAACCTAGTCCTACTTATTATTTCAGTCATAAAAACATCTGGAATAGAAACGTATAATATTACAAACGGCACACACGTCAATACCTCCTATGCTCTAGATATTGTTGTTTACCCTCTCAAAAACCCGTAGACCTTTCTTCAAGAGGAAAGGTCTGCAAGTTCCGAAATGTCGCGTAAGCGTTCGTGGATTCTCAGAATCAGAGACGTGTCTGACAATGGTGTTCACCCTGTTGGGAGATTCCATGCAACATTTTAGGCTATAAACCTGCAGCAGAATGCTTTCCCCCAATAGCAATCATTAGAGAAAGAAGATAAAGTGAGAAGTCGATTAGAGATCTCTCTAAGGAAGAGGATTCCTTGTCAAGGGGATGAATGAAATTCTTCAAGACTTGCTCAATTCTGAGAGTATTACTTAAAGAGCTAAGTGTCAATCAAGGACATTAAACTGAATAGCAACTTCTATGCCAGAAAAGAATAAAGTTCAACTCAAACACCGTAACTGTAGGCAATGATGGAAGAATCATTTGTAAACATCAAAATCTCACTATTGAAGTAGATCTTGAGAAAGAAATACCAACATAACTTTCAGTATACTAGAGGTATAAGTAGCATGCAGCTAAAAATTCACTGAGGAATGACAGAAGGATCAATCCTCTAGTTCAAGATGTTGTGTCTGACAATTTTCTGAGAGTTATGGGCCATAGAAGAGATCCTAATGAACCTTATAAGCTATGATCTTTGCCAAATCTTGGGAAATCTCAAAGAGCTGCGAAAACTGCTTTGTATTGAAGATGATATAGAGTACTGGCACAGACTGTGCATATTAAGACCATACCTACTTATTTTAAACGTAGATGACTTGGCATTAATATCCCAAAAAGAAAATCATGGGTTGTATCATGTATGAAATTAATAATATTCAAAATTGTAGATCTTTTGTCCATAAATTATTTTCATATGTTTTCTGCTTTGATTATTTTTCCCAATACAAATATACCAGTAAACTTCATCCCCCAAACTTTTCTTGCCTCCATGATTAATGCACCAATTTCCTTGGAATACACCTTAGATTTCCATGTACTCAACTTTATTATATGTTGTTTACCCCAACAAAAAATGAGTCGCATCATATTTCAAATAGATTGCATGACACTAGAGGGTTTGTGCAGGTGTTCTTTGTGCCTACGTGTTTGACACTATAGTTGACAGTATGGAGCATGTTAATAAATCTAATGGGTAAATCATAAGCAATATGTCTTCGATTTAACTTCCAAAAACCTTTAATGTACGTTTTCACATCAAACTCTCCAATGTAACTAATGTCAATATATATGAAGAATGATTGATCCATTATTATTATTATTTTTGAATTACACGTTCACCGAGTTCTTCATCTGATATCAACGAAGTTTAAGTAGTACAAGAGAATGTACATCTTCACTACACATCTTCCTCGTTCCTCATGTATACATGCCTAACACTGTAAGTGGCATGTGTCGGAATCCCTCAATCTCGACTAGAAGCCATCTTCTTATTATACGTCTAATCTAAAAAATGCATCGTAATTCAAATTAGTAGTTTAAGCACCAGTATAATATAATAGTGTCTATCAACTAGAGCGGTATGTTCCATCCCGAAAATTTTCACCACGCCAATTTTTTTCGTATTGCTTCAAACCAAGAACCCTTTCTGCCACTCCTTTATTCGAACCCATTTTAGTGTCAACTTAACCAAACAAAACCCAGCCTTCAAAACTCCCTAAAATCTATAAAAATAAAAAACACTAAGCAATAACCAAGCCCATTGCACTTCACTTAACCAACAACACCCTACTCTCCTAAATCAAAATTCAAAACATACCCAATCAAATTAACATAACCCAAACCCTAAATCAACTAAAAACCCCAATACCCACAACATCAACAATCACCTACACTTACAAAAACGTTATGAACTTAAGGTGTTTGAAGAAATGCAAACTTACTCTTTGGATAAAACAGGAATGATTTCGAAGAGTACGAGCTGAAGGAGATTACATGAGAAAGCGAAGACGACACTGAAGAGGATTTGAACTAGAGCGATCTTCTCTTCATACTCTTTATAGAGTCTTCGATTGAGGAACCAAAGACCTGCCCATCCGAGAAGACCCAGAGATCCGATTACTACTACTCCTTCGTAGATCGCCCAACCATAACCCATCTTTGGAGACTCTCAATGGGATCTCTGTTGTTGTTGATGAAGCTTTGATGATCGAAGCATTTTGTTTGTTTTCAATTTTTTGGTTGTTGTTGTTGTTGCGATATTCCGCGGTAAAATGTAGCAAATTTAGATTGCAGGTGTCTTAAATCTGAAGGATGATGCCAATTCGAATGGCGGTTTTGGAAGGATGGATCAATATGTTGTGAATTATGTCGGTATTAATTTGCGACGACAATACCAACACGTAACACGACATACCATATGACAGATTTGGAATGATAAAACAAACCAACTATCTGGGCTTGCACTCTCACTTTTACCAATAAAGCCTTTATTGAGACAGAAAAAACCCGATAGCCTGAAGGTGAAGGTGGCTGAGATGCAGGCCCCCAAATAATAAACAACTATATAAAAAAGGGCTCCAAAATTACAAATGTGTTAGATGGGTTGTATATAAATTGAGTTCACAAAGTCTTAAAGTCCAAAGTTCAAATTCTCAGATTAGTTTTGATAATAAAAAATCACTACCAACTTCTTCTTCTTTTTTAGGGTCAGCCTTCTGAGGTGGGGGCACACCGTGGTGCCCCTATGTAAACTTTCCATTAATTAGTTATGGGTAAAAAATTATTAATAAAGATATACGCGCCATTGAGGTTTTGATATGTATGCAACTCCCAATAATTCATGATATACCGGTGTCCTATCATTAAAAAGGCGACCGAGGATTTAAATAAACTAAACTGAAACAACCACCAGCCAACCAACGTGCGATTCTCACCTCTGTGTGGGCTTTCGAGGTTGGTATGAGCTCGTCGGCCTTGTGTCGGCTTGCCTGGTTCGCCTAGTTTGCGGGCTATTGCACGAGCTGTAAAGAGGAGAGGGTCTAGTCGGGAATTGTCAGTCCACCGATACCTCCAATAAAAAAAAAATAGCTGAGACAACCACTGGAGATGCTCTAACTAATAAAGTAAAAACCTTTAGTCCTACAACTCCCCCACCTGAGGTGGCATTACTAGTGACGTAAGTTGTCTCTTAAATTCGGACCGTCGAAACAGTACATTTATGATTCGTGACGTGGCAAGCATCAAATTACAGGGAAACAAAACAGTGAGTGTGACTCACCACTCAGAGGCATGTGAAGGAGGAGGATTTAGATAGATGGGGCCCATGTAGTTGTCGTTTATTGGACCCCAACGATAACGACGTCCTTTATGGTTTCGCCTCCCAACGCACACAAACAACGACATCCCCCACCCCCTCACTTCTCCTTTTTACCATTATACCCTACAGTGACTCAACTTGAGTTCTTCAGTGTTACCACATGAAGTTGTGTAATACAGGATGCATTACATCTCTTAATGTAATTTTGAGGTTAAAAATAAAATTTTATCCCATTTTTACTAAATAAAATTTTCTTGCAAGTAATACTGTTATTTTGAGAAGTTTGAGTTTTCTCCGCTTGTAGGGATATGAGGGGTGAGTTTTGTGTTATCATTTTGGAGGCATATTTGTCTTTACTTATGAAGAATTGTTATGTAACATAAAACTAATTGGTGGGCTAAGCTTATAGAGGTTTGGGGTGTATTTAAAACTTCTCGCCAATAAATATTATCAACACCTACTATGTCTGCCAATACATTTGTTCTCCTACAGTGAAGAAATTCCAAGGACAACACCCAAGGTTTAGGTCCTGACTCTTAACATGAAAACCATATTTTTGATACCAAGTTGGGGGAGCTCCCTGACATCTAGAATACCTGCAATGAAGACAATAAGTAATGTTCAAGGAAGGCAGAAGGGTTTAAGGATCCCTTATATTATCTTCATCATATTCGACCTGAGTACTAGGGCTAAACACGGGTCAGTTCGTGTTGATTTTCGGGAAAAACTGGACCCAAACTGACCTATATCGGTTCCAAAAATTGGCACCCGAACCGAACCGATTTGGGCTTCACAACCAACCCGACAATCTTAAAGCTAAAACCACACGAACCGAAACCGCACCGATTTTCATATCGGTTCGGTTTCAATCTTTCATTACTTTAGTAAGAGCACCTACAACAGTTAAGTCGATTTTGACGTGGCGAGGTAGATTGAGAAATCCAGCCTCTAAACCACAAATCCACCCCACGGCAGCTACGTGGAGGAGCTGACGTGGCTCTCCCAAACCCACCTTGAAGGTGATCTTTCTACCCTCTGGGTAGATTTGTGGTGGATTGATCCCGCGAAGTTCTTAACTGCGCGTAGCATTTGAGTCAATAGAATGATGACACTTGTCAAGCTTCCAGTGGCTCCCCTGCCCCGTAGTTCTGAACTGTACGTAGAGTGTACGCTCCAAATAGAGACACGTGGACTGTTGGGATTCAAACTTGGCTAACGGCTAGTTCTTGCCGTGCAGTTCTGAACTGTGCGGCTAGTGCCTGCATGAAATTTCCAATATTTCCCCTCTCTGTACTTGGTTTTGTTTTTTGGTGATCAGAAGGCCTATACTTGCATACTTGTTCAACAAGTACCTTAATGGCTATATTTTTTGGCAAACTTGTTTGGTAAGCATCTCAACGGCTAGTTTGTTAGCCAAACTTGTTTGACAAGAAACTCAACGACTAGTTTTTTACCAACATGTTTGACAAGAAGCTCAACGACTAGTTTGCTACCAAAATTGTTTGACAAGAAGCTCAACGGCTAGTTTTGTTCATTTATAAAAACCATTTATCTTGTACACTCTATTCTCTTACTCTTCTACACTCAACTCTATTCTCTTAAAAACTATTCATCTTCTAAACTCTATTATATTTTCTTGTTATCAATTTCGCCCAATCATGTCTGACCTAATTTTGGATGACCTAATCATGTCTAACCCATCACTCTCACCCTTATCATCATCGTCTTCATCATCAAGGCTGTGATCATAAATTGGGTGAGTTTAGCCTTAATCGGGATTATTTTGGTGTCAACCTAGTCTACGCCGGTATCCCATTTTTTCGTCGATTCCGTATGAACGAAGGTGTGTGTATCAACGTATTCATGATCATGTATCTATGCGAACCCCTATTTTATTCAAAGAGAAAATGTCGCTAAGACGAAGGTTTATCCTCGCACCAAAAGATAACGTGCGAACTCCGCATGTTATGTTACGATACGAGCGCAGACGCCCAAGATGAATACATTCGGATTGGGAGTCTGCAGGTAATTTAAGTTTGAAAGAATTTTGCAAAACAATTATAACACTATTCAAAGCTCAATACCTTAGATCTCCCAATAAAAATGATACATTACAATTGTTAGAAGTGAATGGATCGCGAGGCTTCCCGGGGATGTTAGGTAGTTTAGATTGTATGCATTGGAAATGGAAGAATTGTCCTACCGGATGGGCAGGACAATATACTGGGTATAAGAAAATTCTGACGGTAATTTTAGAAGTGGTTGCATAGCAACATCTTTGGATATGGCACGCATTCTTTGGGGTGCTCAGTTCTAACAACGACGTGAACGTCTTGCATCAATGGTGACTTTCAACAACTTGTCTAATGGAGTTGCGCTACCATGCAATTACAATATAGGCACGGGTCCCGCACACCATGGGGTATTATTTAGCGGACGGAGTCTATCTAAAATGGTAAGCAATTGTTCAAACCATAAGAAATCCGTCCAACGATATCGAAAGATATTTTGTAAAGATGCAAGAAGCATGCCAGAAAGACGTAAAGCGTACTTTTGGGGTATTACAAACTAGTTCCAAATATTGGTGTACGATAAGCGATTTAAAAGCCTATTGATCTAACAAATGTTATGTACGCATGTATAATCATGCACAACATGATCGTCGAAGATGAACGTGATACTTACATCTGGCAAGTGGATATTGATCCCGAGTTTAAGAAAACCGTAGATACTTAAAAAGAGACATTAAATTCAAGACAACGCGATCAACACTATGCGCAGTACATCGAGAAGATTCATGAAATTAGAAATTAAGGTGCTCATTCCAATTATGAAATGAACTTGTCGCACATTTGTAAAATAAAAAAGGGCGGAGTAATGTATTTTGTTTCAAAGTTTGTAGTTTTATGTTGAAGTTGTAATGTATTTAGTTTTAAGTTTATAGTTTTATGTTGAAGTTGTAATGTATTTGTCTACTGATTGAAGTTCATTTTGCGGAATACTTACGATTGATAACAATTTTTATTGAAATAATGAAATTACATAGAACTTAAAAACTACTATTAACGCTAAAGATTACATTAATCTTCATCACTAGAAACATTGCCATCACTTGGACACTGCTCCTCAATTCTTCGAATAAAGTATAATTTATTTCTTCATCCAACGCCTTTGTACAGATAGTAGGTTTACTTGGGTCCGTTGTCATCACCTTAACCATATGCACATCTTCGATGGGTTTTTTTTAGTTAACTCTACTTCACGCCTCCTTTGAATTATACTCTTAGCTAACTTTTGTTCCTCGTGCTCTAGCTCTAGCTCATTTTCCTCTTCTTTACTCCTCTCTCGCATTTCATGCCTACACCATGTTTGTCGTCATCTCAAACATTTTCTTTCCCAGA